>CM048751.1:358068148-358363148 GCA_026315105.1 Locusta migratoria | reverse complement strand
TCAAGGAAAGTGCTACGGAGACCATTGCAATGATTCAAGAAGTGTTTGGGGAACAGAGCATGAGCTGTATGAGTGTGTGTGTGTGTGTGTGTGTGTGTGTGTCGTTCTCCAAGACCCAAAAAAGTGATACAGATGAAGAGCATGATCATCATTTTCTTTGATACCAAGGGACTTGTGCACAAAAAATACGTCCCACTCAACCAAACAGTGAATTCAACGTACTACAGTGACATTTTTCAAAGGCTCTATGAAAATGTGTGGCGGCGACAGCCCAAACTTTGGCATCAAGGAAACTGGCTGCTGCATCACGACAATGTTCCCCGTCACACGTCCTTGCTCACCAGGACATTTTTCGCAAGAAACAACATGGTAGTTGTATCCCATACACTGTACTCACGAGATCTGGCACCTTACAACTTCGTGCTATTCCCAAAACAAACTCAACTTGAAAGGCCATCGGTTCGATAGTCTAGAGAGGATTCAAGAAGCAAATGATGGCAGTGCTAAATACCCTTTAAGAACAGGGCTTCCAGAAAACATATGACCAGTGGCATAAGTGCTGGGACCTATGTGTATGTACGGATGGGAATTGTGTCTAGAGTAATTTCTGTTTTTGTTTTCTTTAGGTCACACAACTACTGAGGTCATTAGCGCCCAAATCAGAACTGAGATACATCAAAGGATAATGAGACTATTGCATAATAGCTAAAAACATAGGGTACAATATATTAAGAGCAAGCACTAAATGTCCTTTGATAAATCAGTCAAGTTTATAAAATCCAAGACTCAAGCAACAGCTCATGCATCATCAACTGAAACTTTTTCTAGAGTGGTTGTTGTTGTTGTTGTTGTTGTTGTCTTCAGTCCGGAGACTGGTTTGATGCAGCTCTCCACCCAACTCTATCCTGAGCAAGTCTCTTCATCTCCTCATAAGAACAGAAACCTACATCCATTTGAATTTGCGTACTATATTCATCTCTTGGTCTCGCCCTCTGATTTTTACCCTATAAACTTTCCTCAAACGCTAAATTCACAATTCCTTTATGTCTAAGATGTGTCCTACCAATTGATCCCTTCTTTTAGTCAAGGTATTTGCCAGAAATTCCTTTTCTCTCCAATTCTGTTCAGTAGTACCTCATTAGTTATGCGATCCACCCACCTAATCTTCAGCATTCTTCTGTAACACCACATTTCAAAAGCCTCTATCCTCTTCCTGTCCGCACTGTTATCGTCCATGTTTCTCCCAAACAATGCAACACTTCACACAAATGCCTTCAGACAGGACTTCCTTATGCTTAAATAAATATTTGATGTTAACAAATTTCTCTTTTACAAAAACGCTTTTCTCCCCATTGCCATTCTGCATTTACTGCAACCATCATATGTTATTTTACTGCCCAAGTAACAAAAATCATTTACCACCTTTATTCATTCGTTACCCAATTTAATTCCTTCAGCATCGCCTGATTTTCTAAGAGTGCATTCCATTACCCTTGTTTTGGTAATGTTCACCTTATATGATCCTTTCAACACACTGTCCATTCCGTCCAACTGCTCTTCCAGGTCCTTTGCTGTCTCTTACAGAATTGCAGTGTCATCATCAAAATGCAAGGTTTTTATTTCTTCACCCTGAATTTCAATTCCTTCTCCAAATTTCTCCTTGCTTTCCTTTATAGCTTGCTCAATGTACAAATTGAATAACATCGGGGAAAGGCTACAATCCTGTCTTACACCCTTCCCAACCTCTGCATCCCTTTCAACTCTGATAAATGCTGTCTGGTTTTTATACAACTTGTAAATAACCTTCCATTCCCTATATTTTACACCTGATGATTTCAGAATTTGAAAGAGTGTATTTCAAAAAGAACATATGATGATGGCATCCTCTCGGGTAAAATATTGCAGAGGTAAAATAGTCCCCCATTCGGATCTCCGGGCGGGGACTACTCAGGAGGATGTGATCATCATGAAAGACAACACTGGCATTCTACGGATCAGAGCGTGGAATGTTAGATCCCTTAATCTGCTAGGGAAGCTAGAAAATTTAAAAAGAGAAATGGACAGGTTGAAGTTAGATCTAGTGGGGATTTGTGAAGTTCAGTGGAAAGAGAAACACGATTTCTGGTGAGGTGAGTACAGGATTACAAATACAAAATAAGTTGGGGGTATTACAGGAGTAGGTCTGATAATGAATAAGAAAATAGGAATGCGGGTAAACTACTGTGAGCAACACACTGATCGCATTATAGTAGTCAAGATAGATACAAAGCCAACACCGGCCACAGTAGTACATGTTTATATGCCAACTACTTCTGCCGATGATGAGGAGATTGAAGAAATGTATGAGGAGGTAAAGGAAATTATTTAGACAATTAAGGGAGAGGAAAACTTAATTGTTATGGGAGACTTGAATTCGGTAGTAGGACAAGGAATGGAAGGGAAGATAGTAGGTGCATATAGTTGGGGCAAAAGGAATGAAAGAGGAAGCCGCATGGTAGAATTTTGCGTGGAACGTAATTTAGTTCTAACAAACACCTGGTTTAAGAATCATGAAAGAAGGTTGTATACGTGGAAGAGACCAGGAGAGACTGGGAGATACCAGATAGATTTTATAATGGTACGAAATAGATTTCGGAACCAGGTTCTAAACTGTAAGACATACCCAGGGGCAGATATAAACTCTGACACAGAGTAACATATACAGAGAAGCAGCCCACCCTACACTCCCTTTGTAGTTCCATAAGATGCTAGCAGGTGTCAGGCAGTTCGCTGGCTTAGGGTGCCTCTCGCACGTCACAGGGTAGCGTGGAGGGGAGGGTGAGGGGAGAGCTCGTGCCGCCTGCCACGAGGCCACGGCTGTGTCCGGCTTGCTGGCGTTTGAGGGGAGGTGGTGGTGGGGACAGCCGCTACCTGCCGCCTGCTCTGGCCAGTTTAAAGAGCTGCTTCTGACCGCAGCGCCATCATGGGACATCTTACGGAACTGCTGGAAACCCACCCTCCCCACACCCCGGAGCGCAGGACTGGGCCCTTACGGAGGTTTCCCGTCTGTATATATTTGTCTGTGACTCTGACCATAACTTGTCATGAATTGCAGGCTGAAACTGAAAAAAACTGCATAAAGGTAGGAAAATAAGGAGATGGGACCTGGATAAGCTGAAGGAACCTGAAGTTCTTGAGAATTTCAGAGAGAGCTTTAGGGAAAAATTGACCGAAACGGGGGAAAATAAAACATTAGGAGGAGGAATGGGTAGTATTGAGAGATGAAATAGTGAAGGCAGCAGAGGACAAAATAAGTAGGAAGGCAAGACCTACAAAAAATCCTTGGATATCACAAGACATACTAACTTTAATCGATGAAAGGAGAAAATATAAAAATGCAGTAAATGAAACAGACAAAATGGAGTACAGATGACTAAGGAATGAGACTGACAGGAAGTGTAAAATGCCTAAGCAGGAGTGGCTAGAAGGCAAATGCAAGGCTGTAGAAGAATGTATAAATAGGGGAAAAATAGATACAGCCTACAGGAAAATAAAAGAGATATTTGGACCTCTGTGAATATCAAGAACACAGATCGAAAACCGGTTTTCGGCAAAGAAGGGAAAGCTGAAAGGTGGAAAGAGTATATAGAGAGGCTCTATGAAGGAAATGAACTTGGAGACAATGTTGTAGGAAGGGAAGAAGTAGATGAGGATGAAATAGGAGATACTATACTGAGAGATGAATTTGACAGAGCACTAAAAGACCTAAGTCAAAACAAGGCCCTTTGAGTGGACGACATTCCCTCAGAACTACTGATGTCTCTTGGAGAACCAGCCATGACAAAATTGTTTCACCTGGTGTGTAAGATGTACGAGACAGATGGAGTACCCTCAGACTTTAAGAAAAATGTAATAATCCACATTCCAAAAAAAGCAGGCGCAGACAGGTGTGAAAACTACAGAACCATCAGTTTAATAAGTGATGGTTGCAAGATATTAACATGAATTATTCACAGAAGGATAGAAAAGCTGGTAGAAGTCTACCTCGGGGAAGATCAATTTGGGTTCAGAAAAAATGTAGGAACACGGGAGGCAATACTCACTTAATGGCTTATCCTAGAAGACAGGTTAAGGAAAGGCAAACCTACATTTCTAGCTTTTGTAAAATTGGAAAAGGCTTTTGACAATGTTGATTGGAATAAACTCTTTCAAGTTCTGAAGCAAGCAGGAGTAAAATATAGGGAGCATAATGTTATTTACAACTTGTACAGAACAAATGATGGTCGCAGTACAGAGGATATAAAATGCAGAATGGCAATGGGTACAAAAGTGTTCTTGAAAAAGAGAAATTTTTTAACATCGAATATTGATTTAAGCGTAAGGAAGTCCTTTCTGAAGGCATTTGTGTGGAATGTTGCCTTGTATGGGAGTGAAACATGAACAATAAACAGTGCGGATACGAAGAGGATAGAGGTATTTGAAATGTGGTGCTACAGAAGAATGCTGAAGATTAGGTGGGTGGATAGTGTAACTAATGAGGAGGTACTGAACAGAATTGGGGAGAAGAGGAATTTCTGGCATACCTTGACTAAAAGAAGGGATCAATTGATAGGACACATTCTTAGACATTAAGGAATCGTAAATTTAGCATTGGAGGGTAGTGTTTGGGGTAAAAACCACAGAGGCAGACTCAGACAGATGTAGGTTGAGTCTCCAGACTAAAGACAACAACAACAACAACAACAACAACAACATTCCAATAAACATTGTCAAAAGCTATCTACAAAAACTATAAATGTAGGTTTGCCTTTCCTAAATCTTCTAAGGTAAGCTGTAAACTGAGGATTACCTCCCGTGTTCCTACATTTCTCCTGAACCCAAACTGGTATTCCCAAGATCGGTTTCTACCAGCTTTTCCATCCTTCTGTAAATAATTCTTGTTAAAATTTTGCAAACATGACTTATTAAACTAGCTAGGAACAGGGGACTGATAACCTAGCCGTTTAGCCCCCTTTAATAAACCCAACAACTTATTAAACTGATGGTTCTGTAATTTTCATACATGTCTGCACCTCCTTTCTTTGGAATGGTGATTATTACATTTTTCGTAAGTCTGAAGGTATTTCCCCTGTTTCATACATCTTACACATCAGGTGAAAGAGTTTAGTCATGCCTAGCTCTCCCAGAGACTTCAGTAGTTCTGAGGGAATGTCGTCCACTTCAGGGGTCTTGTTTCGACTTAGGTCTTTCAATGCTCTGTCAAATTCTTCTCTCAGTATAGTATCTCCTATTTCACCTTCATCTACGTTCATTTCCTTTGTAGAGCCCCTCTATATACTCTTTGCACCTTTTAGTTTTTCTCTTCTTTGCTGACAACTTCTAGGGTATTCGGTAGATTTAGTGCAGTACGAACAGGATTAAAATTAGGGCCAGACAATAAAACATGGCTCACTGTCAGCGGGTGACCACAGGAACACAACAGTGCGGGGTCTCCAGTTAGCAAGTGGCGGTGGCTGAACTGGCAATGTCCGATCCGCAACCAGGCGAAGATGACCACCTCTCGTCGTGAGCGGCGTGAGGGGGTCTTCCAAGTCACTGGGAGCGGTTTAATGGTTCAAAGTTTATTATTTGTAAATGAGTACCACAGATTATGCCACGACTAAATACTGCGACACGCAAGAGCCCCTCAAATATCATTCGATGGGACACAGTACGTGGCTGTCCGTAGGAGTGTTGCAGCCTTGGCCACAGCAAAACAGCCTCGTTACCAGGCACACCTGCAGGGCCAGGTATCCACAGGAGGTGAACACGAGGGCCGTCAGCGGCTAACGATTGAAGGGAGTGGTAGATGCGGTGCACAACAGGATGGGCCAAATCGGGGTCTCTAAGATTCTGAATAGCGCTGAGGGAGTCAGAGTAGATGACATAGGAAGGATAACAATGTCTGTGACTATATAGTACAGCCTGCTAGAGGGCAAAAAACTCAGCTATGAAATTCAAGCATTGGTCAAGACACTGGTACTGAAAACTGTCATCCCCAATAACAAAGGCACAGCCGACACCTTCATTGGTCTTGGAGCCATCTGTATAGACGAAGATGGAGTTATCAAACATCATAAGAAGTTCAACAAACCTCGATCAATAAACCACATCCGTGGTACTCTCCTTGGGACTGAGCCAAGTTCGAGGTGAATGTGAACTTGAGCCTGAAGCCAAGGTGGCACTGGGCTCTTGCCTATTTCAAAGGTGGAAGGGAGTGTAAAAGAGTTGCCGAAGCAAGCTATGAAAACGGACTTCAAGAGGGAGCAGGGCAGTTGCGCACAGCTCGTATGGTTATCGAGGGAGTTACTGAAGAATGAGGGATAAGAACGGTGGTTGGGCTTTGACAGCTGATGGCATGCATACCGACATAGCAAAATGTTGCACCGACAGGTCAAAGGTAATTCGGCAACTTCGACATAAAGGCTTTCAACAGGGCTGGTGTAGAATGCTCCTATCGCCAGGCGTAACCCCCAATGCTGGATCGAGCTAAGACGGTGTAAAATTGATGGTGGTGCAGAAGAGTACATGAAGCTCCCGTAATCCAGCTTTCATCTGACAAGGGACCGATAAAGGTGAAACAGGACAGTATGATTCATGCCCATTGAAGAAAACGGAGGACGTTAAGGGAATGAGTACAACAGGCAGCCAGAGAAAATGTGGAGACCAGCTAAGTTTCCTATCCAATGTTAGCCCTAAAAATTTTGTTGTCTCCACAAACGGGAGAGCAATGGCGCCGAGATATAGAGATGGTGGAAGAAACTCTTTGTATCTCCAGAAGTTTATGCAAACTATTTCCTCATGGGAGAAATGGAAGCCATTTGTGGCACTGCAGGAGTAAAGACTGTCAAGGTAACGATGAAGACGACCCTCCAGGAGACACAGTCTCCGAGCACTGCAGAAGATCGTATAGTCATCCACAAACAGAGGGAGGCAGCCAC
The DNA here is from genome assembly GCA_026315105.1 of Locusta migratoria. Lineage (NCBI taxonomy): Eukaryota > Metazoa > Arthropoda > Insecta > Orthoptera > Acrididae > Locusta > Locusta migratoria. The sequence continues at coordinate 358,356,189 of CM048751.1, read as the reverse complement.
AAAGACCTCACAAGGGGATGGCATGGAGAATGCCTGTCCGCCAACAGTTGTCATAAGCCTTCTGCAAATCTGGCGCTCCTGCAAAAAGTTATTCATAATGAAGGTTGACGAGGATCCTGCAGGATCAGAAGTGACGTTTGTTCTTTCGGAACAGATATGCCACATGTGTATATATAATATGCCAGTGACGGGCAATGATCCTATCGTTAGTGGGGAGGGTTGGGCAAGTTTGAAGCCCTTACTCTTATGGGAATTAGTTTCATAACTACGAGTTTGAGTACTGTGGGCAGGGCGAAGCTGGGAATTTGTATCTGACGGGAGGCGTGCTTAGGGAGTCCTTTCAGGTGCGGTGATCACTGTGTCCCCAGTGGTGTAGGGGTCAGCGCAAGTGCCTAGAAAGCAGGAGACCTAGGTTCGAATCCTGGCTGGGTACACATTTTCAGCTTTGCCCAATCGCAGTTGATGTCATATATTCTGTGAATAGGAAACTCCCATTTTTTATTGCAGATTCACATTCTACAGACCAAATCATGTATAGTTCGGTTGAATTTTTTTGCTTTCAATTAGCAACATATTGCACTGTACTGGTAAGAATTATTTGCCATACTGCTGAAGAAATGTACCACCCAGGAAAGAAAATAAATGTTAATCATATTGATGATGCTTCGGAACCCAACCAAATGATACCAGATGTACATTTCTTCCCGGCTAGTTCAATTAAGTGTTTTTTCAGCAATTCATAACTGGTATTCCGACAAGGGCAATCTGGACTAAAGTATCACTTTGGAAGACTGCCATGTCCACTGCAGGGAGAGATCACTTTGGCGATCATTTAGTAGCGTTATGAAGCATCATGAATATGGTTTTCATTTATTTTATTTCCTGTTTAGTACGTTTATTCACCAGTATGGCAAGTATTTCTTACTATTACAGCGCCAGCTGCGTAAAAAAAATCAACCAGACCATACATGCTGTGGGCCTTGAAATCCGAATTTGCAATAAAAAAAATTGGGGTTCCCGTTTAAAATTTTACACTTTACACTGTATATTGGACAGAATTTTTGATTATTTTTAGTTTTTGGAACGAAATTTGGGATGACTACAGATGGCATCAGTGTGCAGGATATGTTTTCTTTATCGTAACTAATAACATTTTCAAACTGTTGACTACTAATTTAGACACTGAAGTTATTTTGTTTCCTTTACATTGAGACAATTATTTGAAAGTATTGTTGCATTTACTCCAACTTAGACATCAATCAACAATATATATTGACAATGCATGTAGCCTAATGCTTTTTGTTTCCTTGAGATAATGCTAGACAATCTAGTCACAATGAATTATTGGAAGCCCTGCAATGTTTTTTATAATCTTTGAACAAATGGTTGTGGCTAGACGGACAGATAAAGATGAGGGGAGAAAAAGGGTTAAGACTTAATTCCATGCACACGTAGGAACAAGATAGTAACCTGTGCAACTCTCTTAGATTTGAGGAAAGCTTTCGACAATGTCTCCCATAGAATACTTATAAAAAAGCTGCAGTATTATGGACTTGGTGAGAGTGCACTGCACCTTATCAAGTCATACCTAAGCAATACAGAACAGTTAGTACCTATGAATGATCAATGATCAGGCGGCCTCCCTCTTACAAGAGAAGTACCACAGGGCTCAGTACTTGGTCCTTTTCTGTTTATAGTATACATAAATGATTTACCCTCAATCTTACCACGTAAAGCAGTTCTGGATGCAGATGACACAACTCTTATAACACAAGTTGATACTCTAGAAGAATTGCGGCACAGTGTAAACAGTGCAATGGACGGATGTACCAGTTGGTCCCAAACAAACTGTTTACAACTAAATAACAGTAAAACAGAAGAGATAGTTTTCAATTTAAATGACTGCAATGAAGATCTCACAGTAATCAACTAGGTTTTCACCAAGATCAGAAACTCAGTTGTGTGGACCGCACACAAAAACTGTGCTCCAAACTATCTCAAGTAATTTACCTATTATATAAATTGAGAAATCATGTAAGTTTAATGCTGTTAGTGTATGCATATTTTGCCTTTTCCATTTCCATTTTACTTATGAAATTGTTTTTCTGTAAGAAAACAGCTCTGACGCAAAAACTGTTTCCAAATGGGAAAACAAGGCCATCAGATGTATAGCAGCTCTTACTCCAAGGGAATTGTGTAAAGTTCATTTTGAAGAGCTTAATATCATAACAGTTCTTAGTCTCTATAGCTGCCTTCTCAGTGTCAAAGAGAACTTAAATAAGTTTGACCTTAGGATGTCAATAAATCAACACAACATGTGAACTGGACAATCAATTGATTTACCATACAGCAGACTGTTACAGGATCACAACAGTCACAAACACCTTCGTCTGAGATTATTCAACAAACTTCCAAAAAGTGCCCATACTGTCCCCTCTAGTACATTTAAAAACATTGTAGCAGATTGGTTTAAGAAAAAAGTGTATTATTCAGTGAAGAATATCTGGAATCACATGTAAGTGACAAAGTTCTAACTAGTATCTGTCACATCAGGTTGAAACTCATTAAAAGAATAGCAGCATCAATTAACCTGGCTATAACATATGGTGCTCTCACAGATATACTCATAAGATGATTTGTAAAATTGTATTATTGATGTTATATCATGAAATTTAATATGTAATTAGGGCTTATTCATTGTTATCTATGTAATCTGTCACTAGTCATTACTGTTTATGTAATTTGTTATACTGATAACATGTAAAATGTTCCAAGGTGAATAAATAAATAAGTACAATAAACACTATGTTCAAATGCAGAGCCCAAAACGATGTGCTAAACAAATAAATTTAAACTAAATAATATAATACTAATAATGAAACTTCCTGGCAGATTACAATTGTGTGCCGGAACCGGGACTCGAACCTGGGACCTTTGCCTTTCGCGGGCAAGGTCCCAGGTTCGAGTCCCGGTTCCGGCACACAATTTTAATCTGCCAGGAAGTTTCATATCAGCGCACACTCCGCTGCAGAGTGAAAGTTTCATTCTGGAATAATAATAATAATAATAATAATTACTACTTTGGTGATAAATGACACTTATATTTACCCCCAAGTGACAAAATATTGGGTATCATACACACAAGCTGCAACAAGCCAAACAAATCTTCAGTATTGGAGTGTTATGATGGGCCTTTCTGAAGTTTTCCTCAACTTCATGACAGTAAAACAACGTTTACATTACAAAGAAGACTCAGATACACATACGACTTCAGTTGTGATAATGTGCATCTTGAGAAACTCTTCTACACATAAGTTATGATTCCTTTGTAATAGGTTAACATTACAGAACTCTAGTAGAAAATCAATTTGTAAATGAATTAATTCAAATGCACTTCCAAACAGTCATATCATAAATTTTTTCTCCCTTACATTTATAATTATTCTTTCTAGCAAAGTGAGACTGGCATTACTGTGACCATTACGATGCCCAGGATGTTTAGAACCTGATTATTTGAAGTACTAGTATGGTGTTGCCTATTATGTGTGGTGAATAATTAGAAATATGTAAAGCAGAACAAGGTGAGAATGTTGTGAAATATAACCATTTTCTTGAAACACACACACACACACACACACACACACACACACACACCATATTTTGATTCACAGTATGCTTGTTACCAATGAATTATTAATATAACTTGCCTAAAAAGTATGACATACCTTATCATCAACATTGAAGTGTGGTTTTACATGTTTGATGTAGAAGTCAAGGGGTGTTATTGGCCCAACAGAATTGTAATTCTTTGACTTGTCATAATATTCCCATGTGAAGGTTTCAGATGGGATGCCCAAGCAAATACCAACAATACGGTACACCTCCTCCATCTGGTTCTCTATGCACTCAGTGATTGTAGTATCATTAGCACCCTTACTAATCAAATCACGTAGCACCTTTGTGTACTCTCTCAACTGAAAACAAACACATGAAAATTATTGCCTAAAGAAATATCACTGTATATACATTAATTATAAATAAATACAAAGATTTAAATGGATGATATGAATACTATAAAAGGGAAACATTACTCGTTGGTAAAATATATATAAAAAATAGAAAACGGATGACTTACCTAAAAGGACCGGCTCGTCGATAGACACAAATAAAAATAAAAATCACACTCAAACACACATACAAGCTTTCGCCACCACTGGCAGCTTCTTCAGGAAAAAGAGGAAAAAAGAGGAGAAGAAAGGGAAGGATATGGGTTTTAAGGAAGTGGAAAAGGAGTCATTCCAATCCCAGGAGTGGAAGGACTTACCTTAGGGGACAAAAAGGGAGGTAAACAAATACACACACACTCACACATATCCACATCCAAACACACCTAGGCAGACATTTGTAGCATGCCTAGGTGTGTTTGGATGTGGATATGTGTGAGTGTGTGTGTGTGTGTGTATTTGTTTACCTCCCTTTTTGTCCCCTAAGGTAAGTCCTTCCACTCCTGGGATTGGAATGGCTCCTTTTCCACTTCCTTAAAACCCGTATCCTTCCCTTTCTCCTCTCCTTCCTTCCTCTTTTTCCCGAAGAAGCCACAACTGGTGGCGAAAGCTCGAATGTTTGTGTGTTTTTGTGTGTGTTTGGTGTTTCTGTCGACGAGCCTGTACTTTAGGTAAGTCAAAAATCTTCCAATCCCGGGACAGGAAAGACTTACCTTGGGGGAAAAAATGGAGGGTAAATAAATGCACACACACCCACACATTTACACAGACACAAGTACACTTGTGTCTGTACTTGTGTCTGTGTAAATGTGTGGGTGTGTGTTCATTTATTTACCCTCCATTTTTTCCCCCAAGGTAAGTCTTTCCTGTCCCGGGATTGGAATGGCTCCTTACCCCCTTCCTTAAAACCCTCATCATTTCCTTTTCCCTCTCCTCCCTTCTGCCTGATGAAGCAGCTAGGCTGCGCAAGCTAGTATGTGTGTTTGTGTGTGATTTTATTTGTTTCTCTCGACGAGCCGGTCCTTTTGGTAAGTCATCTCTTTTCTATAACAGATGACTTACCAAAAGGACCGGCTCGTCGATAGAAACAAATAAAATAAATAAAATCACACACAAACACACATACAAGCTTTCGCAGCCTAGCTGCTTCGTCAGGCAGAAGGGAAGGAGAGGGAAAAGGAAATGATGAGGGTTTCAAGGGAGTGGATAAGGAGTCATTCCAATCCCAGGACAGGAAAGACTTACCTTGGGGGGAAAAAAAGAGGGTAAACAAAAACACACACACCCACACATTTACACAGACGCAAGTACACTTAGGCAGACACACTGTAGAAAGCAAAGAAGTTAGAAGTTAGACAGAGATGCCAATTGAGGCAGAGGCTCTGTCCAGAGAACCAAGGCAAAGATGTTAAGATGGTGGGTGGGAATTCAAATTTAGCGGAGGTTGAGACCAGGTGGGTAACGGGAAGAGAGAATATGCTGAAGGGCTAGTTCCCATCTCCGGAGTTCTGAAGGATTGGTGTCGGTGGGAAGTATCCAGATAACCCGGACGGTGTAACACTGTGCCAAGATGTGCTGGCCGTGCACCAAGGCGTGTTTAGCCACAGGGTGATCCTCATTACCAACAAACACTGTCTGCCTGTGACCATTCATGCGAATGGACAGTTTGTTGCTGGTCATTCCCACATAGAACGCTTCACAGTGCAGGCATGTCAGTTGGTAAATCACGTGGGTGCTGTCACAAGTGGCTCTGCCCTTGATTGTGTACACCCTCCGGGTTACGGGACTGGAGTAAGTGGTGGTGGAAGGGTGCATAGGGCAGGTTTTACAACGGGGGCGGTTACAAGGGTAGGAGCCAGAAGGTAGGGAAGGTGGTTTGGGGATTTCATAGGGATGGACTAGGAGGTTACGGAGGTTAGGTGGGCGGCGGAAAGACACTCTCGGAGGAGTGGGGAGGATGTCGTGAAGGACGGATCTCATTTCGGGGCAGGATTTTAGGAAGTCGTATCCTTGCTGGAGAGCCACATTCAGAGTCCGCTCCAGTCCCGGAAAGTATCCGGTGACAAGAGGGGCACTTCTGTGGTTCCGTTGAAGGTTCTGAATTTGGGGGGATGAGGAAGTGGCTCTTTGTGAAAAGCAAAGAAGTTGGACAGAGATACCAATTGAGGCAGAGGCTCTGTCCAGAGAACCAAGGCAAAGATGCTAAAGATAGTGGGTGGGAATTTGAGTTAGAGGAGATTGAGACCAGGTGGGCAATGGGAGGAGAGAATAAGCTGAAGGGCAAGTTCCCATCTCCGGAGTTCTGAAAGGTTGGTGTCGGTGGGAAGTATCCAGATAACCCGGACGGTGTAACACTGCGCCAAGATGTGCTGGCCGTGCACCAAGGCATGTTTAGCCACAGGGTGATCCTCATTTACCAACAAACACTGTCTGCCTGTGACCGTTCATGCGAATGGACAGTTTGTTGCTGGTCATTCCCACATAGAACGCTTCACAGTGCAGGCATGTTAGTTGGTAAATCACGTGGGTGCTATCGCAGAAAGGCAATACTCTCTCCCTCAACAACCTCTCCAATAAACCACAAGCTCCTCTGATTGCACAGAAACCCAGTCTCTCCCATCTGCTCAATCTCCCACTTCCAGCTCCACTACCCCCCAAACCTCACAATCCTAATCCACACAATCCTGAACCACAACATCCCAATTCAGTAGTCAACCTCTCCTCTAAACCTCTCTCCCAATCTGAAACCTCCGTCCTATCCAAAGGCCTCACCTTTAGTCCCACTCCCTAATTCAACCAAACAGCCCTTGTCAAAGACCTACTATCCTTACTCGTAGCCTTGGCTGGAGATATCACTTTGCCACGAGGAAAAATAATCCTACTCCTGATGATCCAGTTCCCCAAGACATCACTCAAATTGAACCCTGCCTGGAACAGTTCCGTCCTCCATCACAGCGAGACCCACCCGCTCTCCCTCAAAATCACCCCCTTCAAACCTTCCAGGAATTCCTTACTTCCAACCTTGCCTCTCAGTCCTTCCTGAAAAACCTTAATCCTACTCCCAACATTACCGCAGCTGAATCCCGAGCTATCCGTGATCTTAAGGCTGACCATTCCATCGTCATTCTCCCTGCCGACAAGAGATCCACGACCGTGGTACTTGATCGGGGGGAGTATGTGGCTGAGGGACTGTGCCAGCTTTCAGACAATACTACCTACAAAGTCTGTCAAGAAGACCCCATTCCTGATGTCCAGGCAGAGATTCAGGGAATTCTCAGATCCTTAGGCCCCCTACAAAACCTTTCACCCGAGTCCATCAAACGCATGACCCCACTGACACCCCGCAACCCCTACCTTCTACCTACTTCCTAAGATTCACAAACCTAATCATCCAGGCCGTCCAATTGTGGCCGGTTACCAAGCCCCCACAGAACGAATCTCTGCCTACATAGACCAACACCTTCAACACATCATGTGCAGTCTCCCATCCATCATCAAAGACACCAACCACTTCCTCGATCGCCTGAAATCCTTACCCAGCCTGTTACCTCCTGAAACCATCCTTGTAACCATTGATGCCACCTCCTTATACACAAATTTCCCACATGCCCAGGGCCTCGCTGCGATGGAGTATTTCCTTTCACGCCGACCACCCACTTCCCTACCTAAAACCTCTTTCCTTAATACCCTAGCCAGCTTCATCCTAACCCACAACTTCTTCACCTTTGAGGGCCGGACATACCAACAACTAAAGGGAACAGCCATGGGAACCAGGATGGCCCCCTCGTATGCAAACTTATTTATGGGACGCTTAGAGGAAGCCTTCCTGGAAACCCAAGCCTGTCACCCCAAAGTTTGGTACAGATTGATTGACGACATCTTCATGATCTGGACCAACAGTGAAGAAGAACTCCAGAATTTCCTCTCCAACCTCAACTCCTTTGGTCCCATCAAATTCACCTGGTCCTACTCCAAATCCCATGCCACTTTCCTTGATGTCGACCTCTATCTGTCCAACGGCCAACTTCACACATCCGTCCACATCAAACCTACCAACAAACAACAGTACCTCCATTATGACAGCTGCCATCCATTCCATATCAAACGTTCCCTTCCCTACAGCTTAGGTCTTCGTGGCAAAAGAGTCTGCTCCAGTCCCGAATCCCTAAACCAGTACACCAATAACCTAATAACAGCTTTCACATCCCGCAGCTATCCTCCTGATCTGGTAAAGAAGCAAATTACCAGAGCCACCTCCTCATTCCTCCAAATCCAGAACCTTCCACCGAAGAATCCCAGAAGTGCCCCTTTTGTCACCGGATACTTTCCGGGCCTGGAGCGGACTCTGAATGTGGCTCTCCAGCAGGGATACGACTTCCTTAAATCCTGCCCCGAAATGAGATCCATCCTTAATGACATCCTCCCCACTCCTCTGAGAGTGTCTTTCCGCCGCCCACCTAACCTTCGTAACCTCCTAGTCCATCCCTATGAAACCCCCAAACCACCTTCTCTACCCTCTGGCTCCTACCCATGCAACTGCCCCCGTTGTAAAACCTGCCCTATGCACCCTTCTACCACCACTTACTCCAGTCCAGTAACCCGGAGGGTGTACACGATCAAGGGCAGAGCCACTTGCGATAGCACCCACGTGATTTACCAACTAACATGCCTGCACTGTGAAGCGTTCTATGTGGGAATGACCAGCAACAAACTGTCCATTCGCATGAACGGTCACAGGCAGACAGTGTTTGTTGGTAATGAGGATCACCCTGTGGCTAAACATGCCTTGGTGCACGGCCAGCACATCTTGGCGCAGTGTTACACCGTCCGGGTTATCTGGATACTTCCCACCAACACCAACCTTTCAGAACTCCGGAGATGCGAACTTGCCCTTCAGCTTTTTCTCTCCTCCCTTTGCCCAACTGGTCTCAATCTCCGCTAACTCAAATTCCCGCCCACTATCTTTAGCATCTTTGCCTTGGTTCTGTGGACAGAGCCTCTGCCTCAATTGGTATCTCTGTCCAACTTGTTTGCTTTTCACAAATGTCTGTCTAGGTGTGTTTGCGTTTCGATATGTCTGAGTGTGTGTGTATTTGTTTACCTTCCTTTTTTCCCCCTAAGGTAAGTCCTTCCACTCCTGGGATTGGAATGACTCCTTTTCCACTTCCTTAAAACCCATATCCTTCCCTTTTCCTCCCCTTTTTTCCTCTTTTTCCTGAAGAAGCTGCCAGTGGTGGCGAAAGCTTGTATGTGTGTTTGTGTGTGATTTTATTTGTTTCTCTCGACGAGCCGGTCCTTTTGGTAAGTCATCTCTTTTCTATTTTTATTTTTGTTTATCCCACGGGGAAAGTTTCCCTCTATAATTTTCGTTTCATCAATTTGTATATATATAAAAAATAGACTAAGATTACTCACCAGGCGAAGGAGCACAGGTGTGACAGCATCACAAATAAATAAATGAATACACACACACACACACACACACACACACACACACAATCGCAAGCTTTCGCAACCCAGTTGCGTCTTCAGGCAGTAGGGAAGGAGAGGGAAAAGGAAATGATGAGGGTTTTAAGGAAGGGGGTAAGGAGCCATTCCAATCCCGGGAGAGGAAAGACTTACCTTGGGGGAAAAATGGAGGGTAAACAAATGCACACATGCCCACACATTCACACAGACACAAGTACACCTAGGCAGACATACTGTAGAACTGTAGAAAGCAAAGAAGTTAGAAGTTAGACAGAGATGCCACATGAGGCAGAGACTCTGTCCAGAGAACCAAGGTAAAGATGTTAAGATGGTGGGTGGGAATTCAAATTTAGCGGAGGTTGAGACTAGGTGGGCAACGGGAAGAGAGAATATGCTGAAGGGCCAGTTCCCATCTCCGGAGTTCTGAATGATTGGTGTCAGTGGGAAGTACCCAGATAACCCGGACGGTGTAGCACTGTGCCAAGATGTGCTGGCCGTGCACCAAGGCATGTTTAGCCACAGGGTGATCCTCGTTACCAACAAACACTGTCTGCCTGTGTCCATTCATGCGAATGGACAGTTTGTTGCTGGTCATTCCCACATAGAACGCTTCACAGTGCAGGCATGTCAGTTGGTAGATCACGTGGGTACTATCACAAGTGGCTCTGCCTTTGATCGTGTACACCTTCCGGGTTACGGGACTGGAGTAAGTGGTGGTGGAAGGGTGCATAGGGCAGGTTTTACAGCGGGGGCGGTTACAAGGGTAGGAGCCAGAAGGTAGGGAAGGTGGTTTGGGGATTTCATAGGGGTGGACTAGGAGGTTACGGAGGTTAGGTGGGCGGCGGAAAGACACTCTCGGTGGAGTAGGAAGGATGTCATGAAGGATGGATCTCATTTCGGGGCAGGATTTTAGGAAGTCGTATCCTTGCTGGAGAGCCACATTCAGAGTCCGCTCCAGTCCCGGAAAGTATCCGGTGACAAGAGGGGCACTTCTGGGGTTTTGTTGAAGGTTCTTAAATTGGGGGGATGAGGAAGTGGCTCTGGCAATTTGCTTCTGTACCAGGCCAGGAGGATAGCTGCGGGATGTGAAGGCTGTTATCAGGTTATTGGTGTATTGGTTCAGGGATTCAGGACTGGAGCAGACTCGTTTGCCACGAAGACCTAAGCTGTAGGGAAGGGAACGTTTGATGTGGAAAGGATGGCAGCTGTCATAATGCAGGTACTGTTGTTTATTGGTAGGTTTGATGTGGACGGATGTGTGTAGTTGGCCGTTGGACAGATAGAGGTCGACATCAAGGAAAGTGGCATGGGATTTGGAGTAGGACCAGGTGAATTTGATGGGACCAAAGGAGTTGAGGTTGGAGAGGAAATTCTGGAGTTCTTCTTCACTGTGAGTCCAGATCATGAAGATGTCGTCAATGAATCTATACCAAACTTTGGGTTGACAGGCTTGGGTGTCCAGGAAGGCTTCCTCTAAGCGTCCCATAAATAAGTTCGCGTACGAGGGGGCCATCCTGGTCCCCATGGCTGTTCCCTTTAGTTGTTGGTATGTCCGGCCCTCAAAAGTGAAGAAGTTGTGGGTTAGGATGAAGCTGGCTAGGGTATTAAGGAAAGAGGTTTTAGGTAAGGAAGTGGGTGGTCGGCGTGAAAGGAAATATTCCATCGCAGCGAGGCCCTGGGCATGTGGGATATTAGTGTATAAGGAAGTGGCATCGATGGTTACAAGGATGGTTTCAGGAGGTAACAGGCTGGGTAAGGATTTCAGCCGATCAAGGAAGTGGTTGGTGTCTTTGATGAGGGATGGGAGACTGCACATGATGGGTTGAAGGTGTTGGTCTATGTAGGCAGAGATTCGTTCTGTTGGGGCTTGGTAACCAGCCACAATGTTGCAGCCGGGATGATTGGGTTTGTGAATCTTCGGAAGTAGGTAGAAGGTGGGGGTGCGGGGTGTCGGTGGAGTCATGAGGTTAATGGAGTCAGGTGAAAGGTTTTGTAGGGGGCCTAAGGTTTTGAGGATTCCTTGAAGCTCTGCCTGGACATCAGGAATGGCATCGCCTTGAAAAACTTTATATGTGGTATTATCTGAAAGCTGACGCATTCCCTCTGCCACATACTCCCGCCGATCAAGTACCACTGTCGTGGAGCCCTTGTCGGCAGGGAGAATGACAATGGAATGGTCAGCCTTCAGATCACGGATAGCTCGGGATTCAGCTGTGGTAATGTTGGGAGTAGGATTAAGGTTTCTCAGGAACGACTGGGAGGCAAGGTTGGAGGTAAGGAAAACCCGGGATTGGAATGACTCCTTATCCACTCCCTTAAAACCCTCATCATTTCTTTTTCCCTCTCCTTCCCTTCTGCCTGACGAAGCAGCTAGGCTGCGAAAGCTTGTGTTTGTGTGTGTGTGTGTGTGTGTGTGTGTGTGTGTGTGTTTATTTGTTGCTATCACTGCCTGTTCCCCTTCGCCTGGTAAGTGTACTTCATCTATTTTTTACGTATATTTCTCCTGTTAGGAATTTTTCATATATAGACGAAAAATTCCTAGCTTGAAAAATTATTTTTTTTTATATAGACTAAGATTACTCACCAGGCGAAGGAGCACAGGTGTGACAGCAGCACAAATAAATAGAACACACACACACACACACACACACACACACACACACCAAGGCAGACAAATGTAAAATGCCTCTTTGCATTTCACACCTTGGTTTGTGTGTGTGTGTGTGTGTGTGTGTGTGTTTTACCTGTTCTTTCTATCCCAAGGCAAGTCCTTCCATTCCCGGGATTGGAATGCTCCTCACCCACTCCCTTAACCTGCGAGGACTCGCATGTGAACATTTTGCTCACAGAAATTTTAAAACAATCAACATTTTACCAATTTTAAATAGTCAAGTTTGTGTTTTCTTATAAACGCAGCTAGAAATACTTTTATTATAAAGGGAAACTTTCCTTGTAGGAAAAATATGTATAAAAAGAGAGTTTAACTTACCCAAAGCACAGGTTCATTGACAGACACAAAAACACGCACAAACACCGATTCAAGCTTTTACAACTGTTGGCCGCTTCATCAGGAAAAGAGAAAGGAAGCAGGGGAAAAGGAAAGTATGCGGGTTTTAAGGGAGTGGATGAGGAGTCATTCCAATCTTGGTAGTGGGAGGACTTACCTTAGGGGAAAAAACGGAAAGGTAAACAAAAACCCACAGACATACACATGCAAACACACCAAGGCAGACATTTGTAGAAAGCAAAGAAGTTGGACACAGATACCAGTTGAGGCAGAGGCTCTGTCCAGAGCCCAGGATTGGAATGACTCCTCATCCACTACCTTAAAAGGCAGATCCTTCCCCTTTCCCCCCCGCCTTCCTTCCTCCTTTCCTGATGAAGCGGCCAATGGTCGTGAAAGCCTGATTGTTTGTTTGCGTGTGTTTTTATTTCTGTTTTTGTATCTGTCAACGAGCCTGTGCTCTGGGTAAATTAAACGACCTCTATTTTTTATACATATTTTTCCTACCAGGAAAGTTTCCATCTATAACATTTGTTTCATCAATTTGAACCTAACAATTAAGAACGTTTTTTATAGCTCTGTTGCCTTTTGAAATCTTTTCTGTCACCTTTCTATCTCCTTCTGTTAATGTTTTACATAGTATTTACACTCTATATTTGCCTCCATTCTTAGTCTATAATTCCAAATAGGTTATATACAACAATTAGTACTGACATCCGAACCTTAACCTCGAAGTACGACAAACGTCTTTTTATTTTTATTCTTATTATTATATATATATTGCTTCCAACACTTTATCTCCTCAATAATATCCACCATTCATCCACATATCTCATTTTACTGCATTAATACTATTTCACATTCTTCCGACATTTCCGATCATTTTTAACAACTTTCTATTTGTTTTAATCTTATTATTCCTTCGTCTGATTGTTGTTAGCCTCAAATTCGTAATCTGCCACTACATAATCAGTCCTAATAATACACTTTCCTTTCATTCTCATGCAGTCTGCTCAAATGTTTCCCAATGACCACACCTGTCAACTCCTACCCCTAATCAAAATCGTCAACCTTTTCACTCCCACATCCACACCTACAGTTCATAAGATCCTCTTACAGGTCAACCGCAAATTAGAAGACCATGCCACTCTCCACCTCACAAAAAGAACTATCCAAACTCCTGGTTATCCACCTCCGGAATGGCAATACACTCTCCCTTAACAACCTCTTCAATAAACCTCAAACTCTTCTTACTGCACAGAAACCCAGTCTCTCCCATCTACTCACTCTCCCACTTCCAGCACCACTCCCTCCCCCCCCCCAAACCTAAAATGCTAATTCACACAATCCAGAACCACAACATCCCAATTCAGTTGTCAACCTCTCTTCTAAACCTCTCTCCCAATCTGAAACCTCTGTCCTATCCAAAGGCCTCACCTTTAGCCCTACCTCCAAATTCAACCAAACAGTCCTTGTCAAAGATTTACTATACTCTTAAGTCTTTGCTGTAGATATCACAAAGAAAAATAATCCTACTCCTAATGATCCAGCTCCCCAAGACATCATTCAAATTGTAACCTGCCTGGAACAGTTGCGTCCTCCGTCAGAGCGAGACCCACCCGCTCTTCCTCAAACCTTCCGGGAATTTCTCACTTCCAACCTTGCCTCTTAGTCTTTCCTAAAAATACCGTAATCCAACTCCCAACATTATCGCAGCTGAATTCTGGGCTATCCGTGATCTGAAGGCTGACCATTCCATCGTCATTTTCCCGGCCAATAAGGGATCCACGACCGAGGTACTTGATCGGTAGGAGTATTTGGCTGAGGGACTGCGTCAGCTTTCAGACAACACTACATACACAGTTTGTCAATCCCATTCCTTATGTCCAGGCAGAGCTTCAAGGAATCCTCAGAACCTTAGGCCCCCTACAAAACCTTTCATCCGAGTCCATCAACCTCATGACCCCACCGACACCCCGCAACCCTACCTTCTACCTACTTCCTAAGATTCACAAATCTAATTATCCAGGCCAACCCATTGTGGCCAGTTAACAAGCCCCCACAGAACAAAGTTCTGCTTACATAGACCCATTATGTGCAGTCTTCCATCCTTCATCAAAGACACCAACCACTTTCCTGACCGCCTGAAATCCTTACCCAACCTGTTACCTCCAAATACCATCCTTGTCACCACTGATGCTACTTTCTTATACACAAACAGCCCACACACCCAGGAACTCGCTGGGATGGAGTATTTCCTCTCATGCCGACCACCTGCAGCTCTACCTAAAACCTCTTCCCTTATTACCCTAGGCAGCTTCATCCTAATCCACAACTTCTTTACCTTTGAGGGCCAGACAGACCAATGAAATGAAATGAGCGTATGGCTTTCTTGGCCGGGAGATCCCTTGCAGGATTATTCGGCCGCCTTAGTGTAAGGGAAGGTGGTTTGGGGATTTCATAGGGGTGGACTAGGAGGTTACGGAGGTTAGGTGGACGGCGGAAAGACACTCTCGGTACCGCCGCCCACCTAACCTCCGTAACCTCCTAGTCCACCCGTATGAAATCCCCAAACCACCTTCTATACCTTCTGGCTCCTACCCTTGTAACTGCCCCCATTGTAAAACCTGCCCTATGCATCCTTCCACCACTACTTACTCCAGTCCCGTAACCCGGAAGGTGTACACGATTAAAGGCAGAGCCATTTGCGATAGTACCCACTGACACCAATCCTTCAGAACTCCGGAGATGGGAACTAGCCCTTCAGCATATTCTCTCTTCCCGTTGCCCACCTGGTCTCAACCTCCACTAAATTCGAATTCCCACCCACCATCTTAACATCTTTGCAGCGGTTCTCTGGACAGAGCCTCTGCCTCAAGTGGTATCTCTGTCTAACTTCTTAACTTCTTTGCTTTCTACAGTATGTCTGCCTAGGTGTACTTGTGTCTGTGTGAATGTATGGGTGTGTGTGCATTTGTTTACCCTCCACTTTTTCCCCCCAAGGTAAGTCTTTCCTCTCCTGGGATTGGAATGGCTCCTTACCCCCTTCCTTAAAACCCTCATCATTTCCTTTTCCCTCTCCTTCCCTTCTGCCTGAAGAAGCAACTGGGTTGCGAAAGCTTGCGTTTGTTTGTGTGTGTGTGTGTGTGTGTGTGTGTGTGTGTGTGTGTGTATTCATTTATTTATTTGTGATGCTGTCACACCTGTGCTCCTTCGACTGGTGAGTAATCTTAGTCTATTTTTTTATATATAATTTTTCCTGCTAGGAATTTTTCGTCTTAATATTCGTATCAGATATGCCAAAAATGCAGAAAAGACAAATAAAATCTCGTATTTTGACCTGAAATGAATATATATAATATTGAGATTCGTCTTTTGGTGCCGAGATAAAATATGTAAGAACTTTTCATTAATTTCCTTAACACGACAGTGATGTGCACAGACTAAACTGCTATGCAGCCTAGCACAGCGGTAAGACAGGCAGGCAAGTGAGTTTCCTGTAGCTTGCTTGGGTTGGGTTCAGGAGTGAAGCAGCCTGCCTGTTCTGTTGACAAAGCACGGCACCGTGCCCGCCTGACCTCCAAGCAAGCTTGGGAAGCTAAAAGTGGGAAATGTACACCTCTGGTTGATATATACTGTAATATGAACAACAAGAGTCCAATATACTTTTCTGGGCACATTTAAATTCAAGTCTACTTCTGACAATTTCCTTTCAAGATAACATATCTTGCTCAAAGTAAAATCACACGATAGATCAAACAGTAACAACAGGCTAGTATTCAAAATACAGTCTTGATATTGTGTTAGTAAACAATCCTTTTCATGTCAAACCACAACTACAACAGAAAAATAATTAAATCAAGCTGCTGGAATAAAATTGAAATGTAGAGGGAAAGAAACCCAATCTGTCAATTTATCATTATTCCCTCAATGACTAGTAGAAACTGCTAACATATTTGGTGTTCATTACCTTGCTCTTAAGGATATTATTCATCCTTGAACTTGACTCACAGCTATAAGACTCGGGGAAGCACTTCTTTGGCATCAGCCCATGTTTGTTGACAAGACTGCAGAACATATCCCACTGGCCACCGTCAGTTGCTGGATCCTACAGACATCATATTCTGAGATGAGATGTAGAATTTTAGACATACTAGACTTTGAAAAAGTGCAAGATATTTAAACTATATACAAATATGCTATTAACTTGACAGAGTAAATAAAAAAGTACAGCATGGAAAATTTTGTGTAGAATTAGAAGTGGAAATGCTAGTATAAGTTTTAACCATCAAGCGGGTGTGCCTATGTATAAAGTGTGTCCAAAATAGATAGCACTGATATACAATCCGATGTTGGTGTTCAATTCTGAGCCTGAACGTATCGCTTAATTATTGCTTCAGTTAACACTGTAGCAAGTTATGTTTTCATGTGTCCAAGTGAGGGCAAGTAATATTAAATAAGCAGTGAGTATGTCATCTTGGTATACAAAATATGTAATGCGCCCTGTCAGGTAAGTAATATTAACTTCAGTAATGGACGATAGATAACAACTCACCATAAAGACGATCGCTGAGCCACTTATAGGCATGTAAAATACACACCACTTACAGGCATGTAAAAACACAATCACATAATTACCGTAACTTTAAACTTTTGGCCACAGCCTTCTTCAGAAAAAGAATACACTCACACAATCACTCAGACATAACTTGCAAACATGACCACCAGCTCAGTGAATTCCAGTGATACAAGTATCGTTTAGTAAGTGAGGGTGCCAGATAAGAGTTGGGATGGAAAATTCCACATTGCACGGTGGATTGTAAAGGCTCTGTTGAGATGCAGTGTTGAATGCAGTGAAGGAAAGCTGCGAGAGAGGATAAAAGGAAAGTGCTGTGTGTGTGTGTGTGTGTGTGTGTGTGTGTGTGTGGAGAGGGAGAAGGGCTTCAAACTTCCGTGAGTTATGTTCGCCTTTTCAGATTCCACCAGTCCTTGTAGCGCTGGAGCGGATGAAGATGGTGGTCAAGTGTGCAAGTTATGTCTGAGTGATGGTGTGAATATATGCACTAAATTTTATGAAAATGGCCATGCACTAAAATTTAAATGCCTATCAGCTCCTCTACCAGCGTCTTTATGGTGAGTTGTTATCTATCCTCCATTACTTACACCAATTGTTTTCCATCGTAATATTACCTTTGGTTTAAGTTGTGGCCTTTTATATGTAGCATAATACAACATGTGCTTGGCTGATTCATGGCACTCTGCACAAAGCGAGATCAAAGCTGACCAACAACGAGCTCAAGTTGTTGCTCGATGAGGGTTCAATGTTCAACTCCATAACAGAAAATAACGACTACTCTGAAGAAGAGGAAGTGACCACAATTCAGATTCTGAACAAGATCAAAATTCAGATGATGAATGTGAACAGCAAGTTTCTACTAGTGATATTTTTATTGGATCAAGTAACACTTGTAAACGGAACATGTCATAATGGAGGATAGATAACAGCTCACTGTAAACGTCCACTGAGCCGCCGAAAGACACAAAAGTGGCACATTCACACAACAAAAATTTTAGGCCATAGCATTCGTCAGGGGAAAAACAAGAAAAAAGGGTACCAGTCACATGTTGCACAACGGATGGTAAAGGCTCTGGGAATGTGCGCTGCAGCATTGAATGCAGTCGAGGGAAGGAGGCAGGAGAGGATTAGAGGAAGGCATAGACGTGTGACCTTCACTGTTTCAGATACCAGCAGTCCTTGTACCTTACAAACCTACTGTAAGAAATAGGGAGAATATAGAGAAGTAATATGAAAAAGTTGGCAAGGGGTGAGTGTACTTTGACGCAGAAGTTGTACACGGAAGTGGTGCCATGTTGAAAACAGGCGTGTTACACAGTAGAGTGGGCCAAGCACATTTATGATTTCAGCAAATAACGTGGAGTGGCTCAGCAAAGCTTAAGGTGATGCAAGTACTTCGCCGAGGGCGCCGTTCTGTGTAACAGCCAGACAGTTCTATTGCTTAAAGGATCAAGTGGCTGGGACATACATGATCAAAAGTAGGAGACCAGTCACGTGTAGTGATGATCAACTATGCCACACTTGGGAAACACACACTGAGGGGTCAACCTTGTTGTATAAATACAGGCCGGAAAGACAGGTTCGGCAGTGGCAGCCACGGCTGGGCAGTCACCTGCCACCTGGACTGTGCTATTTATCAAAAGCAGTTGTTATTATTGTTCTCGTAAAACTGAGTCAGTCACAGGCTGGAAGCACTTCGACGCAGTGCGGCCAGGAACCGATCGTCGCGGTCAACACGGCATTCCTGACGGGAGATGCAGCCTGCAGAATAACGGCGGCACAGTACGATGCGATGGGCAGCCGGGTCCCAACCTCGACAGCAGCACAACGAGGTGTCGAATCGGCACGTGGCGTGGTAATGGCTAGCTTCTCACTCAGGGGCGTGGTGCGAACGAAAGGACGCGGCCACACCTAAAGTGCTCCTCTGATCGTCTGGAGGGTGAAGCAGCAGCAGCAATAGGAGGAGGAGGACCCAGGTTCAACTCCCGGGTCACATCCAGCACAGTACAACCAAGGCGGCGGCAGCGGCGGGCATGGGGGCAATACGTCGCCTTACGCAACACTGAGGCGCAGCGGCCGGCCATCAGCCGCACCAGCTACTTCAGGACTAGTGGCATCAGCTGGAGGCCAACTCGGCGCGGTACAGCGCGCACGGGCACTCCACTCGCCTCTGGCTGTATTGTAAGCAGAAATGTCAATAAAATGTTTTGTTATACTGGACCACTGTTTCATTGCCACCCCATTTCTCAGATCACAGCCCACATGGAATGAAACTAAGTGTCACTATCCTGACATAGACAAAGTCTGTGTGTGGAACATTCATCATTTGGTGTCTAAATCATCAAGTACACCCCAAACCCATTGCATTTAGTATCAGAAGTGCCTGCCCTGTTACATTTGGTATCAGAAAGAGCTCAACACGGTTAGAATGCGGGAATGGAGTAGTTGGTCAAAATAATTGAAAGGGAAACTTCTAGTAATTTGCTTGGGTTTGATCAGTGGTATAGACGGTTCAGTAAGTTTCTTATAGTAATACGCCTTCATTTTTGTTTTTGTTGTTGTTGTTATCGTAAGAATGAGTATGGATACGCAAACTGTTGCAAAGGAGGGTCCAACAGTGCAGGACGCTACAACATTAGAAACAATTCAAAGTTTAGTTAACCATATAGCACAGTAAAAATGATGATGATGATAATGATAATAATAATAATAATAATAATAATAATAATAGACTGCTGCAACAGGTACGTAACGTTCGGCAAGAAGGCACAATTATGCCCTCCCTCGATTCTTCCACAGCCATTTTGGTAACTACTTTTTCTGGCAAACCAGGGGAAGATGTCACGGCCTTTTTTGATGATTTATCGGCAGCAGCTAAAATAGGACTAAGGTCTGACGAGCAGCTGTTGCAGATGATGAACCTGTGTTTGGTAGAGGATGCTAAGGTGCATGTTCTGTACAATGAGGAATTAAGAAATGCATTAACTTTTGACAAATCAAAAGAGGGAATTTTTAAGAGGTTCCAAAGGCAGAATAGTGGTAGATTTTATAGGGAGAAATTGAACACTATTAGTTACCATCAGAATAAGTCACTGGAAAGTGATGTAAATAGGATTAGGAGAGTTAATGTCTATACGTACCAGTTAACTGATAATGACATGGTAAATAAGATCATTTTACAGGATGCAGAAAGTAGGGCGCTCTATAATTTTCTGTGGGGGCTGCCGGCTGAAATGTCACGCCAAGTGATAACAGAATTCCCTAAATATTTGGATGAAGCCGTCTCCATAGCAATGGCTTTCAAGGAAATTGATGTTGCAACACGAGCGAAGGAACACAGTACTGTTTTCCCAGCGGGGGTAAGATGTTTTAGGTGTGACCGGCAGGGTCACATTGCAAAAATTGCAGGTTACAGCAGTGTAGACTGTCACAGAGTGGGACACTCTGACAGGGATTGTAGGGCAGGACGGAACAATGACAGAAGGAGGCCGTTAAATAGCAAGGGGGTCCAAGAACCGCTGTCTTGGGCTCCCGTTAAACTTCCATGCAGTAAAAGCACACGCAAACGCGGATTGTTGGATATTAGGGACGATGGGGGGATCGGTCGTTAAAATTTGTAATAGATAAGGGTGCCGATGTTTCAATTATCAGTGGCAAGTATGTTGAAAGTAGGGAGTGTCATCCTCCCAGGTTTAATTTAAATGGAGTTGGAGGTATTGGGGTACGATCACTAGTGTGTACCACGGTGTTTTCAGTTAATGGTATGCAATTTCAGAAAATGATAGAAGTGGTGTCCAGAATAAGTGATGGGTCTCGACTTTCTCAATAAAAATTACGCTATAATCTATCTCGGGCAGCAAACGGTACAGCTTGATGTGGTCTTATTTCCATTAGGTAGCACAGCTGCAAAGGACTTACTGCTGCAAGATTCTCCGAAGCGCAAGGAAGATTCACCTAAACTGCAAGCGATGCCCTTGAGAATAGGTTCTCTTGATAAAGTACCTTTGGGTACAGGAAAGGTGTTCTGGGTAATGTGCATACCACCTTACCTGCTGATACATTGTGTTTAATAGAGCCTCTAGCGGCGAACGAGGAATTAGATATGGCACGTTGTCTTGTGCGGAGAAGCATAGTAAAGATTGAGGAGATAGATGGGGTAAAAAAAGTACCGGTACTTGTAAATAATTTTGGAATGGAAGATAAAGAGTTGGAAAAAGGAATATTCAGAATGAATCTTTCACTCTGCAGTGGAGTGTGTGCTGATATGAAACTTCCTGGCAGATTAAAATTGTGTGCCGGAACCGGGACTCGAACCTTCGTCTTTCGCGGGCAAGTGCACTACCGACTGTGCTATCCCGACACGACTCACGATGCCGCCCCACAACTTTACTTCTGCCAGTACCTTGCCTCCTACTTTCCAAACTTCACAGAAGCTCTCCTGCAAACACACAAGACTAGCACTCCTGGAAGAAAGGATATGGTGGAGACATGGCTTAGCCACAGCCTAAGGGATGTTTCCAGAATGAATCATGAAGATATCCGCGTGTTATATGCGGATAAAGAGCGATGATCTGCCCAGTACATCTGTCGAAATGTAAGCTGAAAACGACAAGCCTGTGGACATACTTGGAATCTTTGCATGGCCCAGGTAGACTGGAAGGGGTTGTCCTCATCCCCTGGCCACATCAGACGTAGCTGTACCTGAGGGAACTGTGCGACCATGTCTTATCCGTGATCTGTCAAGTGCTTTCTGGGTGGCAAACCACCCCACTGCCCACCAGAGGTGCCATGCCAAATTTTGGCTGCCTTCAGTTAGACCTCTGTAGTGACAGAGTGACAATGTATATCGTAGTGAATACAGTGAATACATTTGGATATGTATTTGGATGGCAAGGAAAGTACAGTGAAAGTAATGTATTTAGGAAAGTACACAATGGTTAGATCGTATAGGCTGGCCATAGCTGCAGTCGACATTGCTTCTTTTTGCTGACAGTTACCAATTAGAAGTAGAACGCAGTTTTAACACTTGAAATGACATGCTTTGCTTTGTGTCACTTAACCTCTTTTGCATTAATATGGGGAAAATAAAGTGTACCTTTTGTAAAACTCCGAAAGAACAGTTTCTTTATTTGAATGTAAGCACAGTAAAATTTCCTCCATGCCGATTAGTTTTAACCATTGAAAGTGAAGAAGATGCCTGTATTAAACAGCTGACGTAGTGCTCCGACCACACGGGCTCTGAAACACTACTGTGTGTGTCTGGAGCACCAATGTTTTCCTGTTTGGAGTAGGTATAGAACAGGTACCGTGATACAAGAAGTCAAAAGTAGTTAAGTTGTTGCAGAAATGACACTAACAATAATTATATCATTACATAGCATGGTTTTAAATACTGCTACCTATTACTATTACTCATTCAAAACTTTAATGTCTGCGGATAATGAACTTGCGGATGCAGATAAAGTGTCACGGATGCGGATGACACTTTTCTTATCTGCGCAGACCTCTAACTATATGTCTTAATCCTTTCACTGCAAATTTACTCTCGGCGGCACCAGCAATGTGCATGTAATTATTAGGTAATACCGGAGATAAGGACATGTGTGTGTGTGTGTGTGTGTGTGTGTACACAACTGTAGTAGTCCATCATTATCGAGACAAAAAATAAGACACAAAATCTCGTATTGTCATGTAAAATATGTTTTCCTTTTAATATTTGGAGAGAAAATTATATATTTCTTGAGCACTGAAACACTTAGTGTATATTGCCATACAGAGCAGTGAAAGGATACAAATATTTTGGAGCTACATGCAACAATCCCATTGCAGCTTCCTTTGAAATCCTTTATCCTCTGTTCTCGGGCAATTTCGTGTGTTTTCACCTGTATAATAACACAAATCAACCATGTGTGAAATAATTTTTGTGACTTCTGTGCCTCTTTGTGATTTCAACATTGTTTAGTTAAAATGATTTGACTCACAGATGTTTACATCTGTAACATAATCACTGCTGTTCTTTATGTGAGTAGAACGTACACTGCACAACCGCTCGTATTAAAAAAACAGCACACCCGCTCAAAGGTTCAGTATGGTCTCTCAGCCTACTTTTCTATTCAATAAACTAAAAATGTTTTTGTTGCCATAATATGTTTTCAGATCTATTTTAATTGGTATGTGCCATGAAAGTTCTTATTCCTTCTTGCATTTTGACAATTTGTAAAATCACGTGTATTAAAATAATAAATGATGATGTGACAATGTTATGTGAGAAAGCTATTTTATCAAGTAGACACAAATACTTTAAATTGCCTGTAATCAAACCTACAGGTTTTACCTGAATTGTATAGAATTAGGTAGCCCAAATATTTGAATGATCTATTAGTAATGTTATGAGAGTGGCTGGCCAGTTTGTAGCTCAGTACAGACTATAGTAACATGCGCGCACGCGCGCGTGCATGCACACACACACACACACACACAATGTTCATTTTCAGTGTGTCCATGTATTTCTACTGCATACAGATATATAGTTTTGTACTGATTTTGATGAAATTTTGCACACTTGATCTTCAAAGCAAGAGGAATCTCACTGTCTACATAAAATTCCACATAGTGCATGGCAGAAAGACTTTATGCATGGACCTTCACAAAATCTACAGTCTTATTCTGATCTTAATAAAATTTTGCACAGTCAACCTTCAGATCAAGACAAAGACAATTGTCTAGATAAAATTTGAAGTGGTGAATAGTACTTTGACAAAATCCAAGGTTTTGCTCCAATATGGATGATATTTTGCTCTTTTGCCCTTCAAACCAAGAGGAAGGCTTGTCTGACGTTTGGCATTACCCCCAAGGGGCCTCACGCTAAAAGTTACCATCTCTGGCTGTAACCCATCCTTTCATCATGCCTTATACCAATTCCAAACTGAACAATCCACAGCCCTCACCCACCTAATCCTTAAACTACGCATCAACTCGGCCAAAGAACACACCTGTGGACTCCTGTCCCTAATCAAAATCCTCAAACTTTCCACTTCCACGTCCACACCTGCAGTTCAGAACATCCTCCAACAGGCCAACCACAAATTAGAATAGCATGCCACCATCCACCTCAAAATACTATCCAAACTCCTTGTCACCCACCTCCGGAAAGGCAATACATTCTCCCTCAACAACCTCTCCAATAAACCTCAAGCTCCTCTTCCTGCGCAGAAACCCAGTCTCTCCCATCTACTCAATGTCCCATTCCAGCTCCACTTCCCCCGAAACCTCAAAATGCTAATCCACACAATCCGTAACCACAACATCCCAGTTCAGTAGTCAACCTCTCTTCTAAAACCTCTCTCCCAATCTGAAACCTCTGTCCTATCCAAAGGTCTCACCTTTAGCCCTACTCCCAAATTCAACCAAACAGCCCTTGTCAAAGGTTTACTGTCCTACACTCTTTAGTCTTTGCTGGAGACATCACTTTGTCACAAAGAAAAATAATCCTAATCCTAATGATCCAGCTCACCAAGACACCATTCAAATCGAACCCTGAGTGGAACATATCCGTCCTCCGTCACAGCAAGACCCACCTCCTCTTCTTCAAAATCACCCTCTTCAAACCTTCCAGGAATTTCTCACTACCAACCTTGCCTCTCAGTCTTTCCTGTAAAATCTTATTCCAACTCCCAACATCACCTAGCTGAAGTCCAGGCTATCTGTGATCTGAAGGCTGACCATTCCATCGTCATTCTCCCGGCCGACAAGGGATCCACACCTGTGGTACTTGATCAGCAGGAGAATGTGGCTGAAGGACTGCGTCAGCTTTCAGCTAATACTACATACAACATTTGTCAAGGCAATCCCATTCCTCATGTCTAGGCTGACCTTCAAGGAAGCCTCAGAGCCTTAGGCCCCCTACAAAATCTTTCACCTCACTCAATCAACCTCATGACCCCACCAACACCCTCGCCAACCATCTTTTACCTACTTCCTAAAATTCACAAACCTCATCATCCAGGCTAGTTACCAGGTCCCCACAGAACGAATCTCTGCCTACATAGACCAACATCTTCGACCCATTATGTGCAGTCTCCCATCCTTCATCAAAGATACCAACCACTTTTCGATAACCTGAAATCCTAACCCAATCTGTTACCTCCAGAAACCATCCTTTTAACCATTGATGCCACTTCCTTACACACAAATATCCCAAAAACCCAGGGCCTCACTGCAATGGAGTATTTCTTTTCACACCAACCACCTGCAACCCTACCTAAAACTTAATCTTTATTACCCTAGCCAGCTTCATCCTAACCCACAACTTCTTCACCTTTGAGGGCCAGTCACACCAACAACTAAAGGGAACAGCCATGGGAACCAGGATGGCCCCCTCATACACAAACTTATTTATGGGACGATTAGAGGAAGCCTTCCTGGATACCCAAGTCTGGCAACCCAAAGTTTGGTATAAATTAATTGATGACATCTTTATGATCTAGACTCACAGGGAAGAAGTAGTACATAATTTACTCTTGAACCTCAACTGCTTTGGTTGCATCAGACTCACCTAGTCCTATTCCAAATCCCATCCCACTTTCCTCTAAGTTGACCTCCATCTACCCAAAGGCCAACTTAACACATTCGTCCACATCAAACCCACCAATTAACAACAGTACCTCCATTTTGACAGCTGCCATCCATTCCATATCAAACAGTCCCTTCTCCACACCTTAGGTCTTCATGGCAAATGAGTCTGCTCCATTCCTGAATCCCTGAACCAGTAATCTAATGGCAGCTTTCACATCCCGGAGCTATCCTCCTGATCTGGTACAGAAGCAAATTGCCAGGGCCACTTCCTCATCCCCCAAACCCAGAACCTTCCACAGAACTCCAAAAGAGCCCCTCTTGTCACCAGATACTTTCTGGACTGGATTGGACTCTGAATGTGGCTCTCCAGCCGGGATACAACTTCCCTTAATCCTGCTCCAAAATGAGACCCATCCTTTATGACATCCTTCCCACTCCACGAACAGTGTCTTTCTGCCACCCACCTAACCTTCGTAACCTCTAGTTCATCCCATGAAAACCCCAAACCACCTTTCCTCCCCTCCAGCTCCAACCCATGTAACTGCCCCCATTGTAAAACCAGTCCTATGCACCCTCTCACCACCACTTACTCCAATCCTGTAACCTAGAATTTGTATACGATGAAGGGCAGAGCCACTTCCGATAGCACCCATGTGATTTACTAACTGACATGCCTGCACTGTGAAGCCTCCTATGTGGGAACGACGAGCAACAAACTGTCCATTCGCATGAACTGACACAGGCAGTATTTGTTGGTAATGATCACCAGACAGCACATTGTAAGGGATCAATTTCATTGAGAAACTTGAAGTCTGCAATTCTATGGTAAATCGTGCACATGTGCAGGAATCATGATGTGTTTTGACAGCTAACGAGTCGTCATAGTTCAGTGGTTAGTCAATAGATAGTGGCACCTCTGTCAAACGAGCATCTGGTCACTGAATGTGTGTGTAGACACGTGACTGGAAAATCCAGGCCATTATGCAGTGAATACCGAACTACGGGAGAAACCCCGTTTGGCCTTGGAGAAATTTGCAAGTAAACCATTTAAAATTTATTCTGCATCTGTGAGACTTGGAAAAAGTCTTTGGTGGTGCTTCGTGGACTCTTTAACTATATTCTGTGTCAGTGGAACTTAGAATTTCTCAGGATTGTTGCCATAATTTAATCTTTATTTAGCGATTAGAATTTCTCAGGATTGTTGCTATAATTTAATCTTTATTTAGCGACTGTGTGACTATTCAGTGAAGTCTATTTTCTGGTGTGGCAGCCTTAAGGAACTCGGCATTGCTCTGAAGTCAGGTGTAACAAATATTCACTGACGGATATTAGGTGGAATAAATACCAATTTGGTTAAAAGTGAATGTGTCGTTTGTTCATTTCTTTTTTATTCTTTTTGTTCTTGCCTGCATTTATTTAAATCTAAACATTTTGGGAACATTGCTGCAGGTGTGGCTGGCCCATAGACATGCAGCCAGTTTGTATAATAAAAGAGGGTCTACAAGTTTCACTTCATGGAGCTCCAAGCAAACACAGGCTGTTAATAGGTGATTTGTGTTGTTTTATTTACTTATTTATTTTTTGTGCTGTAGCAATGGAGGCTCGAGCCAACTGAAGGAAATAACTGTCAAAGTTGTGTCAGTCTACGCAGAATAGTGTGTCTTTTCCTAGTTTGTGTTTGGAAAATCCACGAGTAAGCTTGCAATTTGGTGGTCTCATCCGAGATAGGTTTTTAATTGGTGAAACTTGTTTTTCCATGTGAACTGGCTAGGAAGGCAGAGCAGGAACAGTGTTGGTGTTTTGGTGTAAATCGATCGTCATTGCCGAATTTCCACAAAGCTCTACCGGCCTCTACATCATCAGCGCCCGAGTCCGACACTCTGACAAATACCGGCCAAAGTGCCCACGATTGCCGACATCGTCCGCGCAGCACCTGCCCACCCCGCAACGAGTCCGATGCGCAGTGTGTTACCGGTCGATGCTGCTGCGATTGTTGACATTGGAGCTGAGCAGTGCCAGGTCTCCCCACGCCGGAGGTATCAGAAGGAAGTTGAAGCACCCGTCGTCAGGAATCCAGCACAAGGACATTGCTCAGTGGCAGAGTCTTCGTCATCATCCAGCAGCAGGCGCTCTGCTTTAAGTTTTTTTCTGGGGTTTTTGTTTTGTTTGCTCTCTTGTCTTTCATAATGCTGGTGCAAGAAGATAAGAAGTCACCCAGTGACTGTGGGTCAACAGGCAGTGGGAGTGAACCACAGAGTCCAGAGAGGACAAGGGAGGAAGTAGATATGATGGGAAATCTGGGGTTAAGTCACATTTTGATAAAATTGCAGGAAGTAGGAAATAAAATAGATTGTAAAATAGAAGAACCTAACAAAGTTTTGCAATGCAAAATAGTGGAGTCTAACGAAAAATTGAATAATAAAATAAGGGAATCAATCAAAGATTTGAATTTTAAGATAAAGGAATCAAAGATTTGAATAATAAAATTGGGGAGGAGTATGCTCAATTGGCAAATAATAATGGGAAACATGAGGGTGTGGAACAGATTCGCCACAAAGATTGAAACAGTTGAGACTGAATTAAGGGGTGTGATTGATTCAGGAAAGCAGGTGTGTGATGCTAGGATAGAAGAGACAAGACAGGCTTTTGTAAATATGGATGCTAAGATAGTGGCTAGCATTGATGAGACTAAAGAAGTGCTAACAAATCAGACAGCACAGCTGATGATCTCAGAAAGGCAAATTACAGCTGCTACGACTAGAAATAATGCAGACATTGAAAAAGTAAATGTTAGAATAAATAATTTAGAAGTATGTGCTGTTTCTGGTAATGTTGGGGGTCCTATATTGATTCAGGTACCACAAGGTAAGGCATTTTCTGAGGAAAGCGGATATCATGCAGTGGATGTTTTAGTCAATTGCAAGGACTGGTTTATACCAGGAATGTCAGATGAAGCAAAAATAAAATTTGTGAAGAGGTTTTTGGAAGGTTCTGCTAGGACATGGGCGGCTAATCAATGTAGAGAGCAGTCAAGGCCCCCCAATTCCGTAAGTGGCTGACTGCGAACAGCTTGCAAATTGAAGAGGGCCTCGATAGCCATTATGTTGGTAAACTTCCGCGCGAACTTAAAATGTGTGTAAGACTCATTTCATTAGTGTGCTATGTCTTATTTAAATATGTAACTACAAAAGAGCTTCAGACTCTTTGAATAATACAGCAACTATCGCTTGGGTGTAAATTTATTACGCATACGGTGTAGAAATCGGCCAACAGCTATTCTTCTTCCTAACTAAACCGAATAATAACATTTAGTTTTTTAGCATGATCAAGTGCAGCATATGAACGGAATTTATCATCAGACATAGGTTTTTGGCACTTTCTCAGTATATTCTATGATGGTTTAAGTTTTATACAAACATTAATTTCAGAAGAGTTTGACAACACTTTGTGTCTTTGTTGGAGTGTCTGCTGTATTCTCCAATATTTACATATTTTATACCATCAGAAAATGAAACAGAGCTGCCTGAAACAGCCAATGTTAAAAATCGACTGTGAAAATGAAATATCCCATCAAAAATGTTCAAATGTTTGTAGAGCTTATGAGACTTAACTATGGGGTCATCAGTCCCTAAACTTACAAACTACTCATGAACTAGCTACAACTAAGGACGGCATATATATACATGCCCGAGGGGGGATTCGAACCCCCAACCGTAGTGGCCGTGCAGACCATGACTGAAGCGCACTCCCCTTGGTGAAATATCCCATCAGATACATAATTGTAAAGTAGCTTCTTACCTTGTGAATACAGTAACCAGCCACTGCCAAATTATTTTAAGAACACGAAGTATGCTATAACTTTTCCTTAACTAAGTGCACATAACAGTAGCATTAGGGTATCTAGCATGAATATTAGCATTTTTAATGCTGTAAGCCAAATACAGTAAAACTTCTGAGTAACAGACACCAATGGGGAAAATAAAACTGTCCGCTTTTAAGAAGTGTCCGCTGTTAAGAAAAGGATATAATACAAAATAGTAAACTATCGTTTATCCTGTTCGGATAACTAAAATCTCTGATAAAACCAAAGTCTCCTGTTTTCATGCTTCAAACACACTGAATTGCGTCACTACTGCTAAGTATGATCGTAAAACGTGTGAATGCCACGCCGCTTCTTGAACCGATCCAGCCAGCCATAATGTCCATGGAATTCTTACTCCTTTCCTTCAATGAGCTCATAAAAAATCACAGCTTTTTGAGGAAGTAGAGGACCTTAACTAGCACATGTTTGGCTTTTATTTGTCCATGTCACAAAAATAAAGCCTTTTCTGACTGAGGATGTGAACCTTTCCTCATTCTTTTTCCAGATTCCATTGTGCTATTTGACACTTGAGGGGAACAAAATGTTTAAATTTCTGATCAGTTTGTTTTTCAATCAGTAATCGCACTCATACCGAAGGTTCAAATCCGCAGCAACTTTCGCGGGTGGCTCACCAGCATCAATTTTCTGTAAAGTGCGAAGCTTTTGTTACAACGACATCACATTCCTTTTTTTCATTTTGCGCCCGTAGTCAGTGTGTGTTTCCCCCCCCCCTTCCCTCCCCCCCCTTTTTTTTACTGGCACTCTAATGATTCTTTTTTTTATATTTGCCCACTTTTATCTCTGGGCATTTTAAAGCATGTAGCCTGAACACGAAACTTCAAATCGAAAACACACAGACGAACGACAGGAAAACACTCAAGACGCATTCAATGAAGTTTTTTACTTTTAAACCAGGCTATGGCAGCCATGGAATGAAAACATTCGATACACCTATCGCCTCTCCCCTGTCCTACCCAAGCCCACACTGCAACACAACTATTGAACGTTTGGCTTTGTCTGATGTACCAACAACAGGCAGAAAGTGTTTGGCGCCGCACTCTCATTGTCTGTTTCTACACTGCATGAACCAATACTGTATGTACTGTACTTCCAACACGTTCCAACAGATGGCAATGACACGAAATCACAGAATACGAACGAGAAACACGTTAAATCTTCAATCAACACATGTTAGAATTGACGACACTCGGACTTTTGACACGCAAGAGCACGGTGATTCTTCCATGCTATCCGTTATTTGGAAGTTTTGATTGTTGTTGGAAGCCACATTACGGTGTCCGTGTCTGTTATTGAGAATGTCCGCTATTCAGAATAATTTTAGTATAAGGGCTAATATTGTTTTGGGGAATTTTAAAATGTCCCCTATTGAGAGAAGTCCGCTATTGGGAGGTGTCCGTTAAAGGAAGTTTTACTGTACTTTACAGTAGTGTGAACTGCTCAAAAGTCAGCAACTGTCATCATAGGGTTCAATGTGGCTATGTGTCATTCATATACGAAACTACACACAGTTCTGCAAACCCCTTACAGTTGTTATACCTATATGTAAAGCAGATGACCTCTAAATTCGGAGTTACAAGTTGCTAGTATTAATTTCGTAAACAACAATCTGAACTGCAGTGAGGTAACTGATCTCGTGCCCCCAATAGTCATTTTACACATCATAAAATGAAACTTTTTGAACTTTATGTCCACCAGTACTGCCTGAAGAAGCTTGTTTTTTAGAGCTACCAGTATTGTAAAAGCCTATTATTCATTTCATTGAATCCTATATTCTCTTGACTGGCAGCCTGTTAAGCAAGAGTAACTATCTCTGAACACAAGTAGTAGGGCTACTCTTATTCCTGTGACACATAAATGGGAAAAAAGTATTTGTTCTTTTTATTCCTTTCTTAAATCAATTTGTGCAGTTAAATGCTGAGCAACTCTTCACCATTGTACCTCACGTACACTGCAATAGGCAAACAGTACACATGTG
Organism: Locusta migratoria; assembly: GCA_026315105.1. Taxonomy (NCBI): domain Eukaryota; kingdom Metazoa; phylum Arthropoda; class Insecta; order Orthoptera; family Acrididae; genus Locusta; species Locusta migratoria. Next base: position 358,324,704 of record CM048751.1, on the reverse strand, counting down.
ACTATGACTTGGGTATATATCCACAGTAGCTATATAATACATGATTTATCTCCTAACAACACTCCTATGTATCCGACTCTTACCACTACCATGGCGGGCGGCCGAAGGTTCAAATTATCCAGCGACAGCAGTGCCGTTAGGGAGTCTAGTTACTTTTTACACGGTATCTGAGAGCAGTACACCACTTTTGAAGAGTTTGTAAAATTAGTCTTAAATAAATACTGGAGTAAATCTAAACAAGTCAGGCTACAAAATGAATTTTTAAATGGGTCTGTCTACAAAAGTGGGAAACAATCTATGAAGGAATTAGAAATATTAGTGCACCTAGACAGGCCAGTTGAAACACTAACTCTAATCACCCCTGCAATTAGAAGGCTACCCGAGGAGTTGGAACTGCATTTGGCTCCCTGTCCTACCGATTCCATTGAAAAATTTCTTGATTTTATTGAAAAAATAGATAAGGCAGTATCACACACACATAAACACGGGGAAAATAATGAGAACAGGAATAACAGGAATTGTGGGAATAATCAGCAGGATAATTACAAAGTAAGGAAAGTAAATGAAATTGAAGGAGTGATTGGGGAAGGTCTAATGGTGATGATGGGAATCAGAAGGGTTCATGGGTGAATAATAACCGAAATGAGCAAGGACCAATGGGAATAGAAGGGGACAGAATTCGAGAAACTAGTATTTTTTCTCAAATGAAGTCCACTTTGGGACAAGACAGGATGCAAAGAATATGGCCAGGAAATGAAATAATAATTATTGTGGTCAGAATAACAGGGTTTATTGTAAAGGTAGGCATGGTAATGATGATAGGGGTAGATATGAAGAAGGAATTTGTAGGATGGAAGCTATTTTAAATGATGAAAATGTAGTTGAGAGTTGTTCATGGGACATGAGGAGGGCCTTTAAAAAGAAGAATATTAGAGAACAAAAAGGGGAGTGGGAAAGGCTTAGTATTGGGTATGTTTTTAATTAAGATTTTGGGAATACAAATTATGAGAATGATAGTGTTGATGTGAGATTCATTCTTAACAGGACGAGAGGAAATCACAGTCTGGGGGCTGTAAAGGTGTGTTGTGATGTTCAAAATATATGTAAAAATAATACTTTAATATTTGCCGAGTTATGTGAAGTGAAAACCGATACATTGGATGCTATGATGAATTGATATGGAGCCAGTGTGGCTGAATCGCGTGTTTCAGCAGATGACTGGGGTAATGTTAGGACCATAGAGCCTGTTGTTTAAGTACCTGAAGGTATATCTGGTGATAAGTTTGTGGGTAGTGTAATATTACCTCCTGCTAGACTATTCTGATTTAACCCCAAGCCAAAGTACTGCAGTCGCGAGAATGGCTTATTCCCACCTCATAACAACTGTTATTGCTGCTAAGAAGACATATTCTTTGGTTGTTGTTGTCTTTACTATGAAACACAGCTGCCAACCTTGAGAAGGGGCCGGCAGTAATCATGGTTTGGGCCAAAGGTAGGGTGACATCAAACAGCCGGGGGAGGGGGGTGGGCACCCGACGACATGTTCCCGCCCCGAGAAAATTTTAACAATTACAAACCTGATTTAGATCATTAAATTCTGACACTTTTCATCCATATAATGACTTTCCGTGGGTAAAAACTATTGTAAATGAAAAGAATCAGATTAGTTGCAAAAACAAGTAACTCGAAATCCACAGTAAAGTTTGGAAACGAGTTGACTAACTTCCCGCCGCCCGGTAAACCACGAGGACTGTTATGCTGGGTCCAAAGACCATATACTCGTAGACCAAAGAATTTAGGTTCTGCAATTCTTTCGGTGCATTTGGTAGGTATGGTGGGGAATGAATAGGAGGGACTTGTTCCAGCAAAAATGCTACCGTTAACGTTTCCTGAAGGAGGTTAGAGTAACAACCTTGCGTTTCATACAGCTTTGCTATGTACTCCGGAAGAAAATCATTACAATATTTAAAACCCTTAGTAACGTTATGATTAGCACAATGTAAATAATCCTTTTTCCGGTTTTCTTATGTTATTTCCATAACAATTACGGATAAACCGTAATAATTGGCAGCTATGATAAAAGATCACAGAAAATTACTGATAGGCAAATAATACTGAAAATATGAGTCAGATTAAGGAGGAGGGCAGGCCTAATAATTGTTATCTAATACACTTTTAGCCTATATTCTTTCACTATCCTCATTGGATGTTTATTTTATCCATTTAAAACTTTTTTTTTTTTTTTTTTTTTTTTTTTTTAATATAAACATCACATCTTACCTCCACAACCTCCATGATTCAGCGTTTTCAAATTAAATGGGAGCATCAGAAATATTTATCAATACACATAATCACTGAATCTACATGTTTGGAAACAAAATGTACAAAGCATTTGTTGATGGCTAAATTGTAAAATTTACACATAATACAAGGACACAATTAAATGAAGAAGTGACTGTCACATATGGTAGTACTTTTGAAGACTAAAGTTTATTTGACACTCTAGCTTTGCTGCTGTATCTATTTAGATTAGGTACGTGTTCTAACATGACCAAGAAATTACGTTAAGTTATACATTCTACAAGTTTTCAGGAATTATCAGAAATATGTTTATGTTGTTTTCAATTGCTTTTGAATATCAGTAGTTATTTATGACTAGCTTACATGCCCGTGCTTCACAATGGTTGTTAAAGAGGGACTTTTGTAAATCATGGTATTTTAGGGTTCCAGACCTAGGTCAGTAAAAACAGAATCCTTGTTGGATTGCTCTGTCACTTCTCCTAGCCAAGATGTCAAATTTAAGTAGAAGTCATTGTCGAAAACAATGAATGTTCATAAAGTTTTTCATACAAAAAGTGAAATTAATTTCAGTCCGTACTCTGGAATGATTTAAATTCATTGTTAGTTTGTGTTCATAAAGTTAAGCCTGAGGTGTGTAATAGTCTGTCTGGCATAAACTGATGAAATCACTTCTATCATTGAGATGAGAAATAGTAATAATAATAACAGCACCATGTATTTGTTCTATGGCGTAGTACGAAACTGTTTGTCTCTCACAGTAAGTGTGCGTGGAAGTATTAGAATGTTGCAATGTTGCACTGGGGACTATGTAGTTATTCTGTATGCAGTGCTCCATATTATCGAAAAATCGACGAATACTAAAAGTGAAGTAATTCAATCAACAGAGAAATTCATGTCTGTTTAAATAAGAGGTCATGGTAGTGTCAACGTGTGATAAAGTCTGGGTAATCGTTGAAGGAATGGCGTCAGTCTGTATAGAACTTTCTATTAAATATAGTAGTATTTCCAGTGAATTGTCTTGACTCTGTTAGCAGCATCAGCCACTCTTTCAGCTAATACATGTCATGTCCTGCAGCGATTTCTTCATAAAGCATGAAGTTGATATCGATCTTGTGTAATAGAATTATATATTCAGAAGTCGGATTATAACTAAGTGCAATTGTCTCTGTAAAAAAAAAAAAAAGAAAGAAAGAAAGAAAGAAAGAAAGAAGTCTTTCTCTATCTTAATTTAGCCAGCACCAAAAATAAGTAATTACAGATTTTAATCACAATATTGTACCGAACAATTATGAAAGCAGGGAGGTTTCTGACGAGTTTGTCGCTCGTGTGTGTATATTATCTCTAGTGGCAGGCACAGAGCAGAAATTTCTCTATAGTGAGCATTCAGATGTGCAGAACCAGATTTTCTGTCCTCAACATTAAGATGGAAATATCATCTAATAGTGGGAAAAATCTGCTAATCGATGACTATCTTGGGCCTTTTTTTGTTCAGTTAAGAGGGATGACTATGTGTAAATGGCCCTTTCAGCTACGCTTCCTCAACTTTCTTGTTGCTTCTGTGACAAATCAGAAAGGGAACTACATAAATTCCATTTTCCTCGCAAAGAACTCTTATGTAAATTAGAGCATTGATAGACACAAAGGAATTTCTTTATGTTTAAATTTAAATGATGCCCACTGAAATAAGCACCCCCCCCTTTTTTTTTTTTTGTGGTTTTAGGGCGCACAACTTCTACGGTCATTAGCGCCCAGACAAGAACTTAGATTCACTATATCTAAAAAAAAAAAAAAAAAAAATTGGTGACTGTCAGAAAATCAAGAAGAGGCTAAAAACGAAAGATAAAGGACAATGAAAAGGGTTAAATATCCTTCGATAAGTTGGCCAAGTTAATAAAACGCAAAACTCGAGCAGCTGCTCGTGTGTCATCAGCTAAAATTTCCTCCAGTGTAGACGGAAAGTTAAGGGCTACACGGAGATGATTAAAAATTACGCAAGACAATAAAACATGTCGCACTGTCAGCAATTCACCACAAGAGCACAGCGGTGCAGGGTCGGCGGTTAGCAAATGACGGTGGCTGAAACGGCAGTGACCGATCCGCAACCAGGCCAGGATGACCTCCTCCCGCCGAGAGGGGCGTGAGGAGGTCCTCCAAGCGGTCGGGATCGGTTTGACAGTTTGCAATTTATTGTTGTACAGTGAAAGCCACGCACTGTGCCATGATGACACGATACTCCGGCGAAGAGTCCGCTGAACATCGTCCGGTGGGATGCAAAAGATAGCCATGCGAGGCAAAAGAGCTGCGGCCTTGGCTGCTATGTCGGCGGCCTCAATCCAGGGCACACCCACGTGGCCAAGGACCCACAGGAAAGAAACGTGACAGCTGTCATCTGCTAGCAACTGGAGGGAGCGTTGGATCCGATACACGAGAGGATGGTGCAACAAAGGGTCCTTAAGACTCTGCAGGGCACTAAGGGAGTCCGAACAGATGGCATAGAAAGGTTGACGGTGGCGGCAGGTGTACAAAACGGCCTGGTGGAGGGCAAAAAGCTCAGCCGTGAAGTTAGAGCACCGGTCAGCGAACTTGTATTGGAAACGGTTGTCCTCGACGACGAAGGCAGATCCGACACCGGCAGTGCTCTTGGAACCATCAGTGTAAATGAACATGGCACTATCGAACCGCGAACGGAGTTCGACAAGCCTCGAGCGGTATACCAAATCCGGAGTGCTCTCCTTGGGGAGCGAACTAAGTTCGAGGTGAGTGTGAACCGGGGCCTTATGCCACGGTGGCAATGGGCTTTCGCTCAACCGAAAGGTGGAAGGAAGGGTAAAATCGAGCCGCTGTAGTAGGCGGCGAAACCGAACTCCAGGTGGAAGCAAGGCAATCGCAGACAACTGATATTGGCGATCGAGTGAGTCGTCAAAAAATAATCGGTAAGATGGATGGTTGGGCATCGACCGCAGGCGGCATGCGTACCGAGACAAAAGTATGTCACGCCGAGTGGTCAAGGGTAATACAGCAGCCTCGGCATACAGACTTTCAACAGGGCTGGTATAAAATGCACCGGTCGCCAGACGTAATCCCCGATGGTGGATAGAGTTGAGACGGCGGAGAATCGACGGCCATGCAGTAGAGTATACAAGGCTTCCGTAGTCGAGCTTCAACTGAACAATGGCCTGGTAAAGGTGAAGCAAGACGGTACGGTCCGCTCCCCATGACGTGCCACTGAGGACACGAAGGACGTTAAGGGATCGGGCACAACGGGCAGCCAGGTAGGACACATGGGTGGACCAGCAAAGTTTACGATCCAACATGAGTCCCAAGAATTTCGTAGTCTCCACGAAAGGGAGAGCAACAGGGCCGAGATGTAGAGAGGGTGGAAGAAATTCCTTGTATCTCCAGAAGTTTATACACACAGTTTTCTCAGTGGAGAATCGGAAGCCGTTTGCGATGCTCCAGGAATATAGACGGTCAAGACAGCGTTGGAGAGAACGCTCCAAGAGGCACGTCCGCTGGGCGCTACAATAAATTGCGAAATCGTCAACAAAAAGAGATCCGGAGACGTCGGCTGAAAGGCAATCCACGATCGGATTGATTGCAATGGCAATGGCAAAGAGCGCCACACTCAAGACGGAGCCCTGTGGTACCCCATTCTCCTGGCAATAGGTATCTGACAAAACAGAACCCACCCGTACCCGGAACTTGCGATCCGCCAAAAACTCTTGAATGAAAAGAGGAAGTCGGCCCCGAAGGCCCCATCTGTGCAATGTGCGGAGAATGCCCGCTCTCCAACAGGTATCGTACGCCTTCTCCAAGTCGAAGAACACTGCTACTGTTTGACGCTTCCTTAGAAAGTTGTTCATAATGAAGGTCGACAACGTAACGAGGTGATCAGCAGCAGAGCGGTGTCGACGAAAACCGCATTGGATATTAGTCAGGAGGCGGCGAGATTCGAGGAGCCAGACCAACCGAGCGTTAACCATGCGTTCCATCACCTTACAGACACAGCTCGTCAGAGAAATAGGACGATAGCTGGAAGGAAGATGTTTGTCCTTCCCTGGTTTGGGGATGGGGACAACAGTGGCTTCACGCCAACTTGTGGGAACATGACCTTCAGTCCATATGCAATTGTAGGTACTGAGAAGAAAGCACTTGCCTGCAGGAGAGAGGTTCTTCAGCATTTCAATGTGAATGGAATCGGGCCCGGGAGCAGAAGATCGGGACAGGGCGAGAGCACGGTCTAGCTCCTGCATGGTGAAGGCGACGTTATAATTTTCACGATTAGAAGAGTGGAAAGGCGGCGGCCGGGCCTCCTCTACCTGTTTGCGAGGGAGAAAGGCAGGGTGGTAATGGGCTGAGCTCGCACCTCCGCAAAGAAATGGCCCAATGCATTGGAAACCTCAGCGGGGTCCACGAGGACTGCGTTCTCCACGGTCAGGCCAGGAATTGGGGAATGGACCTTTATGCCGGATAAACGGCGTAGGCCACCCCAAACAACCGTGGAGGGAGTAAAACGGTTAAAAGAACTAGTAAAAGCAGTCCAGCAAGCTTTCTTGCTGTCGTTTATGATACGACGGCACTGCGCTCTCATACGTTTGTAATTGATGCAATTCTCCAAAGTTGGGTGGCGGCGGAAGGTGCGTAAAGCACGGCGCCAGGCTCTAAGCATGTCGCGGCAGGCTGCAGTCCACCAAGGGATCTGGACACGACGTGGAGAAGAGGATGTACGAGGTATGGAACGTTCAGCTGCGGTGAAAATAACCTCTGTGAGGTAGTCGACCTGACTGTCACAGTTGGGAATATTCTGATCGTGAAAAACAGCCATGGAAGAATAAAGCCCTCAGTCGGCTTTAGAAATGTTCCAACTGGTGGGACGAGGAGATGGGGAATGATGCAGGAAGTGGATGATACAAGGGAAATGGTCACTTGAGTACGTGTCAGAAAGTGCATACCACTCAAACCGACTGGCAAGCTGAGGAGTGCATATGTTGAGGTCTATATGGGAATAAGTGTGTGTTGTGTCTGAAAGGAAGGTCGGTGCACCGGTGTTGAGGCAGACAAGATCGAGGTGTTGGAGAAGGTCCACCAAAAGGGAGCCTCTCGGACAAGGTGCCGGAGAGCCCCATAGGGGGTGGTGGGCATTAAAGTCGCCTACCAACACGAAAGGTGAAGCGAGCTGGTCAACAAGGTGTAGCACATTTGCCCTAATAAGGGCAGATGACGATGGCAAATAGATATTACAGAGGGAAAAGGTAAATGTGGATAAAGTGATGCGGACGGCAACTGCCTTTAGGTGAGTATGCAATGAAATGGGATGGAAATAGACGTCGTCTCGAAGGAGCATCAGAACCCCTCCATGGGCTGGGATACCTTCCACGGGTGGCAGGTCGAACCGCACGGAGGTGTAGTGTGGAAAGTCTGCACGATCACTTGGACGCAACTTAGTTTCTTGGAGACAGACTAGAAGCGGGCAGTGCAACCGAAGGAGTAGTTTTAACTCCTCCCGATTGGAACGAATGCCGCGAATATTCCATTGAAGGAGCGCCATGATAAAAAATGAGAAGAAATAAGGATAAAAACCAACTAGCAAGCGGCGTCACCTTGACGGCCGCTGAGGACCGGATGTCGAGGGAGCACTGCTATCGCTGTCTAGGGGCAAAGGGTCGTGGTCCATAGGTTCGACCGACGTGCCTGCCACCTCCATGAGTTGATCAGGAGGCGCAGTTTCCACCGCCTGTAATGAGCCGGGTGCCCGGCAGACGGAGCGTCCCGGTGAAACAGAAGACGGCCGAGGCCGTCAACTGTTGGACGGCGTGGCGGATGGATCACGCCTCGGCGGGGAAGGAGAGGAACTCTTTTTCTTGTTGGCTCTTCTCGAAGAGTGACGGTGAGAAGAGGCAGTCGACGGTTGGGAAGCCTGAGAACGTAGAAAATCCTCACGGACGGGTTCCTTTTTCAAAGTCCGGGCAACTTGTTTAGGTGCCCGCAGTTTACTAGAGGTTGACGAAGACTGTACTTTAGGAGCAGCAGGAGGAAGCGGGGACGTGGAATGGGCAATCTTCGGGCTGGCGGATCGCACAACTGTGTCAGCGAAAGTGAAATCACAAGTCCGGGTACTGGAATCCTTAGTAGGTCGAGTGGAGGTGAGGACCTTACTGTATGTACCCGCTGGGAGGACAGTGGGCTTTCGACTCGCCAACAACTTTCGAGCGGCAGATGTTGATACCTTCTCAGTAACCCGAATTTGCTGAATGATTTTTTCATCCTTATATACAGGGCAGTCGCGAGAGGAAGCCGCATGGTCGCCGTTGCAGTTAAGGCAGTGAGGGGACGGAGGTGGGCAATCCCCCCCATGGGCGTCCCTACCACAAGTGACACATTTTGCTGCATTTGGGCAAGATTCACGGGTATGGTTGTACCTGTGGCATTGGAAACAGCGCGTTGGGTTTGGAATATAAGGGCAGACAGAGATAACTTCGTACCCTGCTTTGACCTTCGACGGGAGTTCAACACTGTCGAATGTCAAAAACACAGTACGAGTCGGTGTCAGCTGGTTATCTACCTTTTTCATCACCCTGTGGACGGCTGTCACACCCTGGTCGGACATATAGGACTGGATGTCTTCATCAGACAACCCGTCAAGGGATCTCGTAAAAACTACCCCCTGTGACGAGTTGAGTGTGTGGTGCGCTTCTACTTTGACTGGAAACGTGTGTAATAACGTAGTCCGGATTAGTTTCTGGACTTGGAAAGCACTGTCCGCTTCCAGCAACAATGTGCCATTGCGCTGACGCGAACAGGTTTTAACAGGGCCAGCAATTGCATCAACACCTTTCTGTATAACGAAAGGATTGACAGAATTGAAATCTTTTCCGTTGGTGCGAGACACAACAAGAAATTTCGGTAAATTAGGCAGAGTCTTCTTTTGCTGAGGCGAATCTATCTTACGTTTCTGGGTCAACGTCACTGAAGAAGAGAAGGAAGTCATCGCGGAGGTGTACCCCGTGATTACCGGCGTCTCCGATGGCGCGCTCCTTCCTAGTGGGGGCCCTCTCCGAGGGCTTACCCGCCTTAGGTGATTGTTCACACCTCAGGTCACACCTCCTGAGAACTGACAGAGGGACCAATCGGCACGTTCGGAAGGTACCAGCTCGGGTAATCACCCCTCCCTGGGCCTGGCCTTTACCAGGGGGTACGTATGTGCCCTACTTGTCTACCCGGGGCGGGGAATTACGCGTTACCCTGTCACCTGCTACGCATGATAATGCGTGGGTCGGCCTTCAGACATGCACAGGGAGGAAAGAAGAAGAGGATAGGAAATGAAGAGAAAGAAGGAAAGAAGTGTCTCAAACGCCGAAGCGGAGACTAATGAGGAGGAGAGGAAGGCTAGGAGTGTATAAGGAGAGAAAGACAGAAGCAAAGGTTTGGAAAGGAAGAAACCAAGGAATGAGAGAAGCTACTACAAAAAACGACCTGAACTAGCAAAGGACGCTTGTCTCCGGGCGAAGGCATAAACCGGGAGGGAAAGTGAAGCAGCCTGGGGCAGAAGAAAGGCTGCTCCGGCTCGGGGCCCCGTGCGCGCCACACACGTACCCACAAAAGAACTGTGGGCCCCCTGGGGGGTTTATGAAACGATGTCTATATATAGCCCAGTTACGTTCAAGTTACCTGTGAAAACCCCATGCAAACCCCAGAGGCTTTTAATAGTTGATAAAACAGACATGATGGTTACTGTAAACACATAAAATTACAATATCTTTTTTTTTCCTCTGTCATCCAATTTTGATAAAATTATACCCATATGTTGACCCAAACTTTTCTCATGTTTCCTGTGAAAACCGCATGCAAATTCGTCTAGTAGTTTTGAAGATTGAAGGGAACAGCGACAGGCCTACATTTACAGATTTATTATTAGTATAGTCTGAATCCTTATCATCTCCTTATACCTTGAACATGTGGTGTCCACCAAATCTCAGTCTACAAAAATTGCACAAAATAGACATCCCTGAAATGCACAAAAATTAATAACAATGTATTAAGCTGATATCCACCTAGTTTACACATTAAAGTTTAACTGAGGTTCTGCATTGCAACTGTTTTCGTTGTACTTCAAAACTCGTGCATCGTAACGTATTTCAGGCCAGCAAAATTTCATAAAATACATCTAAAATATTATTAATAATAATAACAACAATATCAAGAATATCAATAACATTTGAACATGAGATAACTGAATACTAGCACGGTTACACAAAGAAAACCTGCGAAAATTTAATTAACTGTTTTATTGGCAAATTCCTGAACTTTTATATGACATAATTATTATATATTTGATGATTATACTGAAAAAAATTTTGAGTTAAGCAAAAAGCTGAATTAACGGCATGTTGCTTTGTGCAACACCACGATTTACCCACATTCAAAATTAACAGATTTTCAAGTCTAAAACTAAAATTTCCAGCATATTACTGATATCTCATCTGAACTACCGGGACCTCCAGCTCACCACGTCCATCCAGCAAGCACTCCAGCCATCGACTCGCAAGAACAACGAACAGCTCCCTCACCTCTAGCCTGCCGTGGTGGGATCCTACCCTATTGGTCGGTCAGTACAGCCTGACTACAAATCCTAATTGCCGTTTGGAGTTCAACTGTTCTGCACATCAACCTTGCAAAGAACATTCCTGATACCTGACCACATGCTGAAGTTGGCAAAAGCCCTGAAGAAAGTCTCTGCTTCAGTTTACTTACTCCACAACCACCTTCTAGAAGACGAAGTCTGATAGCTTGTTGAGTCCGTACAGGAAAGTGGAATAATGATTAGGAGAAGGATTAGCATGACAACATTCTTAATGGCAAAAAGTAAGTAACCATGTTTGATCAACCTAGTTGGTTGATGAGTACCTACTTTTCCCACTTAAAAGTTAGAAAATAGCCATAACAAGATACTTGTGTATACTCACAACTACAATTCAAAGTTATCAAGCAAATAAGTAAAGAGATTGACATATAAAGGCTTGTAAGTAATTGAAAAGCAAGGAAAATTAGATTTTACGGTAAATATTGATTATGTTAAAAATTGAGGGGTTATACTAGTACCACCTCAGTAGGTGCAAGCAGCCTGAGGGCTTTATTTGTGAGGTGTCTTTAAAAAGTGTTTGGGAAGTGCAGAATGGTGCTGCAAGTAATGTGCATCTGGTAGAAGCTGTATCTGAGTTCATGAAACATGACTCAAATTGTGCTGAGAAATACCAGGAAACTGACCTTAGATTTAAGAAGTGGATTAATAAGGCCAAGTGGATACAGAAATGGGTACCAGCTGATTCGGCACTTTATGATTAAATAAAAAGATTAGGGGGACATGCTGAGAAAAATGATTGATATTATGATGCACTAAATAAAATATTTGATGGGGATAAGGAATTTAACAATCTGAGGAGGGAGTTTATACATAATATTGTAGAATATGCAGTGGAAAGTGATTACAGGGTTAAAGATTGTGAACAAATGGTATCTGAAAATGGAGATGAAATTGAAGGAGTTAATTACCAGTTGAAAAATACTGCCGGAGCACAGAAAAGGCGAATATGTTCTCCGACACAAAGTGTGGAACCAGCTGCCTCAATCCTCATTCCAACTTCCTCACCAAAAATTTTGGTATGCGAACAAATTCATGCACTTTTAGGGTATAATTTTGTAAATACTTTTGCCCCGTTACACCGTCACAGTCAGCAATGTCGTCTCACTGTCAGTGTCTATATATGTCTCTGTCCATTTGTTTGCTGTCTCTCCCATTGCCACTTTCTCTCTGTGTCAAACTTTCGATGTCTTCTTCCCTTTCCCTCGCAATTCCTCACCGCTGTCTGTTTCTGCCACTTTCATCGTCTTTCTGCCCCACTAATGTTGACCCATTCACTTCCTGTCCTGTTGCCAGTATCCTTTCTTTCACTAAGAGTCAGTTTTCATTGTCTTCAATCAGGATTGTCTCCTTTATACATATGTCCATGGAGATGGTTTGCGTGGGGTTTGACCTGTAGACCAGAAAACTTTAGCATGCGGGTACAGGGGTTGGGAAAAATTAGACAAATTGCTTCGTGCTATAATATTGGACAGCTGCACGCTCATGCTTTATGTATGGTCTCCATTCATTTCAGTTTCCCACTGTTTTCTCTGTTGCTCCAATTGCCACTATCTGCATCTGTCTCAGTTTGTTGTTCCTGACTTCTGACATCTCGTTTCGCTTCCCACTGCTGTTTCCATGCATATGCCTTTCTCCTGAACTGACACTTTATCTGTTCCATCATATATGGCTCTCTCTGCCTGATGCACTGTCTCTGTCCTACTCACATTTAGCCCAAAAAAGCGTGAATATGTTCGCATGCCAAAATTTTTGGTGAGGAAATCTGAATAAGGATTGAGGCAGCTGGTTCCTGTATTTTTCCAATTACATCAGAGTGTACTGCTTATATAACATGAAATCAACGATGAGTAAAATTTGGATAGTATTTTATATACCTTGATACATTTGTACAAACGTCGGACCAAATTGACTATGTAGTAGTTTACTTCCTAAAAAGAGCTTCACATTCAGATGATTGCTAAACATGCTTAACTATTTCAAAGAACATTGTTAAACACTATCAATTTCGTTCCATAAAAAGCATGTAAATATTTTTGAGTCCAGCTGAGAATTTTATATGATCTTGTTATTTTACGATGATTGAAGTTGTTCACGTTGATCCAACCATTATGACGACGAATTTTGCATGTCCAGTGGCTTGAAAGACGTGAATGTTGTTGAAATATCAAGGGATTAATAACACTGCATATTTGTCAGGAATATGTGCGTAACTTGGAATCTACAGATCTCGGTACTGGATAGTATTATCAGAAAAACTTTCAAAGTTTCCGGAATCATAATATTAGAACGCACCGTAAAGATTTCGTCGATTTGCCAATGCCTGCAATTGGATTTTTTGATACCGAAAATTATGATTTTTGTAGCGCATCACGATAACAAATACACATTTCCAAAAACAGGAAACGGATTTGTGAGAAAAAAAACAAACAACATACACATAACATTTTAGTCACTTTCTATTCCTCAAGATACGTTACCTTTAACTGTCACGTGCTATCATTCATGGACCGATATCTCAAGAACCAAATAAGATATCATTCTGCTCTTAACTTTAAATTAAATTTCGATATTTTATCTACATTTCATATGCAGCTATGTGTAACCTAAAATCAACTATACGAGAAGTCTACGCAATGTGTTTTTACCTCTGCTAACTCTTTAAAATATGTTGCAAAAGTTTACTAAACCAGATGCTGCATATTAGTTGTAAAGTAAACAAAAACAAAAATTACCCCTTCATCGACCGAAGATTTCTATCTTTAAAAAGTACAAAAATAAATTTTTTTCGCCAAGTACTTTTTTTCATATCGCATGGTAAGTTTCAGAGCTGTCCGAACACCGTCTTTCAGCACAATACACACTTTTTCTAACAAAATATCGCGGTTTTTCGGCCATATTTTGCTAACGGACTAAGATTTACTAAAACTGAAAAATGATGTTTATAGATAAATGTCTACAGGACGTATTGTATATATCTGAATAATGGTGCTAAAATGGCTAAAAAAAATCAGGTTTTCTGATTTTGCGCAAAACTATGGTAAGTTTCAACCTCTGGATCTTGGTAACAGTAAACGATATTGAAAAAATTTAAAAACAGCCTCGAGAATATCATCATAAGAACATAAGGTAAAAATTTCGAAGATTTGCATTGAATAGAATGTATCAAAGTGACTCTCCCCACAATTCGTTTGTTCTCTCTCTCTCTCTCTCTCCCCCCCCCCCCCTCTCTCTTTCTCTTTAACCCCAAAAATCATGTTTTCTTTTTTGAGATTGTCTCAGGAACTGCCCATAAATGAATGGTGCTTTTGTAAGCCATTTAAAGTCATGTACAAAAGCAAACTGATTTGATCAATTTAGATGGACTCCAGGAAGTGTGTAACTTTGAAAATTTGGACGCTGTACGGTATGATAGCTATAGTATACACATTCCGAGATGAATAGAACCTGAGATATGGGCCCCTAAAGAATCGCAAATTCGCACGCGCCGTTTAAGAACATATTAATACTGCGCATTGTCGTGTACAGTATGATTGTGAATTTTATGAAGATGAGCAGTATGAGGGGGTAAATGAGGCTGAATGTAAAACTGACTTGATGGGGAACAGTGATAGTGAGTTTGATGCCAGAGACCGAGTAGATTTTTCTAAGTACATTAAATTGTTGGAACCAAAGATATGGGAGAATGAAAAATTTAGTATTGCCAGAAAATTAGGATGGTTGAGTTTGGAAAATGATTATATATATATATAAAGATGCTTTTGAAATGATATTTGCAGGGGATAGTGAAGTACAGTCATACAATGGGGGGCAAGCAAGTATGGACTATGGAGAAATACTGTGCAAATGAGGTTGCAGAATATCTATTGGCTGAAGTGGAGTTGAGACAGGGAGGTTTTAAGAAGATACAACCTATAGTGAATATGTAAGTGGGCAAAATTAATGAGAAAGCTTTTCTGGATACTGGTAGTACTGTTAGTGGTATAGCTGAAAATTTTTACAGATACATAAAAATTGACAGTGTGGTAGAGTTTCCAGTAACAGAGGTAAAGATTAAGAATGTAACTGGAACTTACAGCAAGGTTGCGAGGAAAGATGTTATACTAGATATAAGTATTGGTGGAGAATTACACCACTGGCTATTAAAATTAATACACAAAGACGAAATGCAAATGATAAACCGGTATTCAAGGGACAAATATATTATACTAGAACTGATATGTGATTACATTTTCACGCAATTTGGGTGTACAGATTCTGAGAAATTAGTAACTACCTCTGGCCATAATAACAGCCTTGATATGCCTCGGCATTCAAACAGAGCTTGGATGGCGTGTACAGGTACAGATGCCCATGCAGCTTCAACACAATATCACAGTTCATCAAGAGTAGTGACTGGCGCATTGTGACGAACCAGTTGCTCGGCCACCATTGACCAGACATTTTCAATTGGTGAGAGATCTGGAGAATGTGCTGGTCAGGTCAGCAGTTGAACATTTTCCGTATCCAGAAAGACCTGTACAGGACCTGCAACATATGATTGTGCATTATCCTGTTGAAAGGTAGGGTTTTGCAGGGATCGAATGAAGGGTAGAGCCACGTGTTGTAACACATCTGAAATGTAACAGCCACTGTTCAAATTGCCATCAATGTGAACAAGAGGTGACCGAGACATGTAACCGATGGCACCCCATAACATCACACCGGGTGATACACCAGTATGGCGATGATGAATACACGCTTCCAAAGTGTGTTCACTGCGATGTTGCTAAACACAGATGCGACCATCATGATGCTGTAAACAGAAGCTGGATTAAAAAAAAAAAATGTTTTGCCATTTGTGCACCCAGGTTCATCGTTTTGTACACAATCACAGGTGTTCCTGTCTGTGATGCAGCTTTCATTCATTCCTGGTAATCCAAAATTTAAGCATACATATGGCGTTCGGGACAGACTTTTTAAGTAAATATGGCACCAACATTAACTGTGGGGAGCAGGTGCTAGAATTGAATGTGGAAGGGGGCATGAAGAAATCAAAGTTTATGAATGCAGCAGATGATAATTTAGTGGCGAGCTTGCATATGGCCCAATGCATAATAGACAAGGCAGAGGTTGAGGAGAAAATTAGGACTAAGGTTTATGAAAAAATTGGTGTTGGATAAATTAAATCTTAAATCCACTCTAGAGTAAATAGTAGGTTAAGATTTATCTGTATAATTTTCTTATTTCATTATGTATGTGTCTATTAGAAATAATATTTCTGAAGCAGTACGAGGTCACAAAGTTCTGTTGTGGTACCTTGTAGTGTCTCGAGCACTACATGCTTTCCATAGCTAGACAAGATGACCAAATTGATTAGTTTTTGGATATTTATGGAGGTTTTTTGCTTGGACTATTACTGCACTGGGCTATTTCTTTCACAGGTGAGTGCCAAGACAAGGACTTCCTACTTCTCATGGAAAACATATTTAAAGGACACTGTGTACTAGGATGAACTCTGTGGATACTCAGAGTAAAGAGATGTGAAAGTGGAGATATTTTGTAATTAGTTACTAGAGTTGACTTTAATTGTTAATATGTTCTAAACTTGTCTCAAAAATTTGTGCAATAATAACAGGACATAAGACTGTAAACCAGACGTTTGAATTTACTGGTGATGTACAAAGGGTACAATAAACCCTTGTTATTGTTCAAATATAAACCAACTGTCTTCTCATTTAAGTAATGAGATAAAGTTGAACTATGACACTTCAACTCTTCTGAGCGTAACCTACATAGAGAAGAAGCCTGATTGAGCTTAACTTAGGAAATAACTTATTAAAGGCACTGAGTATCAAGACGTCTACCAGTATCTACTACAATAAACAACACACGAAGAAGATAATTAATTATGTGATGGTATTCTGAAGTAAGTAGAATCACACGGTCATATCAGAACCTATGTTAGTACATGTGGTTTGAAGAGACAAATATACAGTAAATATGCATGCTGAAGGGTATTAGTCTAGAAGTTTTAAGAATTTTTTTTTGAGAGATTTTTTTCTGTTTGATAGGTTTAAGAGTTGTTTTAGAAAGATCACACTTTGTGTCAGACATAAGAATTTTGGAGTAGAATTAGTGCTAAGAATTAAATCACTAATTGCAATGTGGACAGGTTATGGAGGAACATTTAATATAATTTGGAGAGTTCTTGTGTTATGGATTTTTATTTTTATTCATTTATTTTTTGTTACTAATAATTCTTGGGTTATGATTATATGTCACTAGATTTAAGAAGTTTGATTGAGGAACTGTATTTGTTTTCACTGGTGCATTGTTTGTATTGTATAGAAAAAGCTGTACAAAGCAGAAATAAGTAAAGAGCTCACAGATTACAGAAGTTGTGTTACTGTGGGGCACCTGTTGGTTTAAATGACAATTTTAATTACACAACAGTTCCATTTTTTTCCCTTTGTGTGTGTGTGTGTGTGTGTGTTTCATGGTGTGGGTTCCTGTAGTCATGTCCTAGTTCATGAACCACGGGCAACGTATGAGTGGCCAAGTAAGTGGTCCTGACAGTCGGGATACCAGTTACTTTGGAACACGGTTGGGCATCTCGGACATACTCTAAGTTGTGGCTACCTTTGTGCTCAGATGGCAAAGACTACCACATCTACCAGTTAGTCCCTCAACCATTAGGGGTAAAACCCAGTGGGGCCCTGGGCAAGTAAGGCTAGCAACCTGCTTCCCAGGTACTTCAATATCATGCTGGCAACAATCAGAGCAAAGTGCCTCGGACCTTTGGAGGTGATGGAGTCCCACCTCTAATTGACAGACCAGGGACTCCTCCGATACAACTTGGCAAACAATCTGGAATGAGATTGGAAGCTATTCATATCAATGGGGATTACACTGGGAAGAAGGTAGAGCTGACGGAGGCTTCAAGTAAGATGGAGTTAGATGTTTTAGCTATTTAGTGACGTTAGAGTAAGGGGAGAGAAAGAGGGCAAAGTCGGAGAATACAAGGTCTACCTGTCTTAGCTGGAACTCGTCAAATACAGTGGAATATCAGGTCTCAAATGGTTACACAGGATAACTGAGAACGCGTGGGAATTGGTACAGGTTCTGTCTGACTGGACGAAAGCGGTAATCACGCCAATTTTCAAAGATGGAAACAGAGAAGATTGTAACAGCTATCGAGGTATCTCTTTAATTAGCGTTGTACGCAAAATATTCTAAGGTATTGTTGAAAGGGGAGTGTGAGTATTAATTGAGGACAAGTTAGATTAATATCAGTGTGGGTTTAGGCCTCTTAGATGCTGTCAGGACCAGATCTTTAGCTTACGGCAGGCAATGGAAAAGTGCTACGAGTGGAACAGGGAATTGTATCTATATTTTATAGATCTAGAAAAGGCTTATGAAGTGTTCCTAGGAGGAAACTACTGTCAGTTCTTCAAGATTATGGTATAGGAGGCAAACTTCTGCAGGCAAAGTGCTTTACGTACACTGTCAGGCAGCAGTTAAGAGTAGATGGCAAATTAAGCTCATGGTTCAGTGTAGTTTCAGGTGTAAGACAAGGCTGTAACCTGTCACCACTGTTGTTCATACTATTCATGGATCATATGTTGAAAACAGTAGACTGGCAGAGCGGGATTAAAATAGGTGAAAACAAAATAAGCAGTCTCGCATATTTATATCTACAAAAATGGCCATGTGTATACAATTTTTTCCCTAGGAACTTCAAGACAGCTGGAGCAATTTTCATAATATCTTCAGTTAGCCCAGTGGGTGATCCTACGAAGTTTGGTAGCGATCAAATCAAGATACTTATTAATGTAACTGTTTGTATCCTGCCATTCATCTATAACTGCAATGCTGCCACTTAAGCACTAGCGCCATTTCCGTGACGATGTTGATAGTTCCACTACAACTGACTCTTTCTCCCCTAGTGGCAATACAGTTATTCGAAGTGCCAGACATAAAATTTACATGTACGTTCAACCGTGGTATTAACAATGTAAAATTCGATAGGGATATCAATATTGGAGGACAGGTAACAATCCGCCATAAAGAGTATTGCTGAGCCACTGACAAAACATGAAAATAGATAATCACATTGACACAACTTAAATTATTGGCCATGGCCTTAGCCAGAAAAAAAAAAAAAAAAAGAGAGACCCATAGATTCATGCAATCACTCGGACAACTATACACAAACAAATATCATGTCCGGCCACTCCAGCAATACAAGCTCGACTGTGAGTGGGGTGGGGAGTGGAGGGAGAAGGATGATGGTTAAAGAGGTGATGCAAAGTTCCAAATTCCATGATGTATTTTAAAGGCAGGAATTTGAATTGAGGCAATGAATACACTGAAGGAAAGGGGCGGGAAAAGTTAAAAGGGAGGTGTACAGGAGTGTGGGTAGGGAGTGGGGGGGGGGGGGAGATTTGAAACGATAAGAATAATAAGGAAAAAATAAAGTTAGGAAAAAAGGAAAAAAATAAGTAAAAGTAAAACTAATAAATTAGGGGGATATTGTAAGTGGTAACACGCAGTTGTGAGTAAGACATGGATACAGGAGAATGGGTGGGGAAGGAAAAGTGGGAAGGAAGATGTTAAGCATAGGGTGCAAGGATGGGAAGTTACCTTAGGTTAGTTACCTTGGCCCAGATGGTTGCGGGATTGTAGAATGTGTTGAAGGGACAACTCCCATCTGCGCCGTTCAGTAGAGCTGGTGGTGGAGGGGAGGATCCACATGGCTCAGGTAGTGAAGCAGCTGTCCTTCAGAATGAATGGTCACCGTCAAACTGTGGCAAAAAACAGGATAGACTACCCTGTGGCACAGCATGCAGCTGAGCACAGCACTCTGAATTTCAATGGATGCTTCACTACCCGAGCGACCTGGATCCTTCCCTTCACCAACAGCTCTCCTGAACGGTGCAGATGGGAGTTGTCCCTTCAACACATTCTACGGTCCCACAACCATCCTGGCCTCAACCTAAGATAACTTCCCATTCCTGCACCCTATGCCTAACATCCCCCCCCCCCTTTTCTCTTCCCCACTCATTATCCTGTATCCATTGTCTTCCTTACAACTGTGTATTACCACTTACAATATCCCCCTAATTTATTAGTTTTATTTTTATTTATTTCTTTATTTTTTACTAATTTTTTTATTATTTTTCCTGTTTCTCCTAACTATATATTTTTATCTTTTTTCCTAACTTTTATGTTTTCCTTATTATTTTTTTGTACCCCCCCCCCCCCCCACATACACACCCCCACACTCATCTACACCTCCATTTTAACCTTTCCCACCCCTTCTCTTCACTGTATTCATTGCCACAATTAGAATTCATGCCTTTAAAATCCATCATGCAATTTGGAACTTTCCATCGCCACCTTTACCCAGCATTCTTCCCCCTCCATTCCCCACCGCACTCACGGTCTAGCTTGTGTTGATGGAGTGGCCAGACATGATATTTGTTTGTGTATAGTTGTCTGAGTGATTGAATGAATGTATGTGTTTCTTTTTCTGATGTAGACAATAGCCGATAATTTAAGTTGTGTCAATGTGATTATTTTCATGTCTTGTCAGCGTCTCAGCGATCCTCTTTATGCCGAGTTGTTACCTATCCACCATTATTGAAACTGTGATATTAGTATATAAATATGGAATAAACGCACTGAGGATTGTATAAATTATTTTTCAAAAGCGATAGATTGGCTGGCCAGTACTTACCTTTTTGCTGTCCGCCGATATTGACACAAATGCAGAAAGGAAAGAAAAAGAAAACGGACAATAAGGACAAGCTTTCGGGACACAGTTCCTTCTTCAGGTGGGACAGAAGGGAAGGAAAAAGGAAGGCAACTGAAGAGGAAGTATCTCTGAGATATAGTATCTCCGACTTCCACACTCCCTAAACACCATCCTCATGACCTAGGTTGTGGTTTACCTTCCCCTTCCATTCCCATCCTTTTCTCTTCCCTTCTCTCCCACCTAAAGAAAGAACTATGTTCCGAAAGCTTCTCCTTTTCGTACATTTTCTTTCTTCTTCCCCCCCCCCCCCCCTTTCTTCATTTGTTTCACTATCGATGGTACAGCACAAAGGCAAGCACTAGACAGCCAATTTATCGCTTTTGAAAAATAATTTATCAACTCTGAGGAGAATTTCCATCATTAATCGAGGATTGTATAAGATCGGTATGCACTGTGTTTAATCATATAACGTACAACACAGCAACCAATAAAACACACACACACACACAAACACACACACACACACACACACACACACACACACACACACCCCTATTGGCCCACTTTAGGTTACGGTAGTAACATTAAAAGTGGGCCTTTGCGATCGTCTTTGACAGCTCGAAATTTAAATGAAAATAATGGCTTAACCATTCATCTGACATGAAAATTGAATAACCAAATTTGTAGAGGAGAAAATTTTCTACAACTTTGTTCCCTTATGTTTTTTTTTCATATCTTGTATTGTTTGAGAGATATTTACAAAAATAACGGCAATTTGACACCGTCCATTGATTTTACGAAAACCAGCCGTTCGGAGATGTCACGCGACATTCCTCGCCCAGAACTTTCTGTGGCATATGCCATCTTGCGTTGCGTATTTTATGATTTTCTTATTGTAACTTACACATTGTCATTTCAAAGCAATGGCACACTTAATAATTAACAAAAACACATCATTCTTTGTACGATAAATTATAATCTAGTGTTTACAAATGCCATATTAGCATCAGTTAACAACGGCCATAAATAGTATGAGATTAAAGAACACAACTGTTAGCTGTAGTGTAGTGGGCAATGCGTTGGACTGCGACGCTATAAGGGTTCCAGACACTCCAATTAATAAATTTTTTATTATTTAGATTATGATTTTGGTCCAAAATGTTTGCAAAAGCTTATAATACTACAAATCTAAAGTGGACCATAAAACACGTCAGTGTGATTTTTTTTTTTGAGGGGACTGATGACCTAGCTGTGTCGTCCCCTAAAAAAACAACAACAACAACCTATTTTTGTAGATGCTGATTATAAATTCCACCCAAGGGAAGCCAGTACGGGTTGCTAGTATGTAAATAAAATCATAATTTACTTCATGAAAACTGTATGAGAGCTTTTCACATATACTAATCAAATATATCAAACAATGGTAAGCCCAGATTGGAATAAAGCATTTTGACTGAAGATTGCGTATTATTAACAAAACATATTCTCATCAACAGTACCTGATGAAATGAGTGTTATTAATCTAAACAGTACTCATTACATAAATTTATCTAAGAGTATACTTACAGAAAGTAAGAAATGGACTAGTCGACCAGTAACTTCTTCTCCACGCCGCGCTGTTTCCACCATATTGTACAGAAAAAAGTTACATCGCTCAATCTGTCAAAACGAAAAGGAGACTGAAATTTGTAATGGTGTTCATCCTAAAAATTTAATCTAAATACAACATAAATATAATAATGTCCACTGACTTGTTTATATATCTTATTAACAATAAACAGTACTTTTAAAAAATAAATAACATGTTATACCTGGGAAACAAAATCCAACAATTTAAGTAACAAACCTATAAACATAAGTACCTACTTCCTGTCTGAGAAAACTGATCCACAAACACACAGAGCAAAAGGGTGCATTATGGCCACAGTTTGAAATACTCTCCTGCAGTGACGAAGCCTCAAATTTTGTCAAAAGTGCACGGACTACATGTAAAAGTAGCCATCTTGTTTACCAACTCTGCTGCAATCTTGCACAACTTTTTACACTGCTTTTACTACCAACCAGCTGCACAACAAAATGAATAGCCACTGCCGAACGGTTGAACAGCAAGAAGCTGAGCACAAAACACTTTAATGCCAGCCCATCTGCATAATCCCTGCCACCACCAGCTCTCCTGAACTGTCCTGGCCCCAAACTAACCTAACCTAATGTCCCTAAATCCTCCTCCCCCAATCCTATACCGCATTGCGATTCTTGCCTCTCTCTCATCTGTGTGCCAAATTTTCCCTCTTCTCTACTCCTCCCCCTCTTGTTCCTGCACCCCACCCCTCCCCAATCTCTTCACTGGAATTCACTTTTCCACCTAGCTGCACACTCCATTTACTCTATGCAGATCCTGTTCTCCCCACTCACTGTTGAAGTGGCACGAGAGCTGTAGCAGCCACAGATGGTAGCCTCGTGTGTGTTTTTTGGGTAGGTGGGGTGGCAGTTTTGTTTTCATTTAAGCAATGCCTGAACCACAGTAGTACGAGTTTATGTGTCAACTAGTTATGCCAATGAGGAGGAGATTGAAAAAATGCATGCTGAGGTAAAGGAAGTCATTCACACATATAAGGGAGAGGAAAACATGATTATCATGGGCAATGGAACTCGGCAATAGGAAAAGAAAGTGAAGGAAAAAGGAATGACAGAGGAGGTCGCCTGGTAGAATTTTGACTTTACAGTGTTAAGACAGAGATTTCGAAACCAAGTTTTAAATTGTCAGATATATTCAGGGGCAGTTATAGACTGTGACCACAACTTATTTGTTATGAACTGTAGATTACAACTTAAACTGGAAAAAGGTAGAAAAGTAAGGAGATGGAATCAGGCTAAACTAAAGGAACCATGGGTTGTCTAGAGTTTCATAGGGAGCATTACACAAAGACTGACCAAAATGGAAGAAAGTAATACATTAGAAGAACGGGTAGCTGAAAGAAATAAAGTATTAAAGGCTTTAGAGTATCATATAGCTAAAGAGACAAGGCCAAATATAAACCCTTGGATAATACAGTAGATACTGAATTTAATTGATGAAAGGTTGAAAATATAAAAATGCAGCAAGTGAAACAGGCAAAGGGGAATACAGATTTCTAAAAAAATGTGGTTGATAGGAAGTGCAGATAGGCTAAACAGGAGTGGCTACAGAACAAATGCAAATTCATAGAAGAATGAATAACTAGAGAAATGATGATACTGCCTACAGGAAAATAATGAAGGCGTTTGGAGACAAGAAACCATGCCCTTAAATATCAACAGGGTGTATACATGGACAAGAAGAAAAAATACCCCAGATCTATCCCGGAAGTAAAAATCTTTCCAGAGTGAAAACACACTTTTTTTTTGTGGGTGAAATAAAATTTCTTCACAGGTGAAATGCACTTTTTCTAATATACTTAGCTTGGAGCAATAAAACCTATCAATTCTTTAAAAGGTTAATGTGTCATATGCTGACGTACAACTTCCCAGTGTTAAAATGCACCCCACCCCCTCTTCGATGTGTAAATGTATGTAATGGCGCAACAATTGATGCGATGTAAGAAAGGCCAGTCGTGGCTCCGGTGCTAATAGCTGGTGAGGATGTCATTTTTCACTTCCGTTTCATAGATGAAATTTTTTTCTCTATTGTATACATCTCAATCAAAAGCTCAGAGGGAAAACCAGTACGGTACTAACCAAAGAAGTGAAAGCTGAAAGGTGGAAGTAATATATTGGGAGCCTATATAAGGGAAATAAACTTTAAGGCATTATTGTAGAAAGGCAAGAGGAAACAGATGAAGATGAAATAGGAGATATAATACTACAAGAAGAATTTGGCAGAGCAATGAAAGATTTGGATAAAAAGAAGGCCCCTCTGAATTGCTGACATTGTTGAGCGAGTCAGTCATGAAGAAACTGTTCCACCTTGTTTGCGAGATATATGACACAAGGAAATTCCCCTCAGACTTCAAGAGGAACATAATTCCAATTCCAAAGTAAATAAGTACTGAAAAGTGTCAAAATCACAGAACTATTAGTTTAATATGCCATGGTTGCGAAATAACAACACAAGTTATTTCCAGATGATTATAAAAATTGGCAGAATCTGACCTTGGGAAAGATCAGTTTGGATTTAGGTGAAATGTTGGAACATGTGAGGCAATATTCGCATTACAAGGATAAGTTAAGGAAAGGCAAACCTAAATTGTTAGCATTTCTAAACTTGGAGAAAGCTTTTGACAATATCATTTGGCATACACTCTTTCAGATGTTTCAATGTAGCAGGGGTAAAATATAGTATATAACTTTTCATTCCAAGTACAAAGACCAGACAGCAGGTGTAAGAGTCAAAGGGCATGAAAGGGATGGTGTAGCCCCTGGGAAGAGAATAACAAGGTTGTAGTCTTTCACCAATGTTACAACCAGAAAATTGAGCATAGTGTCAGGGAAGGCAAGGAGAAATTTGAAAAAACAATTAAAGTTCAGAGAGAAGAAATAAGAATGTTGCAGTTTGGTGATGATATTCTGTTTCTCTCAGAGACAGCAAAGGATCTGAAAGAACAATTGAACGAAATGTAAACTGTCGTGAATGGATGGTAGAAAATAAACAATAACAAGAGCAAAACATGGGTAATGGAATGTAGTACAAGAAAATCAAGCAATGCCAAAGGAATTAAATTAGGTGATGAGACAATGAAAATAGTAGGCGAGTTATTTGGGTACCAAAATAACTTCTGATGGCCAAAGTAAAGAAGATATAAAAACACAGAATGGCTATGGGAAAATAAGAATTTCTGAAAAAGCTAAATTTGTTGACACCCGAAATTAATTCAAATATTCGGAAGTCATTTCTGAAACCATTTGTCCAGAGTGTAGCAATGTACAAGAGTGATCATGGATGATAAGGAATTCAGACAGAAAACTGGTAGAGACTTTCTGAAACATGTTACACATTAATGCTGAAGACTAGGTGGGTAGATCACATTACTAATGAAGAGTTACAAAACATAATTTGGAAGAAAAGAAATTTCTGGTATGTCTTGACTAATTGATGGGATCCATTAATAGGACACATTCGGGGTAAAAATTACAGAGGCAGACCGAGAGATGAATAGAGTAAGCAGGGTAGTTTCAAAATGATGTAGGCTGCTGTTCTTATTCAGAGACGAAGATGCTCGAACAGAACAGGGGCTGTCAGTCTTGACTGAAGACGACAACAGTCCCCCAGTCACGAAGGCAACAGTAGCTAACTGTCCTCCAGCAGGTCATCTTTATTGTCCAACAAGGGTAGTCTTCCTAGCCTATGGGCTGCCCTTCCAACCCTCTCTCTAACTACTTCATATGCACCATCAACTCTCAGTTTTAAATGGGGTCCCACTCATCTCCACATACGATACAGCTCCCCGCATTATTATTCCTAGGAGTAAGCATCTGAAGGTTTTGAAGTTGTTAGAAGAGGGAAAGTGGAGCACTTCCTTACTGAAGCCTCAGCTCACTAACACGTACGTTGGCCTAGCACCGACAAAGAGAGAATACTCGCTCACTATGTGACACATAGTACTAGTCAATAATCTTCTCCGATGCAGTCATTATCTCCACAGCCTCGTCCAGCACTGGAAATGCATCCATATCCTGAGACTGCAGAGCGTGCAGTCATAGGTGGTAGCAACCATGTTGGATATGCCCCCATAACACCTTTGGGTCAAGATGGAGGCAGGGGCTGGTGCATACAGACTCAAAACTGGCGAAAACTGGAACTCTTTGGGATATCCAGAATCACACACTAAAATAGTGAGTGAGGTAAATATAGGAAAGGTTGGGGAAATGCTAGCCGACTATATTATAACCCCATACTGCTTCAACAAGCCTTTCGGTGTAACAATTGGAAGTAGGGAGCAGTGGGAGAAAATAGTTCGACACCGTACGGGGGATATTGTCTGATTCATTGACGGGTCAAAAATCAGACCAAGCCTTTGGGGCCGGGGTATACAGGGTGCAGCCAAGACTGAAGGGTGTCATCTCTCTAGAGAAACTGGCCTTAGTATTCCAGGCCAAAATCACTGCCATCAGGGCGTGTGTGGCGGAGAATTTGCGTAGGTGCTACAAAGACCATAGCATCTCTATTCAGACAGCCAGGCAGCACTGAGATCACTGGCAGCTCCTGCAACAAGGTCTAAAATTGTTGCAGAATGTCGCAGGGTTCTGGTAGAGCTAGGGGAAATCAGTGGAGTAAACCTATTGTGGGTCCCTGGCCACTCCGGGATCAGTGGCAATGAACATGCCGACAGATTAGCCAGGATGGGGGCAGAGACTCCATTTCTGGACCAGAACCTGTCCTGACAATCACCAAGGCAATGATCGAATTGGAGCTACGTAACTGGCTCAGAAGATAGCACATAGAATATTGGACCAAAGTCTACCAACAAAAACATGGCAAGGTAATGATGCCAAAGCCATGTTTAAAAAAAAGCTCTGCAATCTTGGGACTGAACAGGAGAGAGATTAGACTCATGGTTGGATTGCTGACAGGCCATGGGAATTTCAAAAAACACCTACATACAATGGGAATAACAGAAGAGGACCCTAAAAGTAGGATCTGTGATGACGGTGATGAAACTGCATCACATCTAATCTTCGAATGCATTGCATTGGAGAGCAAAAGGCACAGAACATTTGGGACAACCAGACCCGAAGAAATTGTGTCTAATAAAGAACTGGTAAAGGCACTCCTTCCACTGTTCAAGGGCATTGGTTGGCTTTACTAGATATACAGGGAGCTATACCGTACAATAAACTTAGTTTCGGTGCGGGCAGTGGCGGGTTGGCTTCCCTGAGAAAATCAAATCAAATCAAATCAAATCATAGGTGGCAGCAGACACAGCTGAAAGGTATGACAGCCTTTGGAGATTTTAAAGCTTCAGGGCCTCACCTGGCCAGCTCTTCCTCTCAGTGTTTACACAATTAACATTAATCATGCCATTACAAGTGTACCATGTGTACTAGATATCTGAAGAATACTAAAACTGAACAATATAATGAGGACAGTTTGCAACTCACCCTTTAGACATGCATAGAGACATGGCAGGCACATAAAAAAAAAGACACTCATAAACAACTCAACTTAGCTTTTGGCCTCTAGCTTTCATCCAGAACTTTGAATGTAGCAGCTGGATATGATGGTTATGTGTCTGTAAAATATGCTTGTGTGATTGTACGAGTCTTTTCCTGATGAAGGGTAATGGACAAGAGTTACATGTTTTTTTTTTTTTTTTTTTTTTATGTGCCTGTCATGTTTCAAACTTGTCTTTGTTTGTCATCAAATATTATTCTGTTGCTAGGATTAGATAACGCAATTCTAAAAAGACACTGCAGGTAGGCCTGCTGCTGTACAAATTATTCTAGCCTGTTATAACTAATGGAGAGTGACTGCAGGACACTCTGACTGAAGAAGTGTAAGAAAGGTAGCAAATCCAAGAATGTAAATAGGGAGCTCTCCAGGAGGCAGACATAAAAATTTGGCTATTCCAGTGGCTAATTTCCATTACCACACCCATGAACCACAGACATTGCCGAGATGGGGCGGCTTGCGTGCCTCAACGATGCAGATAGCCGTACCGTAGGTGCAACCACAGCGGAGGGGTATCTGTGGAGAGGCCAGACAAACGTGTGGTTCCTGAAGAGGGGCAGCAGCCTTTTCAGTTGTTACAGGGGCAACAGTCTGGTTGATTGACTGAGCTGGCCTTGTAATATCAGCTAATGTAGCTTTGCCACACAGCTACTGCGAACGGCTGAAAGCAAGGGGAAACTACAGCCGTTACTTTTCCCGAGGACATGCAGCTCAACTGTATGAACATATGATGATGGCATCCTCTCGGGTAAAATATTCCGGAGGTAAAATAGTCCCCCATTCGGATCTCTGGGCGGGGACTACTCAGGAGGATGTCATCAGGAAAGACAATACTGGCATTCTACGGATCGGAGCGTGGAATGTTAGCTCTCTTAATCGGGTAGCAAATTAGAAAATTTAAAAAGGGAAATGGATAGGTTGAAGTTAGATATAGTGGGGATTAGTGAAGTTCGGTGGCAGGATGAACAGGATTTCTGGTCAGGTGAGTACAGGCTTATAAATACAAAATCAGTTGGGGGTATCACAGGAGTAGGACTGATAATGAATAAGAAAATAGGAATGTGAGTTAACTACTATGAGCAGCACAGTGATCGCATTATCATTGTCAAGATAGATACGAAGCCAACACCGACCACAGTAGTACAGGTTTATATGCCAACTAGCTCTGCCGATGATGAGGAGATCGAAGAAATATAAGAGGAGCTAAAGGAAATTATTCAGACAGTTAAAGGAGAGGAAAACTTAATTGTGATGGGAGACTGGAATTCGGTAGTAGGAAAAGGAAGAGAAGGAAAAATAATAGGTGAATATGGACTGGGCAGGAGGAATGAAAGAGGAAGTTGCCTGGTAGAGTTTTGCACGGAACATGATTTAATCGTAACAAACACCTGGTTTAAGAATCACAAAAGAAGGTTGTATACGTGGAAGAGACCAGGAGACACAGGAAGGTATCAGATAGATTTTATAATGGTAAGACATAGATTCCGGAACCAGGTCCTAAACTGCAAGACATACCCAGGGGCAGATATAGACTCTGACCATAACTTGTTAGTCATGAACTGTAGGCTGAAACTGAAAAAACTGCAGAATGGTAGGAAAATAAGGAGATGGGACCTAGATAAATTGAAGGAACGTGAAGTTCTGGAGAATTTCAGAGGGAGATTTAGGCAACAATTGACAGAAACAGGGGGAAATAAAACAGTAGAAGAGGAATGGGTAGCATTGAGAGATGAAATAGTGAAGGCAGCACAGGACAAAATAGGTAGAAAGGCAAGACCTACAAAAAATCCTTGGGTATCACAGGAAATACTAAATTTAATTGATGAAAGGAGAAAATATAAAAATGCAGTAAATGAAACAGGCAAAATGGAGTACAGACGACTAAAAAATGAGATTGACAGGAAGTGCAAAATGGCTAAGCAGGAGTGGCTAGAAGCGAAATGCAAATCTGTAGAAGAATGTATAAGAAGGGGAAAAGTAGATACCGCGTACAGGAAAATAAAAGAGACATTTGGGGACAAGAAAACAACTCTACGAACATCAAGAACTCAGATGGGAAACCAATTCTCAGCAAAGAAGGGAAAGCTGAAAGGTGGAAAGAATACATAGAACAGCTCTACAAAGGAAATGAACTTAGAGACGATGTTGTAGCAAGGGAAGAGGAAGTAGATCCAGATGAAATAGGAGATGCTATACTGAGAGATGAATTTGACAGAGCCTTGAAAGACCTAGGTCGGGACAAGGCCTCAGGAGTAGATGACATACCCTCAGAGCTACTAAAGTCTCTGGGAGAGCCAGCCATGACAAGACTATTTGAACTGGTGTGTAGGATTTATGAGACAGGCGAAATACCCTCAGACTTTAAGAAAAATGTAATAATCCCCATTCCAAAGAAATGAGGCGCAGACAGGTGTGAAAATTACAGAACCATCAGTCATGGTTGCCAAATTTGAACACGAATTATCTACAGGAGAATGGAAAAGCTGGAAGAAGCTTACCTCGGGGAAGATCAGTTTGGATTCAGGAGGAACGTAGGAACCCGGGAGGCAATACTCACTTTACGTTTTATCTTAGACGATAGATTAAGGAAAGGCAAATGTACATTTTTAGCTTTTGTAGATTTGGAGAAAGCATTTGACAATGTTGACTGGAATACACTCTTTCAAATTCTGAAGTCAGCAGGGTTAAAATATACGGAACGGAGAGTTATTTATAACTTGTACAAAAGCCAGACCGCAGTTATTAGACTCGAAGGGCATGAAAGGGAAGCATCAGTTGGGAAGGGAGTAAGACAGGGTTGTAGCCTTTCTCCGATGTTATTCAATTTGTACATCGAGCAGACGGTGAAGGAAAGCAAGGAAAAATTTGGAATAGGGATTAAAGTACAGGGGGAAGAAATAAAAACGTTGCGTTTTGCTGATGACATTGTAATTCTGTCAGAGACAGCAAAGGACCTGGAAGAGCAGTTGAATGGAATGGACAATGTTTTGACGAGAGCATATAAAATGAACATTAACAAGAGCAAAACAAAAACAATGGAATGTGGTCTTGCAAAATCAGGCGATGCTGAAGGAATTAGATTAGGTAACGAAACAATGAAGGTGGTAGAGGAGATTTTTTACTTTGGTCATAAAATAACATATGGCGGTCGCAGTACAGAGGATATAAAATGCAGAATGGCAATGGGAAGAAAAGCATTTTTGAAAAAGAGAAAATTGCTAACATCGAATATTAATTTAAGTGTAAGGAAGTCTTTTCTGAAGGCATTTGTGTGGAGTGTTGCCTTGTACAGAAGTGAAACATGGACAATAAGCTGTGCGAACAGGAAGAGAATAGAGGCCTTTGAAATGTGGTGCTACAGAAGAATGCTGAAGATTAGGTGGGTAGATCGCATAACTAATGAAGAGGTACTGAACAGAATCAGTGAGAAAAGGAATTTTTGGCATACCCTGACTAAAAGAAGGGATCGCTTGGTAGGACACATTCTTAGACATCGGGGAATCGTAAATTTAGCATAGGAGGGAAGTGTGTGGGGTAAAAATCGCAGAGGGAGACCAAGAGACGCGTATAGTAAGCAGATTCAAGTGGATGTGGGTTGCCGTTCTTATGAGGAGATGATAAGGCTTGCTCAGGATAGAGTAGGGTGGAGAGCTGCATCAAACCAGTCTCCGGACTGACGACCATAACAACAAATTTCCACTAATAAATGCAGCTGATTAACAGTTATTGCTAAAACTGATACATTATCTCATAAAACAAGTGAAAAAAAAAATTATTATTATTCTGCTTCAAGATTGTTCTATAAGTTACGTAAGATGTAAGTTTTTAAGGGAGAACACAAGACCAGAAATTATCTTTGAATG
The DNA here is from genome assembly GCA_026315105.1 of Locusta migratoria. Lineage (NCBI taxonomy): Eukaryota > Metazoa > Arthropoda > Insecta > Orthoptera > Acrididae > Locusta > Locusta migratoria. The sequence goes on along the minus strand of CM048751.1, from coordinate 358,293,019 downwards.
TTCTTTCTTGTTACAACATATTACAATAAAACTTTCTCAGAAAGCATATTTTTTGCATTTACGGATTAAAAATTACACCAGAAAAGTAGTAGTTAAGAAAAATACTGCAGAAAATATCACATATTTTAGACAATCCAATGTCGAGAAGAGGGCATATCAAAAAGTAAATTACACTTACAAGCTATGGCCATATATATTAAAACATACAATATCAGTTCACTTTTCCACATAGTCCACAAGAGAATAAACATTTCACACAACATTTTTTATATTCTGGGCACTGCTCCTTTAAGCTCCTCATGATTTCAGAATTGCCACCTAAATATATCCTATTCATCTTGCAGAACACAGGTATTATCACATAATGTTAGGTCTGCACTATACGGAAGATGCTAAGCCTCCCACTTCCAATGCAGCAGCAGTCCTGACATCTGGTAGGCTGTGTGCAATGTTGTGTTATCATGCATCAAAATCACACTGGCACTCAATTTTCATGTGTGCCAGCAAGATGAAAAAGACCTGTGTTTACAGCCATTCCAAATCTATGAGGAGGTGAAAGCACTAGTCTGCATGTGGTTACATAGTGCTGGAGATCATTTCTATGCATCTGGAATCAAAAAGTGGGTTGCCATTCTGAGAAATGTTTAGTCTCTTGGCGACTGTGAGTTAACTGAACCTACAATGTATGTTGTCACAGCTGTGCTGCATATGTGTATGTGATTTAGTGTAACTTACTTATTGACTCACCCTCGAATATGTTATATGAATATAGTGAAATATGAAAGCTGAAATATTTACCTTATCCCAAAAGAACAGATACGCTTGACTAAATTCAAATTCATCTAAATTGTAATGTTTCATGAAAGGTACACGCATTACATTAAGAGCGGCAAATAGCCAACATCTACCAGACGTCTTCTGGTTTGTAACAGGTTTGCCCTCTATCTCCACCTGGAACAATGTATACAAAACACGAAAATTCGTTATTTATTCAGCAACTTTTTACCATCATCTACATGCTACAATAAAAGTTCACAATGGTTTGTTGCCCTCACATGCCACTGTGTGCCTACTTTCTTTATTGCAACTTTAGTAATGAGATGAAACATTTCAGTAGGGGGGAAAGGGAGGTTCATAAGGAAAAAAGGAGGAGTTGACAATGTATCAGGTATGCAATGCATACAGCCTCGCTCATCATACGAGGCGGTCGCCAGTGGCTGCGTTCTATGCACTGTTGAATATAACAGGCATTAAAACTCAAGTGCTGTATATTTCTGAAAACTTTGGCTCTTTCAATGATGAGGCCTCAGCTTTCAGAAAGGGCTAAAATAAACTCACTCCCATCTGAAAACTAGGTATTTGTATCAGATTGCCTAAACTCCTTGGAAATAAAGAAAAACAAATTTCCAAATAAATCCCAAAGCAAGAAATGTGGCTGATGTTTTTTGTGTGGCCAAGCCAAAGATGTTACCACTGCTATAACTTGTTCTTCATGCAACGTTTGCCTGTAAGTTACCTAAGTCTGTGAAACTTGTATTGACAGTGAAATGACACAGATGTGTTGACTTGAGGAGTGTTTTGAATGTCAGTGTTTTGTTGAAGTGTAGCAGATATGAATAGTACTGCCTGAAAATGTAGGCATATAATTAACATTACTTGAATAAATATAATATATTAACATGAGTGTATATTCACTTAGTATAATGATATACTCCATACCAAACAGTTCACACAATTATATCACAATTAAAAGGTACAAAAATTGAATCACAATAGTACGGAATTAAAGTGGGGTATGGAGTACGCAGCACACCTGCTGGCATTAAAAAACTGGGCACGCCTGCTCAAGGGTTCTGAGAATGCGTGTTTCTCAGAGAGTCAACCAATATATTGCTTCCGCTTCCTTCCAATGTATGTTGTGTGAAAATACAAGAAGGAGAAAATTAGAGAGATCAGAACCTACACAGTAGCATGAGGTGGCTTATGGAGTATGGATGTAAACCCCTTTCAGAGGCAATATGTTTGTTTGTTCAACAGTCACATATGCTGTAGTGACGAATGGTTTCTTGAACTATCATCAAGGCAGTGGAGATAAAAGTCTATAATGATACCAACTGGGATAGCACAGTTGCACCGAACAACAGGGTGCAGAATATGACGTTGCCTTTTTATTGTTAGGTGGGGTCGCTTCAGAGATATGAAGATCAACTTTGGTACTTATCTTCTAATAGTGGCTATTGAGATGAATCCAATGATTTGTAATAATAAGATATTTGAAGATCAACAAAGGTCAAAAAGGTCACATGAATATCTATTATAAAAGTTGTTCGAAATGATGACCACTGGTACCAACGCAGTGCTGCAATTTTTTTATCGTGAATTAAGTGGTATTCCACATCACTTCGTCACTTATCAAGGCATGTGCTCCAGCAGTTCTCTCTTGTATATTGTGCAAATTGTAAATATTCACCTAATAATGTGCCAGTGTCATGTAAACACGATTTGACGGTTGTGCAATACAACACTAATACGAACGGTAAGAATAGTATCTTCGAAGCAAGCGAATGTGAATCATGTATTCATTTAAAGAACAAGTCAATATGCTTCTAATTTATGGAGAATACCAATTAAATTCAGTGAGAGTTAGAGACTTATTCGCTAAAAGATATCCTCAATGTACTATAATCTCCTATTTAAGTATGTATACAATAAATTGAGAACAACTGTTTCTTTAACATATCAGAAACATATCTGACAGAGGGAAGTTACCAACAAGGAAGCAGAAATTGGTACTTTTGCCACTGTGGTTTGAGATCCTTGTGGTAGTTCACATCAAATCGCAATGGAATGTGGCACGAGCCAGAGTAGTGTTGATCGTGTTCAGCATCACTATAAATATCATCTGTAAGGTATGTTTATACTGGGATTTGTATTGGCACATGTATGCACGACATGCATATGCAACTTTGGGACATGTATTGCAACTTGTATGAGCTGACAAGTAGTGAGCTCATACATGTACGATTGCATGTTTACACCTGCTAACTTGTACGAGTCCACGAAGGCTTCCCACTATGATGTAGAAAATCTTACATTTTTATGTGCCAGTACACAGTAGTGTACTAAAGGGGGGGGGGGGGCGCAGACCGCCCTGGGACTCGTCTTGGGGGGGGGGGGGCGGCTTCCAAATACCTCAGAAGCACCCCCCCCCCCAAGTGGATGGTGGTCTCATTTTGTTTTGCTGCCATCCCGGGCCTCCTTAGTCCACCACTGCCAGTACACTTGCTCTTTTGGATGTTGGAAGGAAGGGCATAGGAAGTACAGATGGTGGCAACGAGAGTTACTTTGCAAACATGCTCCTCACAGAGCTCACGCAATGCTTGTTCAAGAATTAACTCCAGAACTCGGCGTGTATTTCAAAGATTATGTTAGAATGAGGATGGAAGATATTTGTAGTTCACTGTCTCTCGTGGATACTCTCGTGTCTAAAACGAACACAAAATTTCGGAAAGCAATTCCAACAGAGGATCAGTTAGTAGTGACACACCAATTTTTGGCCACAGGGGAGTCCTTTTCTGCATGTTAATGTATTTGCATAGAATATCAAAAAGCTCATTAAGAAATATTATTCTTCAGGTTAATGAGGACAAGATTTATCCCAAGAAGTGAAGGTAGAATGGATGTTATTAAATTTGTTATAAGAATATATTAACATTATGTAACTCTTTATCTTATTAACTGTTAGGAAGCTGGCACATATACCCTGAACTATAAATTTCTGAAATGCTGCTAAAAATGGGATCCTTTTAGTGCTTGGAATGATTAGCATGCTTCAGTCACTGATAAAATATTACAAATTGCAAGGCCACTTTCTGCACGAATGAGATATCCAGAAACATTAATGCAGGGATTAGACGCATTTTATTTGTTTCGACTGTGAACTCATTTTCATTTAATGACCAAAAAATCTACGACTACACAACACAGTACACCTTTCAACAAAGCAACAGACTCGGAAAGACTGGTATTGTAGCCTCTGCTGCTTGTCAAAATAAGCCACAGATGACAACAAATACTGGTACTGCACATGTGCAAGTTCTGTGACATGTCATTATATATATATATATATAAAATATAAAAAATAGACGAAGATTACTCACCAGGCGAAGGAGCACAGGTGTGACAGCATCACAAATAAATAAATGAATACACACACACACACAATCGCAAGCTTTCGCAACCCAGTTGCGTCTTCAGGCAGTAGGGAAGGAGAGGGAAAAGGAAATGATGAGGGTTTTAAGGAAGGGGGTAAGGAGCCATTCCAATCCCGGGAGAGGAAAGACTTACCTTGGGGGAAAAAAAGGAGGGTAAACAAATGCACACATGCCCACACATTCACACAGACACAAGTACACCTAGGCAGACATACTGTAGAAAGCAAACTTCTCAACTTCTTTGCTTTCTACAGTATGTCTGCCTAGGTGTACTTGTGTCTGTGTGAATGTGTGGGCATGTGTGCATTTGTTTACCCTCCTTTTTTTCCCCCAAGGTAAGTCTTTCCTCTCCCGGGATTGGAATGGCTCCTTACCCCCTTCCTTAAAACCCTCATCATTTCCTTTTCCCTCTCCTTCCCTACTGCCTGAAGACGCAACTGGGTTGCGAAAGCTTGCGATTGTGTGTGTGTGTGTATTCATTTATTTATTTGTGATGCTGTCACACCTGTGCTCCTTCGCCTGGTGAGTAATCTTCGTCTATTTTTTATATTTTATTTTTCCTGCTAGGAATTTTTCGTCTTAATAATCGTTTCATATATATATATATATATATATATATATATATATATATATATATATATATATATATATATATATATATATATATAACACTAAACACACACAAAAACACACAACCATTCGAGCTTTCGCCAACCTTTTCGATACAAACATTTTAGTAATGTAAATGTTAATTTAATCCCATTATATGAACATATCTTTTATTAAAATCTATTTGGTTAACAACTACTTTAAATTTCTGTAACCGACTTTTGTACGTTTTATAGCCTTCACTGTATACCAATGCACTTGTTTGTTTAGAGACCAGGAGGGGGGCACTCAAGCGCCAGAAACCGGTCGTTAAAAACAAATAATCACAAGCAACTGGTTCCTGCATTTTATTAATTTATACGGTCAGATCACTGGGACAAAGTCTAGTATCTGATACCACCCATCGGCTTTGAACAATGATGTTATGTGTCATCCAAGAACATTACGTACATGATACAAGGAACACATTGCAATAAACAATTGAATGAATTAATAAGCTTTTTTTCCATCAGAATATATGACTGTATATACAATAAAACTTCCCTTAACAGACACTTCCCAATAGCGGACATTTTAAAATTCCCCTGCAAAACAACATTAGCCCTTATACTGAAATCATTCCGAACAGCGGACATTCTCAATAACGGACACAGACACCCCCAACAACAATCAAAACTTCCAAATAACGCACAGTGTGAAAGAATCAGTGCACTCTTGCGTGACAAAAGTCTGAGTGTTGTCAATTCTAACGTGTGTTGATTGAAGATTTAGCGTGTTTATTGTTCGTATTGCGTGGTTTCATGGCACTGCTATCTATTGGAACTACTCGGAAGTACAGTATTGGTTCATGTAGCGCAGAAACAGACAATGAGAGTGCGGCGCCAAACACTTTCCGCCTGTTGTCGGTACACCAGACGAAGCCACGCATTCAATAGTTAATGCGCTGTTGTGTTGCAGTGTGGGCTTGTGTAGGACAGGGGAGAGGCGATAGGTGTATCGAATGTTTTCATTCGATAGCTGCCACAGCCTGGTTTCAAAAGTAAAAAGCTTTGTAGAATGCGTCTTGAGAGTTTTCTTGTCGTCCGTCTGTGTGTTTTCGATTTGAAGCTTTGTTCTCGCGCTACATGCTTTAAAATGCACAGAGATAAAAGTGACCAAATACCAAAAAGGAATCATTCGAGTGCCGGGGGAAATAAAAAAAAAAGCGCTGACTATGGATGCGAAACAAAAAAAAATGTGATCTTGTAAAAAAAAGCTTTGCACTTTCAAAAAATTGATGCTGGTGAGCCACCCGCGAAAGTTGCTGTGGATTTGAATGTCGGTATGAGTGCAATTACTGATTTGAAAAACAAAATGATCAGATATTTCAACATTTTGTTCCATTCAAGCTTTGAGCAGCGCAATGAAATCTCGAAAAAGACTGTAAAAAGGTTCACATCTTCAGTTAGAAGAGGCATGAACACATAAGAGCCAAAGGCGTGCTAGTTAAGGTCCTCTACTTTGTCAAAAAAACTATGACTTTTTATGAGCTCATTGAAGGAAAGGAGTAAGAATTCCATGGAAATTATGGCTGGCTGGATCGGTTCAAGAGGCGGCATGGCATTCGCATGTTTAACGACCGTACTTTGGGGTATTGACGCAATTCGGTGTGTTTCACGCGTGAAAACAGGAGACTTTGGTTTTATCCGTGATTTTTTTATCAGAACCGGCCGCCATACCGATCATTTCGGATAAACGTAGTTTACTATTTTGTATTTTATCCTTTTCCTAACAGCGGACACTTCTTAAAAGCAGACAGCTTTATTTTCCCCATTGGTGTACGTTATTCAGAAGTTTTAATGTACAATCCAAATTAAATTATTTGAAATGAAATTATGTAACATCAAAAACATAAAAAAAAACAGAGAATATTTGATAATGAGTAAAACATACGCCAAAATAATGGAGATGTGGTATGGGAATAACTATCTTAGCGGTACTAAAAACATTTATAGAACTTAATGGGACTACCACCAAAAATTGTGGGTTTTGGGAAGGAGACACTAAACTGAAACATATAAAACAGTTGAAAACATAAAAGATGATAATTATGTGTTATAATTAATACTCGTAGAACTTAACATGACTACTGCAGGACATTGGGGGTTTTGGGCAGGGACATACTAAGTTGAAAAACAAACATATTTCAGATATAGTTAGTGGGAATCAATATCTAGGTTTGATCTATATAGGTCAAGTCTAGTTACCAATACCGGCTCTTCATATTCTTAGTTCACGTATATTTATTGGGTATCTCTATCTATACCTGACTTATATAGATAAAATCTAGTTTCTGATACCAGCTGTTAGAATGTTGTTTCAAATATACTTTGTGGGTATTGATATCTAGACTTACCTATACATAGTTCAGATTAGGGTTGGGGAGTAACGTGTTACTTGTAATGCTGTGACTAATAACAGTTACTTTTCAAAGGTAACAGAAGGTAACAATGTTATTATTTGCATAAAGTAACTTTATCTGTAACTGTTACTTTTATCACATAACGATTTAACCAAAGTATCGTTACTATTTGTCGCAAGTAGTGTAATATATTTTTGTAAGAATCTGAAGACTGCAGAACCCCAGGCTTTGATTTTAATGAAGAGAAAGAAATAACAATATTTGTTTCTAAATTGAATCTTTCCAACAATGTATATTGTAAATGTATGAATTATACATTTTAGTGCCTTTATAACATTTAATAGTACTCATTCATTTGTAACATTTTTATTTTATTATTATGTATGCAACAATGAGTATGTAACAATCACCTGACACGTCACACGTGAATAGCGAGTAGTCTCCAATTATTTTGCAACACCTTTCCAAATACACAGGCCTGTCCAGGTTATGCTGAAGTGTTCTAATTTTCGACGTTGGATGGGGGAAAAATATCATTCCTTTCCTTGCAAACTGTGTCAAAGCAGTTGTGACTCCAAAGTACCTACAATAAGTTTGAAATATGTTGTGCAATGTTGTTCGCTTCTAGTTCTGGACTACGGTACCCATTTTTGCAATATGCTGGCAACACAAAAGCTGCGTTCCGTAGCAGTGTCGGAGAAGAAACAATATCCGTGGCTTGCTAGCACTGAATGCTTTCGACCTTCTTATTGGTACTCATGAATAAGAATTGGGTAATACATAACTCGGGGTAGTAAAAGGTTTATGGCTCGTTATCTCTGTTCATAGGGGTGAGTTATGTATGTCAGCTTCTATGCCCTAAACAGCTACCCAAACTGTTTAAATAAAAACAATAATTTATCTGTAGTTTAGCCAGTCTATCAATATGCACATGATGATGCAAAAAATATATTTAAACAATCATAAATTAAAACACTGAATAACCAACAAAGTGGATTCTAAGATAATGTTTAGAAGAGAGCCATTCAAGAAGTATTTTCTATAACTGGACATGAATATGCAGAGGTGATCCTAATTTATACATCGGTAAATAACTGAATATTTCCCCAGCTATTGTTCATGAGAGGCACAATAAGTATCACACGTACTTGAGAGTAAAAGTTCCAAATTATCACAAGTAAATTAATGAAGTCCATCGAACATTGCAGTTCCAAATTAATCCGCGATCAATTACAGTATTTGTTATAAAACACAGTTTGTCATCACACGAGTACACGATTTTCTGAATTATCACAGTTCCACAGCCCTACTACACTCCATAGTTTACCACTATTCAAATGGAGACTAAGTTCTGCAGTCACAGTCCCAAACATTTTCTAAGTCCACACATGCCTATCTCTTCAAATCACAAGATCATAACGCGGCTTCAGACCGCCCAGCATCACAACCTTTCACCACCGTGTTCAAGTTATGTGTCCCTTCCCAAGTGTTTGAAAGCGTGCTCTACCTGCTCCCAAAATTGGTTCCTTCTGCGCACCCTAATGCCTCATCTTTAAAATACAACTTCCCTTCCAAATATTATACGTTTGAATATCACAGTATTAATTGCTTTGACTGCCGAACTACAAATGTTGTTTACATATAACAAATAACACTGTTGGGCGGTCAGAGATGGCTGACGCATGTAGACGAGTGTGCCTGTGTGATTGTGTGGACGAGTGTTCTCTGTCTGAGGAAGGCCGCGGCCGAAAACTTAGAAGTGTGTGTGTGTGTGTGTGTCTTATTTGTGACTGTCAGCGGCTCAACGTTTGTCTTTACGGTGAGTTGTTTCCTATACATATTATTATTATTATTATTATTATTATTATTATTATTATTATTATTATTATTATTATTATTATTATTATTATTATCTGCCTAGGTGTACTTGCATCTGTGTAAATGTGTGGGTGTGTGTGTGTATTTGTTTTTACCATGTTCTTATGAAGCAGAAATTAACGTATGTAGGAGGCAGCAGTGTGTACTAAACGATGCCATGAAAAGGAGATCATCAGCAGCAGATTCCTTGTCACATTATTTGTAGTGTGACCGAGGCGAAAGACTTTTCCTCTATTGAAAATGATTTGGATTAATGGGAAAACATAAATGAATATACCATCAATTAAATGTATGTTCTGGTGCTATTAATATAACTGAATTATGTTTACATAAGCCTTCATTGAAAACTTCACAAACTGCGGGGACAGTAATGAAATGCCTGGCTTTGAAATGTGCACAGGAGATGCTTTTTTTGAACTTTGTGCCTTTCTTCGAAACAACTCGCCCTATAAAATTCATTATAATTTCAAAATCCAACAGAAACATACTGTTGAGAAATTCAAATGTTTATATACCCACTGGACCAAACTGCTATGGTCATCAGTCCCTAGACTTACAAAGTAAATAAAGTAACTTACACTAAGAACAAGACACAAACCCACGCCCGGCACAGGACTCTAGTCTCCTGTGAGAGTGACCGCCCAGTCGGTAGCAAGATGCTGTAGACCAAATGGCCACTCCCGTGCTGCAGCGTGTCATTCCTGCCTCAACTTCTGTAGTACTTATTTTGTCCTCCTCCGACAACTACGACTTCGCCACCTGCTTATTTCGTCGAGTAGCCTACTATTAACGCAGCGCCTTATCACTAATTTTTCCTTCACCCGACATAATGAATGTTGATGTGAATACACTGTTAGCTCATTGCTGCCATTTCAGAATAACAAACATTGCGAATATATAGCAGAAGACAAAGTCACCAGTTTTTACGGACGTGCTGACAACGAACAACATGACATAGAACTTTCATGTGATGGAATGTTTGAAAAACAACTTTTGTTGAAAGTGAACAATCATTGCAACTGAGATGCACTGAGACAGAAGATGCTGTGAATAATTTATTAAATAATGCATTCATTATATATTATTACTAATTTGGTATGTAATTATAGGTTCACATTAAAGCTTGTTTCTTTTCTAAATTTGTAAATTCAATTGCAAATTTACAAATAGTTACAAGCACAATTTTTAAAAGTAACTGTAAGAGTAACTGTTAAAGTAACTGCAAAGATACTTGTAACTGATACAGTTGCTTTCAATGTATAGTAACTATAACTGTAACTAAGTTACCTTTCAAGGAAGTAACTTTAACTGTAACTTAATTACTTTAAAAATGTAGCTTTACCAACCCTGGGTCAGGTCTAGTTACTGATACCAAATCTACACAGTTAAAAAATGTCACGGGATGCAAACAGATGCATGTTTTATGTTATTCACAACGATGCCAGATCAACATGTGTGTGTGTGTAAAAAGTAGACATGGTTTAACTTACCAAGAGAACAAGGTCGTTGACAGGTACACAAATATAAAACACCCACAAACACAAAGATTCAAGCTTTCACAAATGTTTGTTGCTTCATCTGGAAAAGAGAAAGGAAGAAGGGAAAAAAAAGGAAAGGATGCGGGTTTTAAAGGAGTGGATGAGGAGTCATTCCAATCCCAGGAGTGGAAGGACTTAACTTAGGGGAAAAAAGGAAAGGTAAACAAACACCCACACACATATACACGCAATCGCACCAAGGCAAAAATCTGTATTAAGCAAAGGAGTTGGACAGAGATGCCAGTTGAGACAGAGGCTCTGTCCAGAGAACAGAGGCAAATGCAACTTACTGGCATCTCTGTCCAACTTCTTTGCTTTTTACAAATATCTGCCTTTGTGTGTTTGCACGTGTATGTGTGTGTTTGTTTACCTTTCCTTTTTTCCCCCTAAGGTAAGTCCTTCCACTTCAGGCATTTGAGTAACTCCTCATTCATTCCCTTTAAACACGCTTCCCCTCCTTTTCCTCCACCTTCCTTCCTCTTTTTCAGATGAAGCAACCAACAGTTGCCAAAGCTTGAATCTTTGTGTTTGTGTGTGTTGTTATTTGTGTATCTGTCAACAAGCCTGTGCTCTTGGCAAATTAAACCATCTCTATTTTTCATACATATATTCCTACCAGGGCTGCTTCCCTGATAAACACAAAAAACACAAATAAAAACACACACAAACATTCAATCTTTCGCAACTGTTGGTCACTTCTTCAGAAAAATAGGAAGGAAGGAGGGAGAAAGGGAAGGATACGGGTTTTAAGGAAGTGAAAAAGGAGTCATTCAAATCCCAGGAGCGGAAGGACTTACCTTAAGGGGAAAAAAGGAAAGGTAAACAAGCACACATCCACCCACACACATGCACACGCAAACACAACAAGGTAGACATTTCAGAGATATATAAGTAGATGAAGTTTACTTACCAGGCAAAGGAGCACAGGTAGTGACAGCAACATAGAGACACACACACACACACACACACACACACACACACACACACAAACGCTAGCTTTCGCAACCCAGTTGCTTCTTCAGGCAGAAGGGAAGCAGAGGGAAAAGGAAATGATGAGGGTTTTAAGGGAGTGGGTAAGGAGCCATTCCAATCCCGGGAGAGGAAAGAATTATCTCAGTGGGGGGGGGGGGGGGGGGGAGGAAGGTAAACAAATACACACCCACCCACACATATACACAAATGCAAACACATCTGGGAAGACATACTGTAGAAAGCAAAGCAATTGGACAGAGATACCACTTGAGGCAGAGACTCTGTCTCGAGAACCGCGGCAAAGATGGTGGGCAGGAATTTGAATTTAGTGGAGGTTGAGACCAGGTGGGCAACAGGAAGAGAGAATATGCTGAAGGGCAAGTTCCCATCTCTGGAGTTCTGAAAGATTGGTGTCAGTGGGAAGTATCCAGATAACCCGGACGGTGTCACACTGTCCAAGATATGCTGGCCAGGCACCAAGGCATGTTTAGCCACAGGGTGCTCCTCATTACCAACAAACACTGGCTGCCTGTGACCGTTCATAAGAATGGACAGTTTGTTGCTGGTCATTCCCACATAGAACGCTTCACAGTGCAGGCATGTCAGTTGGTAAATCACATGGGTGCTATCGCAAATGGCTCTGCCTTTGATCGTGTACACCTTCCAGGTTACGGGACTGGAGTAAGTGGTGGTGGAAGGGTGCATAGGGCAGGTTTTACAACGGGGGCAGTTGCATGGGTAAGTGGTGGTGGAAGGGTGCATAGAGCAGGTTTTACAACGGGGGCGGTTGCTAGGGTAGGAGCCAGAGGGTAGGGAAGGCGATTTGGGGATTTCATAGGGATGGACCAGGAGGTTACAGAGGTTAGGTGGGCGATGGAAAGACACTCTCGGTGGAGTGGGAAGGATGTCATGAATGATGGATCTCATTTTGGGACAGGATTTAAGGAAGATGTATCCTTGCTGGAGAGCCATATTCAGAGTCCGCTCCAGTCCCGGAAAGTATCCGGTAACAAGAGGGGCACTTCTGGGGGTCTTCTGTGGAAGGTTCTGAATTTGGGGGGGGGGATGAGGAAGTGGCTCTTGCAATTTGCTTCTGTACCAGATCAGGAGGATAGCTGTGGGATGTAAAAGCTGTTATTAGGTTATTGGTGTACTAGTTCAGGGATTCAGGACTGGAGTAGACTCGTTTGCCACGAAGACCTAAGCTATATGGAAGGAAATGTTTGATGTGGAATGGATGGCAGCTGTCATAATGGAGGTACTGTTGTTTATTGGTTAGTTTGACCTAACCTAATAATAGCTTTCACATCCCACAGCTATCCTCCTGATCTGGTACAGAAGCAAATTGCCAGGGCCCTCATCCCCCCAAATTCAGAACCTCCACAGAAGAACCCCCGAAGTGTCCCTCTTGTCACTGGATACTTTCTGCACAACTGCTGAGATCATTAGCGCCTGAATCAAACCTGAGATATACCGAAGGATAATAAGCCTACATGAAAACAGCTAAAATATAGGATAAAATACAACAAAAGGAAGAGTTAAATGTCCTTTGACAAATTGGTTAAGTTGATAAAATTCAATACTCGAGCAACAGCTCGTGCGTCATCAGCTAAAATTTCTTCCAGTGTACCCTGTAGATTCAGTGCAATCCAAACAGGAGTAAAATTTGAACAAGACAATAAAACATGGCACACTGGCAGCGGGTGACCACAGGAACACAATGGTGCGGTGTCACCAGTTAGCAAGTGGCAGTGGCTGAACCGGCACTGTCCGAGCTGCAACCGGGCCAAGATGACCTCTTTTAGTCTCGAGCGACGTGAGGTGGTCATCCAAGCCACTGAGAGCGGTTTAATGGTTCGAAGCTTATTATTTATAAGTGAGGACCACACATTATGCCAGGACAATCTAAGGCGATGGAAAAGAGCCCCTTGAATATCATTCGATGGGACACAGTATGTAGCTGTCCAAGGTAGGAGAGTTGCAGCCTTGGCCACGGCATCAGCAGCCTCGTTACCAGGCACGCCTGAGTGGCCAGGTACCCACAGGAGGTGAATGCAAGGGCCGTCGGCAGCTAATAATTGAAGGGAGCAGATGATTCGGTGCACAACAGGATGGGCCGAAAAGGGGTCGCTCAGACTCTGTATGGCGCTGAGGGAGTCAGAGCAAATGACATAGGAAGGAGAACGATGTCGGCGGATGTATACTACAGCCTGATAGATGGCAAGAAGCTCAGCTGTGAAATTTGAGCAGTGGTCATTAAGCCTGTACTGAAAACTGTCATCCCCAACAACAAATGCACTTCTGACTCCTTCATTGGTCTTAGAGCCATTTGTACATATGAAGAAGGAATTTTCGAGCTGTGCACGAAGTTCAAGAAACCTCGAGCAGTAAACAGCATCCGAAGTACTCTGCTTCGGGAGTGAGGTGAGTTTGAGGTGAACGTGAAATTGAGCCTGAAGCCAAGGTGGCACTGGGCTCTCACCTATTTGATATGTGGAAGGAAGGGTAAAATTGAGCTGCCGAAGCAAGCAACGAAAGCGGACTCCAGGAGGGAGCAGCAGGGCAATCGCGGACAGCCCGTAACGGCTCTCAAGAGAGTCATTAAAGAATGATGGATAGGAAGGGTGGTGGGGCATCAAAAGCAGACGGAATGCACAGCAATATGTTGCGTCGATAGGGTAAAGGCAATTCGGCAGCTTCGGCATACAGGCTTTCAACAGGGCAGGTGTAAAATGGTCCTATCGCCAGACTAACCCCCGATGGTGAATCGAGTTTAGGCAGCATAAACTGGACGACCATGCAGAAGAGTACACAAAACTCCCATAAACCACCTGACAGTAGACCAATAGAGGTGAAGCAAGACGGTATGATCTGCTCCCCATGATGTACCACTAAGAACACAGAGAATGTTGAGGGAACTAGTACAGCGTGCAGCCAGAGACGACACATGTGGAGACCAGCTGAGTTTCCTATCCAACGTTAGCACTAAAAATGTCGTCGTCTCCAAGAAGGGGAGAGCGGCGGGAGAGATGGTGGAAGGAACTTTCTCTACCTCCAGAAGTTCATAGAGATCGCTTTCTCATGGGAGGAACAGAAGCCATTTGCAACACTCCAGGAATATGGACTGTTAGGGCTATGCTGAAGATGTCGCTCCAGGAGACATGTTCTCTGAGCGCTGCAATAGATCATGAAGTCGTCTATAAAAAGGGAGCCTGAAACATCAGCTAGTAGGCAATCCATAGTTGGGTTGATCGCAATGGCGAAAAGTTCCATGCTCAAAACTGAGCTCTGTGGCACCCAATTCTCCTGGTGAAAGGTGTCTGAATAAAGAGGGGGGGAGGGGGGGGCAGCCGCGAAGACCCCATGTATACATGGTGCGGAGAATGCCTGCCCACCAACAAGTGTCGTAAGCCTTCTCCAAATCTAAGAAAATGGCCACAGTCTGATGCTTTCGCAAAACGTTATTCCTAACGAAGGTCGACAAGGTAACGAGGAGATCAATAAAAGAGAGATACCTTCAAAACCCACATTGGACATTAGCGAGGAGATGTCAAGATTTGACTATCCAAACCAGCCACGCATCGACCATGCGCTGCATTACCTTAGACACAGCAGGTCAGGGAAATGGGGCGTTAACTGGAAGTTAGATGTTTGTCCTTTTCTGGTTCTGCTTCACGCCAACGAGTGGGAACATCACTTTCAGTCCAGACGCAATTATAAATGCGAAGAAGAAAGCATTTTCCTGCAGGGGAGAGTTTCTTCAGCATCTGAATATTAATGGCATCGGGTCCCGCGGCAGAGGATCGGGAGACGGCAAGGGCACGTTCTAGCTCCTGCAAGGTGAAGGTAGCATTGTAACTTTCATGATTGGGAGATGTAAAAGAAGGCGTTCGTGCCTCCTCAGCCTGTTTTTGGGGGAGGAAGGGAGGGTCATAATTAGCTGAGCTTGAGACATCTGCGAAAGAGTGAACCAAACCATTGCCGATATCAACAGGTTCCACAAGAACTTTGTTTGCTATTTTCAGGCCGAGGATTGGGGAATGGACCTTAGTGCCAGATAACCGGCGTAGGTTACCCCAGACGACCGACAAAAGAGTAGATCTGTTGAAAGAACTCGTGAAAGCAGTTCAGCAAGTTTTTTTTTTTTTTTTTTTTTGTTGGCACAGCAGCATTTCGCTCATAGACTTTTGTAATTAATACAATTTTCCAAAGTAGGCCAGCATTGAAACAGATGCAGAGCACATCACCAGGCTCGAATAGCGTTGCTACATGCTGCTTTCCACCATGGAACTGGGACCCTACGTGGAGATGTTGAAGTTCGGGGTATGGAATGTTCGGCAGCGGTGAGGATGACATCCGTGAGGTAGTTGACCTGATTGTCACAGCTGGGGAACTCCTTATGGAAAACCACCATGGAAGAATAGAGCTCCCAGTTGGCTTTGGAGATGTTCCAACTAGTGGAAAAGGAGAAGTGGTATAATGTAGTAGAAAAATTAAACAGGGGAAATGGTCGCCCAAGTACCTATCATACAGAACATACCATTCAAAATGATGTGCAAGTGGAGTAGTGCCTATTGTGAGGTCCAAATGGGAATAGGTATGCATCATGTCGGATAGGAACGTTGGTTCGCTGGTATTTAGGCAGACAAGGTTAAGGCGGTTGAAGAGGTCAGCCAAAAGAGAGCCCCTCTGGCAGGAAGCTGAAGAGTCCCATAGAGGGTGGTGGGCATTAAAGTTGCCAGTCAACAAACACGGAGTAGGAAGCTGAGCAACAAGGTGCAGTAAGTCTGCCCTAAGAACGGCAGATGACGACAGGGTGTAGATATTACAAAGAGAGAAGGTGTCTGTGGAGATGGTGACACGGACGGCAACCGCCTGTAGTGGAGTTTGTAGTGGCATGGGATGATAATAGACGTCTTCCTGAAAGAGCAGGATAGCACCTCCATGGGCAGGAATACTTTCCACAGAAGGTAAATCAAAACATACTGAAGTGTATTGTGGGAAATTGATATGATCGGTTGGACGGAGCTTCGTTTCTTGCAGACGACTGTAAGCGGGCAGTGCAGTTGAAGGAGTAGTATCAATTCATTGTGGTTGGAGCGTATGCCTCTGATGTTCCACTGAAGGAGTGCCATGAAGAAAGCATGAGAAGATAAAAAAGGGAGAAAGCAGGAGGAGATCACCTCGACGGTCACTGAGGGCCTGGCTGCGAGGCGGCACTGCTACTGCAATCGACAGAGACAATCGTGCTCCATGGGTTCAGACAGCTGTTCTGCTTCCTTCCTGAAGTTGTTAGCTCTTTTCATCACATGATGTACAGCTGTTACATCCTGGTCAGAAAGGTACTCCTGTAGTTCCTCATCGGACAGGCCGTCAAGGGATCGCAAGAACACGAACCCCTGCGACGAGTTTAGGGTACGACGAGGTTCGACCGTAATTGGAAAGGTGTGCAACAGTGTAGTGCGAAGCAACTTTTGAACTTGGAAGGCACCTTCGGTTTCCAGCAACAGTGTTCCATTACGTTGGCGGGAACAAGTTTTGACAGGACCTGCAATCGCATCGACACCCCGTTGTATTACAAAGGGATTCACTTGACGAGATATCATGGCCATCAGTGCGTGAAACGACAAGGAACTTTGGCAAGCTAGGCATGACTTTGATTCATATAGTTTCCTTTTCTGGGTAAAGGGCAAAGTAGAAGAAGAAGAAATCATTCCAAAGTTGTCTCCCACGATTACCGGCGTCTCCGAAGGCGTACTCCTTCCTAATGGGGAACCCTCACCGAGGGCTTACCCGCCTTAGGTGATTGTCCACACCTCCCGAGAAACGAACGGAGAGACCAATCGGCATGGTCAGAAGGTATCAGCTCGAGTAATCATCCCTCCCTGGGCATGGCCTTTACCAGGGGGTACAGGCAGGTCCTACATGCCAACCCGGGGCTGGGACTTACGCATTACCCAGTCACCCGTTATGCAGCGAGTGCATGGGTGGTCATCAGAAATGCACAGGGACGAAGAAAGGAAAGAGGAAAGAAAGAAGCGGGAAAGATTGAGTCTCAAATGCCGAGGTGAAGACTAAAGGAGAAGAGGAAGGCTAGAAGAGTACATTAAGGGAGGAAGGCAGAAGCAAGGTTTAGGAAAAGAGAAACTGAGAAAAGAAAAGCTTGTACATAAAACCACCTAAACTCACGAGACACCCATCTCCAGGCAAAGGCATAAACGGGGGAGGGGGACTGAGCAGCCTGGGGCAGGAAGGAACGCTGCTTCAGCTCGGGGGGCCCAATGCGCGCCACACACGTACCCACAAAAGAGTTGTGGGCCCCTTGGGGGGTGTAAATCGTGGAGGGGAGAGGAGAGGGGATAGGATGGTTGTGTTACGGTGGTGGGAATGGGTCTAGATGAGAATAGTAAAATGTAGCTTAGAAATGGAGTGGGGAGGCAGGTGACAGGTGAGGGGAGAACAACACTTGATTTACAATAATTTAAACAAAATACACTTTACATAGCCATTACACTCAAATAATAAATGACAAAAAGTTGTATATATAATACTTCGTATAAGATTAATCATTATATTTCATGTTTTACATCTATAAGAAATCCTATATTACAAAATCATTTTTTTCTTCTTTAAAACAAAATTCACAAGCTGCGGACAGATACATAAGTACTCATATAAATATTATCTGTGCAACAATTACAGTATTATTGGCGACTTTTAATAGGATGGCTCGAATGACGTAATATATTACGTATAACTCGAGCAAGAAGTCATGGCCCATGTGCAGAAACACATTCTTGAGTTGTGCACAGGGAGAGTCCATTTCGTTGCTTCGGAGGGAAGGCAGGCTCGGTTGCTTGTTGCCTGCTGAGATATACAATTTTTGTCAGTCAGCTGTCAACTGTACCCTGCGACCAGTAGGCAACACTCAACTGAGGCGGCTGCCCCTCCAAATGCAAGGAATGGACTCGTCCATTGCACAAGCTAAGAAAGCAGGGACCACGACTTCTTGCACTAGCTCTACTTGGTCAAAGCCAACAGGTGGTATCATACAAACGGCCGCTTTGCCAGAACATCAATGTTGGCAAGGAATAATGATTGTCAGTCTAAGAACTTAACTTTTTCCTATTCCATTTTGGGTTTGTAACTGAACAGTGTATGTGATTCTACACAATATTTTATGAGGGTCATTCCATGTCAAATCACCCAATAATTCTAGGTTTTGTAACCCTCTATCTCAGATTTCCACAAAACTTTTCATATTTGTTTATACTTACAACATAAGAACATATCCAGAATGTTTTTGTTCTCAGACTAAAACTTTATTTTATACTGAATTTTCAATGTAGTGATGTTCTGATAATCTGGCACACAAAGTGGTACCATACTACAGAAATACTCCTAACTCAGCTCTTTATGAAGCTTTTTATTGGCTTTTTTTTATTTTTTATTTTTTTTTTCTCAGAGGTTAAGAGAGGCATGTAAAGTTTCAAAGAAAATTACAAAAAAATATTAATTAATGTCACTTTCCACTTTCTGGAAAAATTACAAGGGTGTTGAAAAAAGCTTATATCACATTTCTCCAACCTGCTGGGAACCTAGATTTGGTCTTAAACAATTCACAGGATAGCAGGCTTACTAATAAAATAAAAACATTAATGGGTATCCTATGAATGGACACACAAATAAATTAGAAATCAAAAAAACTTTTTATCATGATGAAAAAAGCAACTTTGCAAATAATTTCATCCTAGCTGAAACCCACTGCCTCAGATACAGGGGTATCATGTTACATTTAAATATGTTATTCTAGACAGACAAATTGTGATAAATTTATTTCATTTTATTAAATCAGTAAATTATATCGTATTTATCTGTGCAGCTAACAATCTGATTCCTACAGTAATTTGCTTGGAACGTGTAGTCATTAAAACAATGCAACAATCACTGGCAAGCCACAATCAGTCCATTTGGACTCAGTTGGCCTTTGTCTTCCTGTCAGACAGTTCGTATTTGTTTCTGGTGCTGCCATTTTCCAGGCTATTTCTAATGAAGTAGTGATCAGTCAATTACAGTGGAAAGTGTAAAGTCATGTAGTGTTGGAAAATTACTTAAAACACCATGTCATTTGATGACCTACACCACAGTAAAAGCTCTTGAAAAATTTTTCAGAGCCGAGTGAAGACCAACAAGATTTAATTTTGATACGGTTCAATATAAACATTGCAGAAGACCAAGAAAGAACTATATGTGGACATCACATATATTATTACTTAAAAGTATTTAAAAGCCATGAAAGAACTTCTTGCGATCCTTTCAAAATACACAGACAGTCAGTTAAAAAATCCTTGAGTCTGTAAGCTTAGCTATGTCAAAATCACTAAGAACTAAGAGAATCTATGTGAAACCAGGCCAAAAATTGTGTAGAACTTGTCGTAAGATTTTTGAACACAAAACAGAAATAAGTGACAGATGAAAGTGATGCAGATTACCCCGGAGGTGACATTTCATGAATCAGGACTAAAAAGAAAGTATTCAGGATGCAAATAAAACTTTAGGTGATTTGGGATGCTCTCCCTTAAAACTTCATTCCATTCCAAATCACAGCAAGGCCTCATATGGCAAACGGAAACTAGAAAAAGTGAAGGGTGTGTTGGAAAATAAAGTGTACCAGGCATTAGATTGCAGTGTTGAAATTTCTGACAGTAGAGAGGGTAAAATAGATGATGAAGTTGTTAAGAAAGCCAAAGATTTTGATGACATGATACTGTTAATGAAAGAAAAAGTGGCTAGTGTAAGGCAATCTGCAAAAAGATTCAAGGGTTTTTTAAGACATAGATTGGCTGCCCAGTACTTACCTTTGTGCTGTACTGCCGATAGTTACACAAATAAAGAAACAGAAAAAAAAGGGGACAAAAAAGGGGACGCTTTCAGAACACAGTTCCTTCATCAGGTGGGAAAGAAATACGTCTGACATCCACACTCCCGAAACACAACCTTCATGACCTAAGTCGTGAATTACCTTTCCCTTCCGTTCCCATCTTTTCTTCTTCCCTTATCTCCCACATGATGAAGGAACTGTGTTCCGAAAGCTTGTCCTTTTTCATCCCCTTTTTTTCTGTGTCTTCATTTGTGTAACTATCGGCAGTACAGCACAAAGGTAAGAACTGGCCAGCCAATCTATCTCTTTTGAAAAATAATTTATCATCTCTGAGGAGAATTTTCATCATTAATCGAAAATTCAACTTGTAACTTTAGCTCCTCCCTCTTGGTCAAAAGAGAGAATAATGCCAGAATTCAATGTTAGTGAGTATGTAGTTCGACAGGCACAGAAAGAGAAAAGGGTATTTTATCAGTTCCTAAACCAAAAAGAGGTAAAATTATCTCTGATGAAATTATGAAGTTTGTCACAGATTTTTACCAAAAGAGCAAAAGACAAAGTTAGCATTCAGAAGAATGTCTATATGCAAAAAAGACTTATCCCCTGCAACCCAAGGGAACTATATTCTTGTTTTAAATGGGAGAATCCAAACATTAACATTGTTTTTTCTAAATTTTGTTCACTAAGACCAAAGTGGTGTATTTAAGTTGGTACTGCAGGCACTCATTCTGTGTCTGTCTGTAGTATCCACCAAAATGTAAAGCTGCTTTTGGATGTGGGGCACATTGAAGAAACATATAAAGAACTTATAAAATTTCTTGTATGTGATAACCAATGTGGCTCTGAAAACTATGACTGCATGCTTAATCACTGTGATAGTTGCTCCAGTGAGGAAAAATTGTTAGAATTTTTGAAAGAAAAATTAGCTTACAAACATGATGACGAAGACAATGTTGAGTACAGCCAGTGGATTAACATAGACCATCGGACAGAATTGGTAAAGCAGTCTGCAAATGTTGATGAATACATATATATCTAAGTGTCAGGCAAGATCCCTGAAAACTTTGAAAGAAAATCTCCCCTGAGAAAGCAATTCTGTTAATGGACTTTGCTGAGAACTACACATTTGTAATTCAGAATGAAATACAGAGTTACCACTGATCTAGAAGCAGCTGTACAATCCATCCTGTGTGTTTATGTGATAAATGAGGAAAATGAATTGGTAATAGTAAACCCCTGCTTTATAAGTGCTGATATGGAGCATGATGTGGGATTTGTACATGCTGTTCAGACAGAAATGGTTAAGTGGCTGAGTGTGCACTACACACGAGTCAAGAAACTGCATTATTTCACTGATGGATGTGCTGTGCAATATAAAAATAGAAAACGCTTTAAAAACTTGTGTGAACATAAAAATGATTTTTCTGTTGCTGAAAATTCCTTTTTTTGCTACTAGCCACGGTAAATCTGTGTGTGATGGACTGGGAGGGAACATAAAACGTGTGTTGAGAAAAGCTAGTCTTCAACTAAATGATGATGTACAGATAACAACTTCATCTGGTGTTTACAAATTCTGCAGTGCTAATATTGAAAAATGTTTCTTCTACTTCTTAGATAAAAACAACATAGATTTCCTCCACAAGAACCCTGAGAAGAGATTTTTGACAACCCGCACAATACCTGGTACCAGGAATTTTCACCATTACAAACCACTTTCCTGTGATTCAATAGAAATTAGAAGAGTAACTTTTTCTGAAAAGCCTTCCTTGATATTCTCATTCAATGAAAATGTCTTGCAATGGACACACTCTCATTTTTAACAAAACACTTTTGTAGCTGCTGTATACAATGACAGATGGTATTTTGCCTTCGTCAAGAATATATGCAATGAAGAACAAGATACTGAACTACTTTTTCCTCCACCCACCTGGACCTGCAGTGTCATTCTTTTGGCCTGAGAAGAAAGAGCCTTGTTTTGTGCCTTGGGAAAACATATTATGTACTGTTGCTGTACCTGAATCAAGCTCATTAGGAAGGGTGTATTACTTTAATGAAAATGACGTGAAGTTAACACAATCAATTTGTCACAGTGGATTAAAAAAAAGAGACGCTACTAAAGCTTCCACTTGAGAACTCAGAATCTCCTCTGCTGAACAGGTACATTTTAAATAAAAATAATTTATCTATTTTGTGTAATTGTTATGTAAATAGGCTTATTTTATATCCCTAAATAAAGTTAACAGTATTAATGAAAACATTTCCATTAATATATAACTGATGGCTCTGTACTTTTATTTTTTTAACAAGTGAGACATGTCATCAAGCTTATCGGTCAACATATTGTTTTTTTTAAATGACCTTCAGAACAAAGATATGAAATAGTTTATTATAAATGATTGCCACTGTCGGTCAAAACCCATGCTCATATCATATATTTGAGTCTCAATAAAAAAGTCCTAGGACTAACAACTCAAAGTATTTTGCATATTTAAGAAAGCAGTGTATGGGCCATAACAATTGGTGTTTATTTCCTATATTCCCAGAAGTTGAGCAGAGTTATAAAAATTTGAAAATAAGCTAAGTCTATTTTTTCTCCCTAAAGTAATGTAATCTAAATGGCATGCTTCAGCCATGATGTATATGTATGTTTTTTGGAAATTTTAAGAGTTTTCTATCTCAAAATATGTGGAAGAAGCTTTACACTGTTTGTTATCATGTCAAAAGTAACAAGTAAATTCATGAAAATCTGGTGCAGTGGGTTTCAGCTTGGGTGAACTTACTTGCAAAGTTGCTGTTTTCATCACAATAAAAAGTTTTTTTTATTTCTAATTTATTTGTATGTCCATTCATAGGATACCCATTAATATTTTTATTTTGTTAGAAAGCCTACTATGCTGGGAATTGTTTAAGACCAAAACTAGGTTCCCAGCAGGTTGAAGAAATGTGATATAATCTTTTTTTAACACCCTTGTACTTTTTCCAGAAACTGAAGAGTGACATTAATTAATATTTTTTGTACTTTTCTTTGAACCTTTACTGCTTAAATAATTACATTACTATTAACTACATGGCTCTCTCAACCTCTGGAAAAAAAGCTTTATAAAGACCTGAGTTATGAGTATTTCTGTAGTATGTAACCACTTCGCGAGGACATTCTTGCAGAGCCACATTATCGGAACATCACTACACTGAAAATTCCATGTACAAAAAAAGTTACAGTCTGGGACCAAAAACATTTTGGATATGTTCTTATGTTGCAAGTTGTTGTTGTTGTTGTTGTTGTTGTTATGGTCTTCAGTCCGGAGACTGGTTTGATGCAGCTCTCCACCCTACTCTATCCTGAGCAAGTCTCTTCATCTCCTCATAAGAACGGCAACCCACATCCATTTGAATCTGCTTACTATAGGCGTTTCTTGGTCTCCCTCTGCGATTTTTACCCCACACACTTCCCTCCAATGCTAAATTTACAATTCCCTGATGTGTAAGAATGTGCCCTACCAAGTGATCCCTTCTTTTAGTCAAGGTATGCCAAAAGTTCTTTTCTCGCCAATTCTGTTCATTACCTCTTCATTAGTTATGCGATCTATCCACCTAATCTTCAGCATTCTTCTGTAGCACCACATTTCAAAAGCATCTATTCTGTTCCTGTCCACACTGCTTATTGTCCATGTTTCGCTCCCGTACAAGGCAACACTCCACACAAATGCCTGCAGAAAAGACTTCCTTACGCTTAAACTAATAATCGATGTTAGCAAATTTCTCTTTTTCAAAAATGCTTTTCTTCCCATTGCCATTCTGCATTTTATATCCTCTGTACTGCGACCGTCATATGTTATTTTATGACCAAAGTAAAAAAACTCATCTACCACCTTCATTGTTTCATTACCTAATCTAATTCCTTTTCTAAGACTGCATTCCATTATCTTTGTTTTGCTCTTGTTAATGTTCACATTTTATACGCTCTCTTCAACACACTGCCCATTCCATTCAACTGCTCTTCCAGGTCCTTAGCTTTCTCTGACAGAATTACAATGTCATCAGCAAAACGCAATGTTTTTATTTCTTCCCCCTGAACTTTAATCCCTATTCCAAATTTTTCCTTGCTTTCCTTCACCGCCTGCTCGATGTACAAATTGAATAACATTGGAAAAAGGCTACAACCCTGTCTTACTCCCTTCCCAACTAATGCTTCCCTTTCATGCCCTTCGAGTCTTTTAACTGCTGTCTGGCTTTTGTACAAGTTGTAAATAATTCTCCTTTCCCTGTATTTTACCCCTGCTGACTTCAGAATTTGAAAGAATGTATTCCAGTCAACATTGTCAAAAGCTTTCTCTAAATCTACAAAAGCTAAAAATGTAGGTTTGCCTTTCCTTAACCTATCTTCCAAGATAAGTCTTAAAGTGAGTATTGCCTCCCGGGTTCCTACATTCATCCTGAATCCAAACTGATCTTACCCGAGGTCAGCTTCTACCAGCTTTTCCATTCTCCTGTAGATAATTCGTGTTAAAATTTTGCATCCATGACTTATCAAACTGATGGTTCTGTAATTTTCACATCTATCTGGGCCAGATTTCTTTGGAATGGCAATTATTACATTTTTCCTAAAGTCTGAGGGTATTTCGCCTGTCTCATACATCCTACACACCAGTTCAAATAGTTTTGTCATGGATGGCTATTCCAGAGACTTTAGTAGCTCTGAGGGAATTCATCTACTCCTGGGGCCTTGTTCCAACCAAGGTCTTTCAAGGCACTGTAAAATTCATCTATCAGTATAGTATCTCCTATTTCATCTTGATCTACTTCCTCTTCCCATTCTACAACATTGCCTCTAAGTTCATTTCCTTTGTAGAGCTCCTCTATATACTCTTTCCACCTTTCTGCTTTCCCTTCTTTGCTGAGAACTGGTTTTCCATCTGAGTTCCTGATATTTGTAGAGCTGTCTCTTGTCCCCAAATGTCTCCTTTATTCTCCTGTAGGCAGCATCTACTTTTCCCCTTCTTATACATTTTTCCACAGATTTGCATTTGGCTTCTAGCCACTCCTGCTTAGCCATTTTACACTTCCTGTCAATCTCATTTCTTAGTCATCTGTACTCCATTTTGCCCGTTTCATTTATGGCATTTTTATATTTTCTCCTTTCATCAATTAACTTTAGTATTTCCTGTGATATCCAAGGATTTTTTGCAGGTCTTGCCTTCCTACCTATTTTGTCATCTGCTGCCTTCACTATTTCATCTCTCAGTGCTACCCATTCCTCCTCTACTGTTTTATTTTCCCCCCGTTTTTGTCAATTGTTGCCTAAGGTTCCCTTTGAAATTCTTAAGAATTTCACGGTCCCTCAATTTATCCAAGTCCCATCTCCTTATTTTCCTACCTTTCTGCAGTTTTTTCAGTTTCAGCCTACAGTTCATGACCTGTAAGTTATGGTTAGTGTCTATAAGTATAAGCAAATATACAAAGTATCACAAAAATATGAGACTGTGGGTGACATGACCCAGGTGATTTGACATGGAATGACCCATGAGTGTTGATATGGTCTTTGTGGAACTAAGATATCAACTATTTTGAGCTGATGATTATTTCGTGTTGTATGATCACGGAATGAATTTAGTATCTGAGCATTGTTGATGATTACTTAGTTGGGCATTTTGCTACAGTCTCATAATGCAGTTAATGTATCTGTTCTGATATTACTTTTTTGTGTATGACCACATTCATCAATGCACATGTTTGAATAAATATTATTTAACCAAGTAATCTGGCATTGACTACGTCATTTGCAAACATTTCAATAAAACCTCTTTAATTAATTAATCATTTATTTTATATGTCATTGTTTCACAAATGTTAGTCTATGTATGGAGAGTTTGACTGTAGGCTCACAGGTAGGCTTACAAGGTACTTTTTGCAGCAATTGTAGTTGCTACTCATGAAAGCAGACATGTACGATTTGACCCTACGACTACATTGAGCCATATGTAAGAGGCGTAGTTTTTGCAGCAAGCGAAAGGTGTCCAGAGGCACCTGGGAGTGCTGATGCAACACAACCTGAGTATGCGCTTTGAATAGTTCAATTGACTTATAAGACACCCTAATAAAGACAGTGATACCAATCAACACCCTCGTACAAACTGAATATTTCAATTAACCTATTTGTTTCCAGACCTATATGTTTTCATTTAAAGTAAACCTATACTAACTTAAAATCAAGAAAATGACACCAATCAAACCCCAACCAAATCTCAACAACTTCTCAGTTGTTTACGCTCATGGCCATATGTCATATGTTATGTCTACTAAAGGCAAAAACAATAAACTAATATATATTTTACATTCCAAATGAATGGCATCCTTTGTCAAAAAATTTATTTTCTGTCATCGTGGCCACAAATTAGATATATTCTGTCCAAGATCCTTCCCACCCTTCCTAATGTGGTGTCCTGTTACCCACCAAACCTGCATAACATCCTAGTCCATCCCTATGCTATCCCCAATGCCAGGGACCATATCCCTGTGGAAGACTACACTGGAAGACCTGTCCAATCCACCAACCCAGCACTTCTTATTCCAGCCCTACCACAGGCTTATCCTACCAAATCGAAGCCGCACCACCAGTGAAAGTGGCCATGTAATTTAACAACTGTGCTGAAATCAGTGCACAGCCTTTTATATTGGCATGACTGCTAACCAGCTGTAAATCAGGATGAATGGCCACTGGCAAACTGTGGTCAAAAACAAAGGAGCATAGGCTTGATTTCAATGGCTGCTTCACAACCCAGGTCATATTGCACCCATTTAGTACTTACACGCTCCGTAAGGCCATGCTGTATACATTCCCACCACGCCTTGGGACTTTCCTGCTCCCCTCGCCTCGCATCCCCCCCCCCCCCCCCCCGTCACCACACAGCGTGATTCGGTGTGGGGCAGCCAGAGATGATGGTAGTTTCTCTGTGTGTTCGTGTGAATGCCCTCTTTTTCTGAGGGAGGCTAATGGTCGATAGTGTTGTATGTGTGAGAGTCTTATGTGCCTGCCACAGCCGTATCATACCTCTTTGCAGCGAGTTGTATACTATCCTGATTATATGCTGAATTACAACCTGGACTCTGCATTATTAGATTCATAATACTGTGTAATACACACTAATTATTATGCGTCCATCGAGAAAACTATCAAATAAAACAGACACACACACAGTAAAAAAGTCACATTACCCTAACTTCTCAAACTAATAGTTCCTCAGAATGTTAACAATGGAAAATCCGATAGGAATGTCAATTATTGAGAATAGATAACAACTCACCATAAAGAGGCTCACTAAGCTGCTGACAGACACAAAAATAGATAATCACATTCACACAACATAAATTTTCAGCCACAGCCTTGGTCAGAAAAAAAAAAACACGTACATTCACGCAATCACTCAGACAACTATACACACACACAATCAATGATTTCACTCATTTCAGGGCACAATGACAGAAAATTAAACCCCTGATGAAGGATGTGATCAAGTTGTTCCAGTCTAGTGTAGTATTGGGTGACAAGGAGGGCACTCCATTGTGACTGGTTACTGGAGTTGGAAAGAGGATTGATGGTGTGTGGGCATATGGCACGGGAAATCTGTTTGCGGACTGGGTCATAGGGTAATTTCTGTCTCTGAAGGTCCTCCTACACTCCTCTAAACCTCCCTTTTATCCTTTCCTGCCCCATCCTATCACAGTATTCATTGCCGCAATTCAAATTCCCATTTATCCGAGCCTTTAAAATCCATCATGCAATGCAGAACTTTCCATCCCCACTTTTACCTGGCATTCTTCCCTCTCCACTCTCCACCTGACCCTCACAGTCTAGATGCTTGCGTTGCTGGAGTGGCTGGACACGACAGTTGTGTGTATGTGTATAGTTGTCTGAGTGATTGCGTGAATGTATGTGTTTCTTTTTCTGACAAAGTAGTAGTTGTTTGTTTTTTCAGGGAACTAAAGGCTAGGTCATCAGTCCCTTTCTCACGAAGGCCATGACCGAAAATTTAAGTTGTGTGAATGTGATTATCTATTTTCGTGTGTCAGCAGCTCAGCGAGCATATTTATGGCGAGTTCCTCAGAATGGTGAGACAGAGGTGGTTGTGAAGGTTAAACTGGAAAGGCAGGTGACTCAGACGAGCATTCAATATATCCTCCTCTCCCCCCTCCTCGAGAAAGGAATTAACAGTTCCAAACTTCGGATGAAGTGCAGTTTATGAGTCTGCAACTGGTACTTGGCGTGTAAACGTTGGCAACAGCACAGTGGATGACGGGAGTTAAAGGTTCCAATAAGGAGTCGCATTTAGGTGAGCAGTTAGATTGTGTGTTTGATGTCTAGTAGATTTGGCATCGGCTCTGAAATTTGTTCTAGCATCTGTGTGCACTCAAATTATGACTTATCTTAGAAGATAGGCTAAGGAAAGGAAAACCTACGTTTTTAGCGTTTGTCGATTTGGATAAAGCTTTTGACAATGTTAACTGGAATACACTCTTCCAAATTCTGAAGTCAGCAGGGGTAAAATATAGGGAAAGGAGAATTATTTACAACTTGTACAAAAGCCAGACAGCAGTTATTAGACTTGAAGGTACCAGGGGTAAAATATAGGGAGCGAAGAGTTATATTCAACCTATACAAAAACCAGACAGTGGTTATTACCGTCGAAGGGCAAGAAAGGGACGCAGAGGTTGGGAGGAGAGTAAGACAGGGTTGTAGCCTTTCCCCAATGTTCTTCAATCTGTACTTTGAACAGGCAGCGAAGGAATGGAAGGAGAAATTTGGAGAGGGCATTAAAGTACAGGGAGAAGAAATAAAAAGTTTGCAGTTTGCCAATGACATAGCAATTTTGTCGGAGACTGCAAAGGATCTGGAAGAGCAATTGAATGGAAAGTGTCTTGAAAGGAAAATATAAGATGAACATTAACAAGAGTAAAATGAAGGTAATGGAATGTAATGGCAGAAAATCAGGCGATGCTGAAAGAATTAGATCAGGTAATGAGACAATAATAGTAGTAGATGAATTTTGTTATTTGGGTAGCAAGATAACTTCTGATGGCCGAAGTAAAGAAGATTTAAAATGCAGAATGGCTATGGGGAGAAAAGCGGTTCTAAAGAAGCGAAACTTGTTAACATCCAATATTATTTTCAATGTTGGGAAGTCTTTTCTGAAAACATTTGTCTGGAGTGTAGCATTGTACGGGAGTGAAATGTGGACGATAAGGTGTTCAGACAAAAAGATGATAGAAGCTTTCGAAATTTGGTGCTATAGATCAATTATGAGAATTAGATGGGTAGATCACATAACAAACGAGGAGGTGCTTAACCGAATTGGGGAGAAAAGGAGTTTCTGGCATATCCTGACTAAGAGAAGGGATAGATTGGTAGAACACATTCTGAGACATCAAGGAATTGTCAACTTAGCATTAGAAGGTAGTGTATGGGGTAAAAATCATAGAGGGAGACCGAGGGACAAATACAGTAAGCAGATTCAAAAGGATGTAGGTTGTCAAACATATTCTCAAATGAAGAGACTTGCACAGGACAGGGTAGCGTGGAGAGCTGCATCAAACCCGTATGCGGACTGAAGACCACAACAACAACAACATGCCACAGTAAGCAATTTGCCTGTTGTCATTAATTTTGTCTGACAGTTCCAAATATAAAACAATTGAGAAAATGTGTGCCTGTTTGCAGATCAAGTAACTGCTCTTACATGACCTTCTGCATAATACAGTTTGTTAACTATGGGAATGAAGATACAGGCAAGGAATTTTATGGTGGCGAGACCATCTATATAACAGAGGAGATTAAGTTAATTTCAAAGGGTCATTACACACATTTACAATACGATTTCTTGGAAAGTCACGTCATTTTCAAAACAAGCATTTTACAAAATGTTGGTTATGAAGTGTACATAGTTTCAGGAATGACTCATGTAAATGTGCCACCATCACATATTAATGTACTACAAACCTTGCCAATTATTACTAGCCTATCTGCTTTTAACTACTGTATTACAAACATTACATCTTCTTACAGTATGCCTATTGTAAATCATAAGCAGTATACGATTTGATTAGTGTGTGTGTGTGTGTGTGTGTGTGTGTGTGTGTGTGTGTGTGTAAAAGAGAGAGAAAGAGAGCTGTGACAGAGGATTGGGGGGGGGGGGGGGTGGTCGAAAGATAAGTATATAGCAGCAACTATGTCACAAAAACAAAGGGTTCTCGCAATCTACATATGCAAGGTAAAGCAGAACAAACAAATAAAAATGTAAGTTTGTCTTACCTTGTGCGTGAATACATGCTGTGTTTCTTCTAACTGCTTTCTGGACATACATACATCCAATGGATCTGCGCGGGTGCAGGCATTCTGGGCCAAGCGATTTTTTGGTTCCGAATAGAAATTAGTACGAAACCTTTGTAAAATTTCTGGAGTGAGAGCAGCTGTCGACAAACGAATATAAAAATTTATTAAAAAAATAATTTGAAAACTTCGAACATGTGCAGAGCTAACTGACTATCTAAGAGAACTTTTAACATAATTTATAAAAACGTATGTTTAATTTTTAAGGCACATAATTTATACGTTAACGTTTGTTTACCATTACAAACCAGGTCACCTGTGCTACTCATTTTGACAGTGCTACTACACGTCACAATCACGGTTGCATGAAATTTCCTAGTGAGATTAAAAGAACAAAACCTCAAGCATTTTAGCATTTTCTCTATGATACAAAAATGAGTTGACAAAGCAAATTATATAAAACTTACGGGTGACCATGTTGATGCGCTGACTATGTAGGTCATATGAAGTACTACAGTATTTAAAAAACGATAAGTGTCATGTATAATACTCGAGAATTCATTGGGAGTACAGTAATCGAGCGATTTAAGTGTTCTCTATGTTTTTACTGTGCTTTTTGCATCGTAGGGAAATGCTCCATAGTGCTATACCAATTTCTATGTGGAATTGATTTTTAACAAAGTTTTAGCGGCCCGTTCAAATGTCATTAGTATTTTCGTCTATTATTAGTTTGAAACGTCTAAATACATGAGCTGAATTGTAAACCACTATTAACTTAGCAATAGTTCTCTGAATTGCAACTGGTGCTATACCAAATAAGAGTGGTATTGAAAGAATTCATGGTTTGTCATAAAACCCAAACCCTGAGTCCGCAATATCTTCCGTAATATTGTCTTTGGCAACACATGTAAACTCCAAAAAAGTAATGGTTATCGTACTGTAGTGGACATAGGGGAGGTATTTAATGTGTTGTTGCGTGTGTTCTAGAAAGTGAAAATCAGTTGGAGACTACTTTCACAGGCAGTATGCACGTGTGTATCTAAAGTAGTGACAAGTGACCCTCATATATGTTGTGCTATCAATTAGTATCAGATGGTTCTTTGTAAACTTAGATTAGTACAATGGATGTTGGACTCGTCATGAATGGTGGCGAGGTTTGTAAGACGTTCGTAATATCATAGGAGAGTGTCGTACTATGAATATTAGTTGAGTTTTTGGATTGTTACTCCCTTGGATAACAATGGGAACTCGTGTGCAGAAGTCTCTTTCGTCGACGCCTCAGAGAAGTGGGAATATTGGTGAATTTGACTTTAAGGTACCGCAAGAAGCACCTGTCTTCTATCCATCAGTCGAGGAGTTTGGAGATCCACTGGCATATATTAACAAGATTCGACCAGTGGCAGAGAAGACAGGTATTTGTAAAATAAAACCACCACCTGATTGGCAGCCCCCATTCACTGTCAATGTCGACAAGTTTAAATTCACCCCTAGGATACAACGTTTAAATGAGCTCGAAGCAAAAACCAGAATAAAATTGAATTACCTAGACCAAATTGCAAAATTCTGGGAGCTTCAAGGCTCATCCTTAAAGATTCCGCAAATAGAGAAAAAGGTGTTGGATATATATTCATTGCATACAATGGTCAAGTCAGAAGGTGGTGCTGATGCTGTAACTGCTGGTAAAAAATGGGATAAACTGGCCGTGAGAATGGGATGGCCAGCAAATCGTGGCTTGGGAGCTGTCTTGAAACATCATTACGAGAGAATACTATATCCATTTGACGTATTTCAGCAGGGTAAAGTGATGTCAGAAATTAAGAAGCGGCCAGAAAATGACGACAGCGATCGTGAATATAAACAGCACGGAATTCCCTCGCGTCAAGCCATCAAGCCACCACAGAGAAAATACGGGCGTCGAGCAAGGTATGGTGACTTGGGAGATGTAGTTATAAAAGAAGAAAACACGGGCGAACCATCAACAAAGAATAAAGAACTTCGACGACTACAGATATTTGGTGCTGGTCCGAAAATGCCAGGATATGAGAATAAAGGAAAAGGTAAAAACAAAATGAGAGGAAAGAAACAGAAATTTGACATTGATCCTCTGGCCAAATATGTTTGCCAGAATTGCAGCAGGGGAGATGTAGAAGAATCTATGTTATTGTGTGATGGATGCGATGATAGCTATCACACTTTTTGCCTCATGCCACCACTAGCAGAAATTCCACGAGGTGACTGGCGATGTCCACGATGTGTTGCAGTTGAAGTTAACAAACCTGTCGAAGCATTTGGTTTTGAACAAGCACAAAGAGAATATACACTGCAGCAATTTGGAGAAATGGCTGATCAGTTTAAATCAGACTATTTCAATATGCCAGTTCATATGGTCCCATCAGCACTTGTTGAACGAGAATTTTGGAGAGTTGTATCGTCTATAGATGAAGATGTCATAGTTGAGTATGGAGCTGATCTACACACAATGGATCATGGTTCTGGCTTTCCCACCAAGGCAACAGATATGGATAATAAAGATGAAAAGTACACAAACTCAGGATGGAACCTTAATAACATTGCTGTGCTTGAGGGTTCAGTCCTTGGTCATATTAATGCTGACATTTCTGGCATGAAAGTTCCATGGATGTATGTGGGTATGTGTTTTGCAACATTTTGCTGGCACAATGAAGATCATTGGAGCTACTCCATTAATTATCTTCATTGGGGAGAATCAAAAACATGGTATGGTGTACCAGGTTCTAAAGCTGAAATGTTTGAAGATGTGATGAAGCAGGCAGCACCAGAACTGTTCCAGTCTCAGCCAGATTTGTTGCATCAGCTTGTAACTATTATGAATCCAAATATTCTGATGGATGCAGGTGTTCCTATATACAGAACAGACCAAAAAGCTGGTGAATTTGTAGTGACTTTTCCTAGAGCTTACCATGCAGGATTCAACCAAGGATACAATTTTGCTGAAGCAGTTAATTTTGCACCTGCAGACTGGATACAGATGGGGAGAGAATGTATTTTACATTACTCAACACTACGCAGGTTTTGTGTTTTTTCACATGATGAACTTGTGTGTAAAATGTCTTTAAATCCTGAAGCTTTAGACCTTAGAGTTGCTGCAGCTACATACAAAGATATGCTAAAAATGGTGGAAATAGAAAAGAAACATAGAAAAGAACTTCTTGACTGGGGCTGCACACTGGCTCAGCAAGAACCATTCGAACTAATACCAGACGATGAGCGACAGTGTGAAGTGTGCAAGACGACATGCTTTTTGTCAGCAGTCACTTGCAGTTGTAACAAAGATATTTTAGTCTGCTTGAGACATTTCAGGCAGCTTTGTGAATGTCCCCCAAACAAGCACACATTACGTTACAGGTATACATTAGATGAATTGCCAAACATGCTATACAGACTGAAACTGAGAGCTGAATCATTTGATATTTGGGCAGAATCGGTGAAAAATGCTATGGATCCCAAATCTTCAAATAAAACGGACCTTGAACAGTTTAAAAGATTGTTGGAAGAAGCTAAACAGAAAAGATTTCCAGAGTCAGAATTACTTACAATGCTGTCAGAAATTGTACAGGAGGGTGAGAAATGTGCTAAAATTGCCCAACAGATTTGTTGTAAAACTCAAAAGCCAAAGACTCGACAAGACAACAAACCGAAGCTTCAGCTAACACTGCAAGAACTCAAGCTCTTCAATGACCAGATTGAAGACCTGCCATGTGCAATTAAAGAAGCTCCAGCTGTTAAAAATTTGCTAGAGAGAGTCCAAGAGTTTAAAAAGACTGCTGCAGAACTTCTCAGCAAGAACCTGCCACCTTCAAAGGACTTGATTGAGTGCTTAGAAGCCGGAAATGAACTTGATTTTGATTTGCCTGAGATGCCAAAGTTACGTCAATACATAGATATGGTTAAGTGGATGGAAGACATTTCAGTGAAATGTGCAAATCACCATTTATTAACTAAGGAGAAAATAAAGAAATTACTGTCAGATGGAACACAGTTGGTTCCACATGAAGAAGTTGAGACAAAATTAGCTGAACTTAGATCCTTGCTTACTCAAGTTGAAAGATGGGAAGAAAGAGCCAAGCAGTGTTTGCAAGAAAACAAGATGTTTTCTGTTATGGGTCTCAAGCGATTTATTGAAGAAGGTGAAGCTATCAAGGCTTCCCTGAATAATTTTGATGCAATATCGGAGATATTTAAGAAAGCAAAAGTTTGGCTTGCTAGAGTGAGAGAAGCCCAACAGTCAAAATACAGACCATACATTGATTTAGTGGAAGCATTTGTTATTTGTGGCAAATCTATTCCAGTTCATCTTGAAGCTCTACCTTATCTTGAAACACAGTTCAATGAAGGAAAACTTTGGCGAGAGAAATTAGAACATGCATTTTTGAAGAAGAATTCTCCTTATTCTGTAATGGAAGTTATTTCCCCGAGGTTGAACTTGAGTGACACACCCAAAAAACTAAGGAAAATGCAGCATAATGCAGAAGTAGATATAGATTCCAGGGAACCATATGTTATCCTCAACTTGAAATTGGAGGGTGATGTAGACCCATCGCTTGTTGTATCAGAATTTAAAAAAGCAGAAAAAATTGAGTTGGAGCAAATGCATGAATTACGAACTCGAAATGCTTCAAAAGTTGAAAACAATACATTTGAAACCTACTGTATCTGTGATGCAGAAAATGATGGTGAGGTGCTTTATCAATGTGGATTGTGTAGAGACCTGTTTCATGAAGAATGTGTACCATGCATCAAGCCGTTTCTGAAATATAAAACCATGTACACATCACAGGATTCATCATTTGTGCTCCAAGGGAAATTCTTGTGCCCAGATTGTTGTAGGTCAAAAAGGCCACGCCTCGAGACTCTGCTCACACTCTTAGTTCAACTGCAGAAAATTAACATAAGGATTCCAGAAGCAGAAGCACTACAGTGTTTCACAGAGCGCATTATGGGGTGGCAAGTGAAAGTTAGAAAGGCACTCAACACCGGGGAATTTGCAATGGCACTCTCACAGATATCACAGCTGTCAAAAAAAATAGGCGAAGCGGTTGCAAGGGAGAAAACTGAAAAGATAATTTCTGATGAACTGGAAAAATGTTCCCAACTAGGTAATGTACGCCCATCATCAGCTGCCATTGGTCAGTTGGATGAGTTATCATCACAGAATGCGAAACGTATTCATAAACTTTCATCTCCTGATCGTGAAAAATCAGAACAGGTTACTGAAGATGCTGATTCAGTGTTAGATGGGGAGCAAGTGGAGCCAGCACCTAAACGATTAAAGTCACTTAAAAAACCATCCAAACCATTTATTGTACTTAGTAAAAAAGCACAGAAAATGTTGGAAGATTTAATGATGGAAGGTGATTTGATGGAGGTAACTTTGGATGAAGCTCTGAAACTGGGGAAAATATATCAGGCAACAGTTTTAAGCAAAGACCAAATAGAAGAAGTTGCGTTAGAAAGATGCAAAATGAGCGGCAAAAAGTCATATTCTTACAGCTTAATAAATGCATACACATCCATCAGAAGACAAAAATCTGAGGCTAAGAATGAACCAGAACAAGCAGAATCCAAAAAGAAAGTCAAAGGTCCTTCAAAGAGGAAGAGCACGTGCAAAGGGCAACAGAAGAAACGAAGTCAAGGTATGTCCAGCACAGCAAAAACTGAAGAAGACAGTGATACTCAAAATGATGAGGATGAAGACTGTGCAGCAGTGAACTGCTTGAAACCTGTGGGACAATCTGTGGACTGGGTGCAGTGTGATGGAGGTTGTGAGAAGTGGTTTCACTTGTACTGTGTGGGTCTCGATAAGCAAGATGTTAATCCTCACGAGGATTACATATGTGTTAACTGCACAAATAGGAGAAACTGTGGTGGGATTGATAGTGCACATCATTATACAAGTGACATTGTGTTGGATGTAGATGAAGAAGAAATAGAAGTTGAGGAAGTGATTGAAGATCCAGTGACCAGAGATGGGAGACTTGCAATGGATGTTGAGGAAATCCGATCAGCACAAATGGTAGGTAAGACCTTAATTTATCACACATTTTAGTGTAATATAATTTGCAGCTTACATTATGTTTGTAAGATTGGAGTCACTTAAGGTAGGCTACTGTAAATTTAAATGGTAAATATTCTACAAGGATGAGACATTGAGTTATTCCATCTAGCACTTTCAATTCTTAAGTGTTTAACAAATTTTTTCGGAGTATTTGAAGGCTTCTCCACAATCACATAATCCTATAGGCCCAATACTCGCTTTCGTCACTACATGGTGCTATGAATTTCATTCCATGCAATTAATTCATTTCATAATTCAAAAAGTAATGCATTATAATAGATGGAAGAAACATTAAATTAGGCTGATCTACTGTTTAGGCTATAACAGAAAAGACACATCGTACCAGTAGGCTATACATGTGCAGAAATGCAAATTATTTTTAAATGGCTTGCCAGACTGCATTTCCTTTCCCCTCCCCACCTTTCCTATGCTCACTCCTTCCCCCACCATTGGGGACTGATAACCTTAGCAGTTCAGTCCGTATTTTAATGTTTTATATCTTCTGATTAACAGACATTCGTGTTGCTGTGACATTCGTGACTGGCCCGTCCATTTTTATCTCAGTGACCAGCCAGCCACGGATTCTCATTTCAAATTTTAGCATGATTGACTAACTTGGTTTTATTGTTTTATTTTTGTATCTGTGCTGTTGGTTTCTCTATGTTTGTTGTTTGTAAATTTCATCGGTGACATGTACTCTTGAGTACTCATATGGTTGTTTACAATTAAATGGACATTCTTTGTTGGGAACAGGGGACTGATGACCCAGTAGTTTGGTCTCCTTTAAACAACAACAACAACAACAACAACAACAGTTCAGTCCCCCTCTCCCAACCAGACAACCCAACCCAACCCAACTTGAAATATCGTGGGTAAAGTTTTACTTACGTATGGCATTGATGGCATATTTGTTAATGTTGGCAGTGACCTTTGAATGCTGTTTCAAAACTCAGTCCCATAGCCTAGAATGAGAGTAAATTTTTCATATTAACTGTGAAATAAGGGGCATTCCATATCAAGTGGCCTAAATTTAGACAAGCTCCCCACTCGACGATCTTCGATTTTGATAAAATTTTTACAGGATTTACGTACATGCCTTACATGAAGCTCTGCCACATTACAGGTCCATAAGTTGTATGATAGGACCAACAGGCACTTTTTTCTTAAAGGATAGTCCTTTGACATCGCAAATTAAGT
Organism: Locusta migratoria; assembly: GCA_026315105.1. NCBI lineage: Eukaryota > Metazoa > Arthropoda > Insecta > Orthoptera > Acrididae > Locusta > Locusta migratoria. The sequence goes on along the minus strand of CM048751.1, from coordinate 358,254,914 downwards.
GAATAAATGATCGAATTTGTTTTATCACTGCTCAGGATCTAAGAGTCCTATCATGCTGAAACTTTGTGATCCTGTTCAACGTTTTGGGTACAGTAGCGTAGTTGTGAAACAAATGGTCAAAATATGCAAAATTCATCATAATGTACTCTCAAATTGGCTCATAAATAGTGTCATAACAGATTTTGAGTAGCTATACTTTATCGCCTTTTATCTACTGAAAGAATAACTTTTTTAAGATGATTCTTTAGCTACCTGCAGCTTGCCAACATGTCAAAAAAGCTGTAAAAGTGGCACCCAGATTGCTCAAATAATAACTGATTTATCCAAGTTCAAAGTTTACTCAAAAATTCAATTAGGCCTAATCAATTTTGTCTCACTTTCACTCACAAGGGATCACTTATATCTTTTTGGCACCATTGAAAATAATGTACTTTGTTTGATCAGAAAAAGTTGGTTTTATTTTGGTGACACTGCATTTAAGAACAAATAAGCTTGCATAATTTTCATTACATAAAAAAACACACAGGTGCACAATCTTGTGTTGTGCATGGTGGCTTACGGTCTATTTATGGTTCTGAAGCCATAATATTTCATTCTTATTAATTCAGGTGCTGAAATATGTTATTAATAGCAATTACAGTTGATTCTAACAAGCTATAATGTTGTCCCATTCTTGCTGCTAATGGAGCTGGAACAACAGAAATAATTTGTTTGTTTGGAATTAAACAAGTGTCATGCTTGCTGGCCAATAGAATGAATGTGCATGTCCAGTGGGTGCATTTTCTTCTTCTGAAACATCAGAGATATTACCAATCCATCATTTTCCATAATAAATACACGCAGTGTATTGGCCTGGTTATAAGGCTGCAATATTTGTGTAAGAAACTGTTGCTTGATGTTTGTCAACATTTGCTACAAAACTATGTGTATCATTGGATAATATTCTAAGACAAAGTTGCTTTTCAGTTAATGGCACAAAGTAGTGATTATCTCTTGTTACTAATACTGTGCAGCCATTTTAAAACCTTTCTTCTTGCTCAGCTTTTAATGCTTCAGTTTCTTCTTAAAAAAAAATTGGATTGGATTCTTCTGATATTCATTGTACAGTATTTGAAGAAATCCTCAGTTGGTCTTTGAAGGCTTGCTCTTGCTGCCAGGCACTTTACAGTTCCTCCAACTGCATTACATGGAGATTTTCCCTGGCTTTTAGCAATAAAGCTCCATACAGCCGAGATTCTATAAAGTCATTTTGATGGTGGCAGAGATTCAGAAATTTTTTGAAGGTTTTGTGCTTCACTGCTGAGCCATAACTGAAGATGTAAGTGTGTGATTTTTCTAAGGTGACATTTTAGACCTTCTATTAATTTCCCAATATAAGTATGTACAACACTTGCATCATGTTTCAAGCTATCGCTTATTATACAGTAGCTAATGCTGTTGAGGTCAAAGTTATTTCTGAAGTACACAACATATGGGTGTAAAGTTGCTTGGCTGTTATTCGAGTGGAAACCTTGAGCTGCTTCTTGGACAATGAAGGAATCATTTTCAGCCAAGTATATTATTATCAGGTCAGTTGCAACAAAATGATGAGTGGAAAGTTTGTCAGTTTTTGAAATCAGGTCTTCAGTAAAATCCTCAGTAGTCATCTACTTCATTTCTAATGTATCTCTACCGTTGTGCACCCACTGTCTGAACTCGGTGGTGTCTTCAAAACTGCTTTCTAAGAACTGTTGCAGAAGTTTGCAAACAGAGACTGAATGGGTTCCTGTAGCACTTACAGTGATAACACCATTTTGGCCTCAATTAGCAAACTTTGGAAACTCCAGTTTTAATCTCAAGCTGAAGTCAATATGCAGCAAACAATTCTTGGGTCAAATCTAGTTTCCGATACCGCTTTGACCAATGACATCATGTTTTACGTCATTAAGTCCCACGCGTGGTTTCAATACCGGTACTCACTGTTTGCATATCTGATATTTTTAAAGACACCCTAACTTTCACTTTAAAAAAAGTTATCAGTAACGTATCCCTCAGAAGGTTAGGTATAGGTTAAACAAGTTTTTTTTAGTACGTGAAGGCATGTAGTACCCTAATCTCAGATTCAGAAACACTCAATTGATTTACAGTTGTATGTTCGACATAAATATATCATTTCAGGCTGTAGAACTTAGTGTGCAAGCTTTCTTTAAAATTACCTAATTATTAAATGTATTTTGAATATGTGGTACCATTAAGTAGATTTGACGTATTTAGGTGAAATCTAACTACCGTTATCTTGTTGTGGTAAACATGTGTTCGTAGTATCTCTCGATTTGTATGGCGTCATATTTGACGTCATTGGTGAAAGCGGTATCGGAGACTAGAGTTTATCTCAATTCTTTCAGATTATTCAGAAGAAGGTATTTTTGCATCAAAACTTTCTTTCAAATTAATTCACCAATAATATTGATGTCTTAACACTCAAAATACTTCGCAGTGAAAGGGAGAAAAAAAAAAAAAAACTGCCACATCCATGTAGTGATGGTTCTCACTGTACACTTCATCACTAGATGGCTGTGACAGTTTCCTTTTTTTTTTTTTTTTTTTTTTTAGTGATAGGTTCTCAATATAATTTTTCCATTCGCCATCTCGTAGCTAGCTGTATAAATTACATGAATATTTTAGAAGGAGACTTTCCTGGTGGGAAAAAATGTTTAAAAATAAAGATTGTTTGACTTACTCAAAGCTCGCCGATAGACACAAATAACAGAAATGAAAACACATACATAAACAAACATTCAAGCTTTCGCAACCGTTGGCTGCTCCATTAGGAAAAGAGGAAAGGAGGGGAAAAAGGAAAAGATGAGGGTTTTAAGGAAGTGGATGAGGGGTCATTCCAATCCCGGGACTGGAAGGACTTACCGGTACCTTAGGGGGAAAAAACACCCCTAGGCAAACATTTGTAAAAAGTAATTTTTATATTGACACTGTCTGTAGGTGTGTTAAACACTAGAAACAGTTTGCAGGTGTTATTGAGATATCTATGCTTCTAAAGTAGATCAGTGATTGATTCTTCAAAATTAGACCAATTTTGGTCTATTTCACTAGTGTTGTAAGCAATTTTTACAGCCTGGAGAACTACTACTGCATTGATAAATGAACAGTTTCGTTGTGTGGCTATCTGTTTTGCAGGCAGTATATCAAAAACAAGGAACAGAAGTATAGTGGGATTGTTGCGCTCTCTCTCTCTCTCTCTCTCTCTCTCTCTCTCTCTCTCTCTCTCTCTCTCTCTCTCTCTCTCTCCCCCCCCCCCTCCCCCCACCAAATGGATATATGCTTCAGAGGGGCAATTTTTATAATTCTGTGCAACTTACAAAACTCTTTTATGCTGTGTAATGCAGGCAGCTATTTATTTGACCAATTTTCTGTACTTAACAGCCAGTTACACAGAAGTAAGGCTTTATTTGGTTTTTATTACCAGATTAAGAAATTTAGTCCATTTTGAAATCAACTGACAAAAATCCTGCTTGAACTACCGTTGGTCACGTATTAAGATTTTTGGGTTGACAGGCCCCTAAGTGTTAAGAATTTCCCATGATTGAACATGATATTCTTTGCACCAACAGCACATTCGCCCAAATACAGGCCTAGATGGCATTGTCATCCTACACTAACTCAATGGGTTTTCATGACGTTTCCTCATTCCTCCCATCCTCATCACTCACTCCAAACAGGAACATCCATTGCATTCTCCTCTTCATCAGACATCTCCATCTCATCCTTAAAAAATGTAGAATGCTTAATGTGATATTCAGCATGCACTACATTCAAGCCGATTGATTGATCTTATTCATTCACCATTTATCATTTAAGTGATTTGGGTTTTATCAATATGCATACACAAAGAAAAATAGTTATGATATGAATATTAAGACGAAAAATTCCTAGCAGGAAAAATTATATATAAAAAAAAAAGACGAAGATTACTCACCAGGCGAAGGAGCACAGGTGTGACAGCATCACAAATAATCAATTGAATACACAAAATTTAATAATGGAAAGTCCAGGTTGGAATTAATAATATAGGGCCATTCCGTGCCAAGTGGTCTAATATTGAGAAAAGTTCCCACATGACCCTCATGGATTTTGATGAAATTTTGTATGAACATTCACACATGTTCTCAATGAACAGTGGTAAAGTTTCAGTTTAAAAAATTCAATAATTCCGGAAATACAGTCACTTGTTTAAGACCATAGCACAGCTTCCAATAGTGCGTCCTTGAATTTTCAGCAACTTTGAGATGATATATCTCTGGGAGTTTTTGCATGAAAGAAACAAAACTTGGCCATCTTATACAACTTTTAGAGCTCTTTAAAGTAAAATATTAAGAACAGGATTTCTGAGCAATTTTCATATAGAACATTTTGGGCAAAGTTGGGCGAAAAAATTGCTGGTTAAAAAAAGTGCGAACTTTGGTTTTTTATATCTCCAGAAGTAATTGTGGGTTGTACATGAAACTTTGCACACCACAACTCACCAACAGAAGGTCTTAGAATATAAAGTTTCATTCTCCTAATGCTTCCCATTATTTCACAAATCTAGGGTAAAGTTGACGATTTTTCAAAAAGTGCTAAAAATGGGTATTTTTAATCAAATTTTTCAAAAAGGTGTTTTCTCCAAACTCCTTTAAACTATGCTCATTAGAAAGAGCATATTCTAAACTATCTAGAAAAGTGGATTTGGTTTTGCAATGCAAGCATATAAGGCCCTAAAAAGTAGCATAATCCTAGAGGTGCACTGGAAGTTTGAACCCATTTTTCTGGCACTCAAATTATACCTAAAATCTTTTATTATGTCTAATAAATATTTGTTAATGCCTGGGATAAGTGAAATAAGAAGTCCTGATGAATAGGATGTAGCTAAAGTCCGAATAGTAAAAGAATAAAAATAGAAACAATGTTATTTCTTAACTGTCCTCCCATCCCACCTCTCTCTCTCTCTCTCTCTCTCTCTCTCTCTCTCTCTCTCTCTCTCTCTCTCTCTCTCTCACACACACACACACACACACACACACACACACACACACACACACACAAACTGAATTTAATTCATAAAATTTATTTCCATAATCATTATCTAATTATTAGTAGCCTGTTTAATGAACAAACACTAGCTTACTGATGGAAAAGAAATGTATAAATGAGTTGCTATTGTTTAACCACTGCTAGATTCATTTCACCTGAGAAAACCAGCATCCCCATCGCCACAGGGGCAACAACAGCCACGGGTGGGTTCCTTTACCACAGGATATCCCAAGCGTGATAAGCATTTCTTTACACAGGTTCCCAAGCCTGATAATAAAATTATTGAAGTGTCCTGGGTAAAATTAGAAGCCACTCATAGGTTGCTTAGTTTCCTCTAACCTATTTCAATTTTTGATAGGGTATGGTGGTTCAATTTCAATCATTTCGGACAAATGTAATTGTAACTGCAAATATATTGAGAAAAGAAATAATTTCAACTATGGCACTTGTTCTTGAATGTTTAATGAATATGTAACACAAATATTAGACAATTACATATGTTGTTATGAACACAAAAAAAGATTACAGAATTGAGAAAAATCGATAGAAAATGTACCACACTAGGTACGATTATGATCACTTCCTCGTACAATTTTGATCACTGACTTTTCCCACATAAAAAGCACTTTTTCCTTCGGGCACCAGTGCATACTTCACTGTACCAAATGTTGCACAATAACGAGTTTACAAGCACGTGGAAACTGGAACATTTATAAGAGCATGTTCGACGAAGTAGCTACAAGTACATCTTTACAGGAAAAAATTTATATCTCCTTAACACAGAGTGTTGTATTCTTGAAAAAGACAGGAGGAGCTGTAGAAACCTGCTACACTGCAACGCCACACAAAGGCAAGTGCTAGCAACAATACGAGACTGAAAACTTATGTTGATCGGAATTGTACCTATATCGAATTTGTACCACCGTACCCTATGCTACAATAATTTTCTGATGAATATCAAGAGGAATGGTGTATTGTCAGACAGACAAATTTACTGTTGGAGCTGGAATAACTGCATCTTAAAGGCCTTAAATGTTATCTGGAAAACAAAGAGCTTGTTGTCCTAATGGATTTTTTTGAAAATTATTCTTTTATTATTCAGGATGCTGTGCAAAGCTTCCACTGGAAAGCAACAATTCATCCATTTGTTATCTACTTTCATCAAAATGAGAAAGTGGAATCTTTGAGTTTCTGCATTATCAGTTCTTGTTTGTGGCATGACACAGGTACAGTTAATGTTTTTGTCAGGGAGCTCATCAAATATATATAAAAGCACAGTTTGCACAGATATCTCACATTCATAATTTCAGTGATGGCTCCAGTGCTCAAACTTACTCACCTAGACCTGTTTCATTTCTTCTCTGAAAACATTAATCAAATCACATTTGTTTTCGTTAGTAAAGATGAAATGGGGGGGGGGGGGGGGGGGATTGTCACAAGAAGTGAGGTTTAAACTTGGACAAACTGTAACAGGCACTAGAGAAAATCGTCACTTTTTAACTATTGATGAAACAATAATTCAGGCCAGCAGAGTTTCAAACGATTGATCATCTTTTCTAGCTACAATGGGTCAGAGAACTAAAGAAGACATATTAATGTCTGCTCTCCAAACTGGACAATATGTTGCATGAATCTAAGAAACTTTTTGCTGGATTGGGAATATCTGTGAGACTTCCACTGAGCAAAGGGGTGCATTAATAAACTTTATGCACCCTCACGGTCCAGCAGATTCATTGTATTGACCACCAATGAGTGACAAATGCTGGGTTCCATCACACCACATTATTGCAGTTCTTCCAGCTCCGTCAGTAAATTCGTCTGTGTTGACATTCATCAGGCTTGGAAACCTGTGTGAAGAAACTCACCCATAGCTGTTGATGCTCGAGCGTAGCCCCTATGGTGATGGAGATACTCATTTCCACGGGTGAAATGAATCTAGCAGTGGTTAAACCACAACAACTCATTTATATACTTATTTTCCTTCAGTAAGCTGGTGGTGTTCATTAAAAATGCTAATAAAAATTAGATGATTGTGCAAATAAATTTTACAATTTACATTCATTCTAAATTATAATTTTGTGAGTGTTTGTGTGTGTGTGTGTGTGTGTGTGTGTGTGTGAGAGAGAGAGAGAGAGAGAGAGAGAGAGAGAGAGAGAGAGAGAGAGGTGGGATGGGGGACAGTTAAGAAATAACATTGTTTCTATTTTTATTCTTTTACTATTCGGACTTTAGCTACATCCTATTCATCAGGACTTCTTATTTCACTTATCCCAGGCATTAACAAATATTTATTAGACATAATAAAAGATTTTAGGTATAATTCGAGTGCCAGAAAAATGGGTTCAAACTTCCAGTGCGCCTCTAGGATTATGCTACTTTTTAGGGCCTTATATGCTTGCATTGCAAAACCAAATCCACTTTTCTAGATAGTTTAGAATATGCTCTTTCTAATGAGCATAGTTTAAAGGAGTTTGGAGAAAACACTTTTTTGAAAAATTTGATTAAAAATACCCATTTTTAGCACTTTTTGAAAAATCGTCAACTTTACCCTAGATTTGTGAAATAATGGGAAGCATTAGGAGAATGAAACTTTATATTCTAAGACCTTCTGTTGGTGAGTTGTGGTGTGCAAAGTTTCATGTACATCCCACAATTACTTCTGGAGATATAAAAAACTAAAGTTTGCACTTTTTTTAACCAGCAATTTTTTCGCCCAAATTTGCCCCAAATTATCTATATGAAAATTGCTCAGAAATCCTGTTCTTAATATTTTACTTTAAAGAGCTCTAAAAGTTGTATAAGATGGCCAAGTTTTGTTTCTTTCATGCAGAGATATATCATCTCAAAGTTGCTGAAAATTCAAGGACGCACTATTGGAAGCTGTGCTATGGTCTTAAACAAGTGACTGTATCTCCGGAAGTATTGAATTTTTGAAACTGAAACTTTACCACTGTTCATTGAGAACACGTGTGAATGTTCATACAAAATTTCATCAAAATCCATGAGGGTCATGTGGGAGCCTCTAGACCACTTGGCATGGAATGACCCTATAGTGAGGACAGTTTACAACCCACCGGAAAGACTTGGCGACGAGCTGCGACAGGCACATACAAAAGACACACACATACAACACATTCAGCTATCGGTAATGGCCTTCTTCAGAAAATAGAGCACTCACGCAATCACACAGGCACACAACACAGTCATACAACCATCACCTCTGACTGCCGCACTTCGAATCGAAGTGCGGCAGTCGGAGGTGATGGTTGTATGACTGTGTTGTGTGCCTGTGTGATTGCGTGAGTGCTCTATTTTCTGAAGAAGGCCATGGCCGATAGCTGAATGTGTTGTATGTGTGTGTCTTTTGTATGTGCCTGTCGCAGCTCGTCGCCATGTCTTTCCGTTGAGTTGTAAACTGTCCTCAGTATATTATTAATTGAACACACACACACACACACACACACACACACACACACAAACGCAAGCTTTTGCAACCCAGTTGCTTCTTCAGGCAGAAGGGAAGGAGAGGGAAAAGGAAATGATAAGGGCTTTAAGGAAGGGGGTAAGGAGCCATTCCAATCCCGGGAGAGGAAAGACTTACGTTGGGGGACAAAAAGGAGGGTAAACAAATGCACACACACCCACACAGACACAAGTACACCTAGGCAGACATATTGTAGAAAGCCAGTATGTCTGCCGAGGTGTACTTGTGTCTGTGTGAATGTGTCCCCCAAGGTAAGTCTTTCCTCTCCCGGGATTGGAATGGCTCCCTATCCCCTTCCTTAAAACCCTCATCATTTCCTTTTCCCTCTCCTTCCCTTCTGCCCTTCTGCCTGAAGAAGCAACTGGGTTGCGAAAGCTTGCATTTGTGTGTGTGTGTGTGTGTGTGTGTGTGTGTGTGTGTGTATTCATTTATTTATTTATTTATTTGTGATGCTGTCACACCTATATAAGTTGCTGTAAGTTGATCCATGAGAGTTGCAATAATACGGTCGCAACACCTTCATGCACCTACTCTCACCAGATGTATCGCAATTTTGTGTGTGTGTCTATGTTATCTCCATATTGGTGTTTAAGTCGAAAGCAGTTGAAAGCTTGCAACAGAAATGCACACTATACTATATACAAAACTTTCTTTTTCTTATTTCACTGAAGGATTTTTTTTCCTTCCTCATTAAAATAGTCTTCCACTGTATAATAGCTTTTTGTAATAGAAGCAGTTTGACAGCTTTTTAAGATCTGAACATATTATCTATTTGTTTAATTTCATGAGGCAACTTATTGTAAAGCATTAGTCCTTGGTAATCATTGCTGTTTTGGGTTCTCAATTTGTTTCTTCTTGGCAGATACAGGTGTTTCCTAATTCTCCTATTATGATTATGTGTAGCACTGTTTGTGGCTATATTGATGTAAATTTTTTCTCACATGTACACTACTGTTTGGAAAATATATTCACAACGGACAGTCAATATCCTCAGTTCTTTAAACAATTCAAGGCAGTGAGCCCTTTTGTTCTGTTTTATTATTATATGAAAAGCCCTCTTTTGCAGTAAGAGTTTTTTTTTTAATTTTCTGCCTGTCTGAGCCCCAGAAGATTATACCATACCTAAGGAGGGGTCATTTATAGAATGTGATTCCACCTGTCAGCTCTGACCCTTGATGTCATCGAAGCGCATTAGTTTTGAGGTGCGTGCGTGTTTGTAGAAGGTGTGGATAATTACATGGTGGCTGAGTTAAAGATGACAGTTTGTTTACAAACAGAACAGATTATAGATTAATATTTCACATTTAAAAAGTGATCTGTAACTTCCTTCTGATGGTAAGGTATAGGTTAACAGGGAGGGTTGTGTTTTTTACGCAAGAGCGCACCAGAGGCATGAATTTTTGGCCTGAGAACTGTGATTGATGCTACATTCTGTTATATGTAATTTATGAGGATAACTATAGATTATTTATTATCTACTATACAGAAATATTAACATATCCTGTATGCAGGTTTCCGACATGTCAATGATGTCGTGGGTCAAAGCATACGGGTGGAATCACTGTCATAAAATATTGCTCCTAAGGAGTGAATGAATATATATGCAATATGTTACTTTGAGGTAGTTACTGTTACATACAGATGCTACTACCCTTAAAACATAGCATGCAAATGAAATTCTTTTAGCTATCCTCGAGGTATGTTCTCTCCATTTCATATCATCTATATCCCTCCCTAATTTTTTTTTTTTTTTTTTTTTTTTTTTTTTTTTTTTTTTTTTTTTTTTTTTTTTTTTCGTTACACAGTTCACGGAGTCACCATTTAGATTTAGTTTAATATTGTTTGTTTTGTTTATAGCAAACTTCATACTGTGTGTCTTAATGATATTGTCGTGTTTAAATGGAAGCGGGCTTGACTTCAAAGGCAGGGTTGTCGACTGAACTCGGCATTTACACTGAAAGCAGGTTTATTGCGAACTGAAACGTACACGCAGCACTGACTGCCTCTCGGGCAGAGAGCTCTGCTATTTATTTATACACAGACAGAATGTTCCAGAAATTAGAAGAATAGTTACCGGTAACATAAGAAACAAGAAGAAATTGCAAGTAAACGTAAGAAAGATGTAGAACAATCTGGAAATGTTAATCACAAAGAAATAAATTTTTGCCGGTGGAGGGTATTGAACCGGCAACCTTCAGCTCCGCAACCCATGACGCTATCCCTTGTGCCATGCTGGCAGTCGGTTAACATACGGTCTCACAGATTGCTTCCTCTCTTGTAAAAACAGCGAACCGCTGTTAGGTTCCCTTTGGAGTCAACTGCAATGTCCTGGATCTTGATCTTGTCACGGGTCCTCTGTATGGCAGAATCCTTCCCTTCTGCACGATTATCGACACCAGACATTCCTGTCATGGCTTCATGAGTATCAATACTGTCCGTAGAGACCTTGAACGTGAAGCCATTGCCGCCTGTCTGCTCTTCAGGATCATAGTAAGGCTTCATGCGGAGGACATGAACAATGTCTCTTCATTTGTCATTTAGATGACGGCTCATAATCCTCAACTGTGTATGTGACGCCAGACAGGTGGCGTATGACATGATATGGACGAAAGTATCACTTCAATAACTTTTATGATAGCCCAACGTTCCATACCGATGTAAAAATTCATACCAGATCTCCTGGGCTGTACACAACTGGTCGGTGCTTGTCGTTATACTGCTGACGGTCCTTCTCCTGGGCCTCCAGTGTCCGAATGCGAGCCAGCTGTCTTGTTTCTTCGACCCTAGTGATGAGCTGTTTCACATAGTCATCCTGAGTGTCGTCCGGTTGGAACAGGAACAGCGTATCCATTGTCTCAGCTTCACGGCCATGGAGCAGGAAAAACGGTGTGAAGCCTGTGATGTCTTGTCTTGCAGTATGATAAGCAAATGTCATGACTGGCAGTATTGTATCCCAGTCCCTCTGCTCCACATCGACATACGTCGACAGCATATTTGATAACATCTCGTTAAAACGTTCTGTAAGACCATTTGTCTGAGGATGGTATGCAGTTGTCATTCTGGGGACAGTGTCGCAACGTGACATTACCTCTGATACTAGTTTCGACTGGAATATTTTTCCACAATCAGGTATCATCACTCGTGGTGCTCCATGCTTAAAAAAATGTCTTCTACAAGGAATTATGTGATCTCTGGAGCTTCTGCAGTCGACACAGGTTTGGTAACAGCGTCGCATGTGAGGTAGTCATACTATTATCCATTGGTTACCAGTTGTCGACTTGGGGAACCTCTCTAAAAGATCGCTACCAACTTGGTGGAATAGAACTGCTGCAGGTGGAATCGGTATGAGATGCCTTGGACGTAATTGCGTCACATGCTTCCGTCGCTGGCACTCTTTACAGTGACTCACATAGTGCTTGACAGATCGGTAGAGACCTTTCCAGTAATACCTGCATCTGATTCTGTCTAGGGTCTTCACGAATGCCAGATGACCGGGTATTGGAACATCGTGGAAATACTTGAGAATAGCTGGCGGGAGATGAGCTAGAACGACCAGTAGCCATTTGTGGCCCAGTGGATCGTAGTTGCTCTTATACAATGTCCCATCTATACGTTGGACCTCTCCATTGGTCGGTTCTCCTTTCTCCAAGGCCTCTATAGTTTTTAACAGTGTTGGATTTTCCCTCTGTTCAGTTGTAACGTCACCTAATTCAGTGAGGGCTGAAATCTGTCATGCTGACGTGTTCCACTAATGGACTCCTTGAAATGCGTTCGACATCCTTGTGTTTGTGCCCTTTCTTGAATACCACTGTGACGTCGTACTCTTGAAGTCTCAGTGCCCATCTTGCTAGTCGACCTGATGGATCCTACAAGCTAGTCAGCCAACACAAAGAATGGTTGTCTGACACAATGGTGAATGGTTTGCCAAATAAATATGGCCGGAACTTGTTGATAGCCCAGATAACTGTGAGACATTCTTTCTCAGTTGTAGAGTAGTTTATCTCGGACTTTGAGAGTACTTTTGATGCATAAGCTATCACTTTTTCAGCACCTTCCTGAACTTGTACAAGCACTGGACCAATCCCGTTACCACTGGCGTCTGTATGAAGTTCAGTTTCCGCATTCTCGTTGTACGAGGCTAGAATTGGTGCGGAAGTTAGAGCCTCCTTAAGTGCCCAGAAAGCTCTTTCTTTTATCTCATCGCAGTAAGACTTGGCATCTCCTGGCAGAAGTTCTTGCAATGGACATGCCTTGTTACAAAATCCTGTTATTAAACGTCAGTAGTATGAGCATAGCCTGAGAAAACTTATCACATCATGAGTGTGCTGAGGAGTTGGAAATTCTGCGACTGCCCTTACGTTATCTGGATCAGGACGGACAGCATCTCCGTTGACTAGGTGCCCCAGAATTTTTATTTCTTTGGCAACAAAGGGGGCACTTCTTTGGATTCTGGCAGAGTCCTACAGTCTGAACACACTTCAATGCAGTTGACAGGCGACTCACATGTTATTCAAATGTTTTCGAGAAAACAACAATGTCATTTAAATAGCAAAGACACGTTGTCCACTTAAGGTGTCGAAGTAAGTTCTCCATCATGCGTTTGAATGTGGCTGGAGGATTACATAATCCAAATGGCATTACTTTAAATTCATAGAGGCCGTCAGGTGCAATAAAAGCCGTCTTCTCCCTGTCAGCTTCGTCAACCTCAATTTGCCAGTAACCTGTCTGCATGTCCATAGTTAAGAAGTATGTAGCTCCTTTCAAGCAGTCTAAGGTTTCGTCAATGCATGGCAATGTGCAGACATCTTTCTTTGTGATTTTGTTCAGCCGCTGATAGTCGACAGAGAATCGCCATGTGGCATCCTTCTTCTTTACAAGAACCTCCAGAGACAACGAAGGACTCGCCAAAGGTTGAATAATGTCATTGTGCAATATCTTCTCCAGTTCCTTCAGAATTATCTGTCTTTCAGCTGGCGACACTATATGAACGCTGGGTAATTGGTGGATGATCCCCAGTATTGATACGGTGCCTTATTGTGGGCCATTTCGTCTGACTTTTCCCTTGCTGAGGTGTGAATGCACCCGAAAATTGGCGTAGTATAGCTAACACCCCCTGGCATTGTTCCTTGGTCAGTCCGGGCCATATTGGCAGTTCCACGGTTATTTCCTCCAGCGTGTTGTCTGTACTAACAGCAGAGCATGGTTCTTCATTGATGAGGTTGAGCTCAGCGTCCTGGATTGGTTCAGCTGTCCCAATACACATTCCTTTGGGGTTAAGTTGTGACTGCTTGTGACAGTTAGTGATCCAAATCTCTCCTCGACCACCGGTAATGCTTATGATAGCCGCTGGTATGTAAATTTATTTAGTGAGCCCGATAAATCTTTTACTGTCAACAAGCACTTCACAGTTAAACGGTCATCTGTGTTTGTGACTGAAACTCTTCTCATTGTCAATGGCGGTATCGTCACATTGTCAACGGCAAATAATGTCCCAGAAAATTCTGTATTACGTGTACCCGTCGGAATGACTTCCTCAATTTGCAGCTCAGATATTTCACAGTCAATGATAGCTCGGGATGCTTGAAGGAAGTCCCATCCGAGGATGACATTGTGACTACATTCTGTTAACACGACAAATTCAAACGGCTGTGTCCCGTTGTTGATGGTTATTCTTGCGACACAAGTTCCTGCTGGTTGGACGTACTTTCCATTTGCGACCTTCAGCACAGTTGCCCCCGTATCACAGAACATTGTCTTCTTTAGTGTGTGGTGGTAATTATCCGACAATACAGAGAAAGAAGCTGCAAATCAACCAGTAACCCAACAGTTTAGCCATCAATTATAACATTGATGAGATTTCCCGACATCTCAGCGACTGTCGTCCATGGAGGATTTTCATCTGCTTCGGCCGCACCTCTGTAGACGGTCACCTCTTTTAGTTTACCTGCGCGCGGCGGCTAGGGGAGCGGCTGGTACCTCTGTACGGCGACGGTGAACGGCAGCGACGACATCGTCCAGGGTACAGTGATGGGCTTCTTCCCGTAGGTCGATTGAACTCATCAGCAGGGGACTGCCTGGGATCGAACTGCTCTGATGGCTGATGTCTTGCAGCAAAATAATTGTTGCTTACTTGCCTGCTCTCTCTGCAGTAGCATATGGCATGTACAGACGTCTGTTCTTCTGCAGGGCATCATCTTTGCCAGGGGAATTGGTTGTGGCCATGTTAATCAGTTCATAGGCTGCCGTTTGGCGGCTGCAGCGTAAGTCGTAGCAGGGCGACGCCATTCTTCACATCGCGTGCGACTGGCGGGGCAAACGAGAACTGATCTACATCTACATACGTACTCCGCAATTCACCGTAAGGTGCGTGGCGGAGGATACACTGTACCACTACTAGGCATTTCTTTTTCTATTCCACTCCCAAATTGAACGAGGAAAAAAAGAATGCCTATATGCCTCCGTACGAGCCCTAATTTCTCTTATCTTGTCTTTGTGATCTTTATGCGAAAATGTAAGTAGGCGGCAGCAAGATCGTACTGCACTCAGCTTCAAATTCCGGCCCTCTAAATTTACTCAACAGAAATTCACGAAAAGAATGTCGTCTTTCTTCCAGCGATCCCCAATTGAGTTGCCGGAACATTTCCGTGACACTCGTGCATTGGTCGAACCTACCGGTAACAAATCTACCTGCTCGTCTCTGAACCGCCTCTGTCTTCTTTTAAACTGATCTGCTGCGGGTCCCAAACACTTGAGCAATATTCGAGACGTGGTCGTACAAGCCTTTTATATGCGGTCTCCTTTACAGGTGAAGTACATCTTCCCAGAATTCTCCCAATAAACCGAAGTCGGCTGTCCGCCCTACTAATGTCTGAAATGGGTCATTCCATGCCAAGTGGTCTAGAGGCTCCCACATGACCCTCATGGATTTTGATGAAATTTTGTATGAACATTCACACATGTTCTCAATGAACACTGGCAAAGTTTCAGTTTCAGAAATTCAATACTTCCGGAGATACAGTCACTTGTTTAAGACCATAGCACAGCTTCCAATAGTGCATCCTTGAATTTTCAGCAACTTTGAGATGATATATCTCTGGAAGTATTTGCATCAAAGAAACAAAACTTGGCAATCTTATACAACTTTTAGAGCTCTTTAAAGTAAAATATTAAGAACAGGATTTCTGAACAATTTTCATATAGATAATTTGGGGTAAAGTTGGGCGAAAAAATTGCTGGTTAAAAAAAGTGCGAACTTTAGTTTTTTATATCTCCGGAAGTAATTGTGGGATGTACATGAAACTTTGCACACCATAACTCACCTACACAAGGTCTTAGAATATAAAGTTTCATTCTCCTATTGCTTCCCATTATTCCACAAATCAAGGGTAAAGTTGACGATTTTTCAAAAAAGTGCTAGAAATGGGTATTTTTAGTCAAATTTTTCAAAAAAGTGTTTTCTCCAAATTCCTTTAAACTATGCTCATTAGAAAGAGCATATTCTAAACTATCTAGAAAAGTGGATTTGGTTTTGCAATGCAAGCATATAAGGCCCTAAAAAGTAGCATCATCATAGAGGCGCACTGAAAGTTTGAACCCATTTTTCGGGCACTCAAATTATACCAAAAATCTTTTATTATGTATAATAAATGTTTGTTAATGCCTGGGATAAATGAAATAAGATGTCCTGATGAATAGGACGTAGCTTAATTCCGAATAGAAAAAAATAAATGAAACAATGTCACCCCCCCCCCAACTCTCTCTCTCTCTCTCTCTCTCTCTCTCACACACACACACACACACACACACACACACAAAATTATAATTTAGGTTGAATGTAAAGTGTAAAATTTATTTCCACAATCATTATCTAATTATTAGTAGCATTTTTAATTAACACCACCAGCTTACTGAAGGAAAATAAGTATATAAATGAGTTGTTCTGCTTTAACCACTGTTAGTTTCATTTCACCTGAGAAAACCAGCATCTCCATCACCATAGGGGCCACACTCGAGCATCAACAGCTATGGGTGAGTTTCTTTACACAGGTTTCCTAGCGTGATAGTAAAATTATTTAAGTGCCCTGGGAAAATTAGAAGCCGCTCTTAGGGTCCTTAGATTGTTTACTCTAACCTATTTCAATTTTTGATACACTACATTAATTTTCTGATGAATATCAACAGGAATGGTGTACTGCTGGACAGACAAATTTACTGACAGAGCTGGAATAACTGCAATAATGTGGTGTTATGGAACCCAGTACTTGTCACTTATTGGTGGTCAATAAAATGAATCTACTGGACCATGAGGGTGCATAGTTTATTAATGCACCCCTTTGCTCAGTGGAAGTCTCACAGATATTCCCAATCCAGCAAAAAATTTCTTAGATGCATGCAACATATTGTCCTGGTCGGAGAATAGACATTAATATGCCTTCTTCAGTTCTCTGACCCATTAGAGCTAGAAAAGATGATCAATCATTTGAAACTCTGCTGACCTGAATTGTTGTTTCATCAATAGGTAAAAAGTGATGATTTTCTCTAGTGCCTGCTACAGTTTGTCCAAGTTTAAACCTCTCTTCTTGTGACCTTTTTTCCAATTTCATCTTTACTGACAAAAACAAATTTAATTCCATTAATGTTTTCAGAGCAGAAATGAAACAGATCTAGGGGAGTAAGATTGAGCACTGGAGCCAACACTGAAATTATGAATGTGTGATATCTGTGGAAACTGTGCTTTTATATATTTGATGAGTTCCTTGATAAAAACGTTAACTGTACCAGTGTCATGCCGCAAACAAGAACTGATAATGCAGAAACTTAAAGATTTCACTTTTTCATTTTGATGAAAGTAGATAACATATGGATGAATTGTTGCTTTCCAGAGGAAGCCTTGCACAGCATCCTGAATAATAAAAGAATAATTTTCCAAAAAATCCATTAGGACAACAAGCTCTTTGTTTTTCAGATGACTTTTAAGGCCTTTAAGATGCAGCTATTCCGGCTCCATCAGTAACTTTGTCTATCTGACATTACAGCATTCCTCTTGAGATTCATCAGAAAATTAATGTAGCATATCAAAAATTCAGATAGGTTAGAGGAAACTAAGAAACCTATGAGTGGCTTCTAATTGTACCCAGGGCACTTCAATAATTTTATTATCAGGCTTGGGAACCTGTGTAAAGAAATGTTTATCACACTTGGGATATCCTGTGGTAAAGGAACCCACCCGGGATGTTGTTGCCCCTATGGCGATGGGGATGCTGGTTTTCTCAGGTGAAATGAAACTAGCAGTGGTTAAATCAATATGGACTGTAGCAACTCATTTACATACTTCTTTTCCATCATTAAGCTAGTGTTGTTCATTAAACAGGCTACTAATAATTAGATAATGATTATGGAAATAAATTTTATGAATTAAATTCAGTTTGTGTGTGTGTGTGTGTGTGTGTGTGAGAGAGAGAGAGAGAGAGAGAGAGAGAGAGAGAGAGAGAGAGAGAGAGAGAGAGAGAGTTGGGGAGGGGCGTGACAATTAAGAAATAACATTGTTTCTATTTTTATTCTTTTTCTATTCGGACTTAAGCTATGTCCTATTCATCAGGACTTCTTATTTCACTTATCCTAGGCATTAACAAACATTTATTAGACATAATGAGCTTTCAAGTATAATTTGAGTGCCAGAAAAATGGGTTCAAGCTTGCAGTGCGCCTCTATGATGATGCTACTTTTTAGGGCCTTATATGCTTGCATTGCAAAACCAAATCCACTTTTCTAGATAGTTTAGAATATGCTCTTTCTAATGAGCATAGTTTAAAGGAGTTTGGAGAAAACACTTTTTTGAAAAATTTGACTAAAAATACTCATTTTTAACACTTTTTGAAAAATCGTCAACTTTACCCTAGATTTGTGGAATAATGGGAAGCAATAGGAGAATGAAACTTCATATTCTACGACCTTGTGTAGGTGAGTTATGGTTTGCAAAGTTTCATGTACATCCCACAATTACTTCCGGAGATATAAAAAACTAAAGTTCGCACTTTTTTTAACCAGCAATTTTTTCGCCCAGCTTTGCCCCAAATATCTATATGAAAATTGTTCAGAAATCCTGTTCTTAATATTTTACTTTAAAGAGCTCTAAAAGTTGTATAAGATGGCCAAGTTTTGTTTCTTTCATGCAAATACTTCCAGAGATATATCATCTCAAAGTTGCTGAAAATTCAAGGATGCACTATTGGAAGCTGTGCTATGGTCTTAAACAAGTGACTGTATCTCCAGAAGTATTGAGTTTCTGAAACTGAAACTTTGCTAGTGTTCATTGAGAACATGTGTGAATGTTCATACAAAATTTCATCAAAATCCATGAGGGTCATGTGGGAACTTTTCTCGATATTAGACCACTTGGCATGGAATGGCCCAAATACCTCTTCCTTTGCAGCGTCGGCTCCCTCGTGACTTAGAGGGCTTACATTCGTGGCCATAATCTCGTGCTCCCTTGGTCTAATAGTCCTGGCATCCATGGCTTTAATCTGACGCTCGCTTGGTCTAATAGTCCTGGCTGCCATAAATTGTAATTCTTCTCTCACAATTTGTTGTATGAGAGTCATACTGGTCTTCCACAATGGCCATAGGGACTACATTCGGGAGTCTGTCATACTTCTTGCGTCCAACCTTCCTTTGTTGCATCTCTTCAATATGCTGGCACCACTTGATGAACTCTTCCGTCTTATCGACGTCTTTTATCAGAAGAGCTTGGTACATGTCTTCTGCTACACCCTTCATCAGGTGCGTGGTTTTGTCAGCGTCAGTCATATTTGGATTCATTCTGTTACACAGGGCCAAAACATTCTGTATGTATGACTGTGTCGGCTCACCATGTCGTTGGGCCCAGTTCTTCAGTTCTTCGCTGAGCGGATTTGTCGCTGGCACTCTCCAAACGTGTTCTTAAGTTCTGTCCGGAACGTTTCTGAGTCATTGAGTTTCTCTTCGTTGGTTTCAAACCAGTGCTGGACTGTTCTGGCCAGGTAGAAATAAACATTGGCCAAGTACATTGTATGATCCCACCTGTTATACTTGGCGACTCGGTTGAACCCTATTAGCCATTGGTTTGGGGTCCTGTACAGCATCTCCATAGAACACCAACGGGTGTCTGATGTGCAGCTGGTTTAGCGCTGGTTTCCTGTCCATGGTTTTTCTGATGATATGAACTTCCATAAGTATGTACTGCGTATATCCCTTGTATTCCAGTTCTAGTCCATGTAAGTGACGGCTTTTACGTAGCCTAATCGGAACCACGGTGATGCAGCTGTTGCACAGGTTACCCAGCGCCTCGACCAGACAGTGTCACGTTGAAATTGAAGCAGGCTTGACTTCGAAGGCAGTGCTGTTGACTGAACACAGCATTTATACTGAAAGTATGTTTATTGTGAACTGATATAATAATGGAAAGTCCAGGTTGGAATTAATAATATAGTAAGGACAGTTTACAACTCACCGCAAAGACGTGGCGACGAGCTGCGACAGGCACATACAAAAGACACACACATACAACATTTTCAGCTATCGGCCATGGCCTCCTTCAGAAAATAGAACACTCACGCAGTCACACAGGCACACAACACAGTCATACAACCATCACCTCTGGCTGTATTCAAAGTGCGGCAGCTGGAGGTGATGGTTGTATGACTGTGTTGTGTGTCTGTGTGACTGCATTAGTGTTCTATTTTCTGAAGAAGGCCATGGCCAATAGCTGAAAGTGTTATATGTGTGTGTCTTTTGTATGTCCTGTCGCAGCTTGTCGCCACGTCTTTGCGGTGAGTTGTAAACTGCCCTTACTATATTATTGTTGTGAACTGAAACGTACATGCAGCATTGACTGCCTCTACGGCAGAGTGCTCTGCTATTTATACACAGACAGAATGTACCAGAAATTAGAAGAATAGTTAACATAAGCAACAAGTAGAAATTAAAAGTGAACATAAGAAACGTGTAGAACATTCTGGAAATGTTAATTACAAAGAAATAAATTTTTGCCGGTGGATGGGATTGAATCGGTGACCTTCTGCGCAACAATCCGTGGCGCTATCCCTTGCCCCACGCTGGCAGTTGGTTATAGTGGGGTCTCGCGGCAATATTAAGACTTACTTTATTTGCCTCTGACTACCCGTGTACATCTTGCAACATGTTATCAGCTTTACACAACAGTATTTCTGGTATCTTGCCTGTGATTATTGTGTTGCTGTCATCAGCAAACATAAGTTTTTCTCCATGGGTGAAACTTTCTGGGAAGTTATTTACAAATATTAAAAATAGAATTGGGACCAATATACTCCCTTGTGGGACTCCTATATTAATTAGTTTAGCATCAGACAGATGTTTCTCTGTACAATTTCTACTCAAAGTACCCTATTTGTAAGGTATGATTGGAACCATTTGTTTACTACTTCTCTTATACCTAGCGCCTCTAGTTTGTTGAGAAGTATTTTATGATCTGTTGTGTCAGATGTCTTGGACATATCTAAAAAGATGCCTATTACACAGTTACCTCTATCATTGGCTTCTGTAATGACTCTTGTAAATTCTGCTCTTTTTACCTCTGTACTGCTGCCTTGTGTAGTATAACTGTTGTTGATTCAAAAAGCCAAGAAAACCCTATTACTTAAAGTCTTCTCAACTTTGGATCAAACTCATCATCTTTTCCGTTTGCAGGTCAATTATAGTTATGCATAAGGAAATTCTACCAAGTAATAGAAATTTCGGCAATATTTTACGATGTGATTCCACCCGTCTGCTTTGACCTGTGACATCATCAACGTTTCGGAAAACCCATGTATGGGATATGTTAATGCTTTTGCGTTGTAGTTAACAAATAATCTGTAGTTATCCTCGTAAATCACAGATAACAGAATGTACCTTCGATCACAGTTCTCAGCCCAAAAATTCGCGCCTTTGGTGCTCACATGTGGGGGGGGGGGGAATCCTCTCTATTAACCTATACCTTACCATGAGAGGGAAGCTACAGATCACTTTTTAAACACAAAATATTAATGTATTAATCTGTTCTGTTTTGTAAACGAACTGTCATCTTTAACTCAGCCACCACATAATTAGCTACTCACACCTTCTGCAAACACGCACACGCCTCAAAACTAATGCGCTGCGATGACGTAACGGGTCACTGCTGACGGGTGGAATCACATCCTATAAATGACCCGAAACTTCTTTAGTCAACTGCTTTATTACAAATGTCCTATGTACATCATTATTTACAACATAGCCTGTTTGCTACGTAGTACATTTTAGAATGACAGATAATGAACATTGTTTATAACAAAACAAGATCAATTATTATAAAAATACAAAGATATTTAAATGTACATTAATTTTCCTTGGCGCATCTGCTGAAGGGTAGTATACATTATTCCATGGCCACCGGCACTGTGCCAACTGCCATTCTCATGGCCCACTCCCAACTTTCCACAACTGCGGCCCTGCACAAATGTGCGACAGGTGTCCAGTATACATCCTCTAACTACCCTTAAATCCTATTTTATTGATTATAACATCTCTTGGCGGGGAAAGCGATTCATAGTGCAACCTCAAATTGGTGGTTACACTACACTTGCCTGAATCCAAATTGAGATTTTGTTAGCAAATTATATTTATTAAGGTAATCCACAAGCTTGTCTTTCATTATTGTTTCAATTATCTTTGAAAATAAATACAATAGTAATACTGGTCTATAGTTTTCTGTATCTTCCTTTTTGTATACCTTAAAGAGTCTCGCTTGTTCAAGTACTCAGAAAAGATACCTGAGCTGAAAGATTCATTTATAATATCTGTTGGAGCCCCTTTATGCTATCTAATTGTTCCTTGATTACACATATTGGAACTTCATCAAGGCCTGAGGTTTTTCTTATTTTTTTAACCTACACACTGTTTCTGACTTCCTGGTCAATAGTAGATAACAGGACCATTGAGTTTGTTGACAGTGATATTAATGCTTCATCACCATAAGCCATCTTATTTGAAACAAATCTGACAAGACCATTATGTAATTGTGAGACCGGGTGTATATGTAACATTTACTGTTATTGGACTATCATCTACAATTCACTTACTTTAGGTTATATGAAAATGTACACACCAGATGTAATGAGCAGCATTGGCGGTTAATGCTTTATTTATAAACAACAGATTGATTTCAATCACATAGTGATCATCTTCAGTGTATCCTTCAAACAAGCATTATGAATGCAGTGAATGTAACTGCAACTGTGTCGAAATAAGTTTCAGCAAACCTAAAGTTGCAGTGCCAGAGGTTCAGATGGAATGAGCACCATCCTGAAAATGGAATCAAATCTCAAATATGAAAATGTGTATTAATATTTCCAAATAAATAAAGCTCTGGCTTTTGTACCTTTGCCGCGTGGAAATTCACATTATACCGAGCGACAAAGTTTTTAGCCCAGCCTGTATACTTCGGGACAGAAGTGTTCAATGGAAGCTTTTGCTTATTCCAAACTAATTCAAAACCAAATCCTATTCCAACTGCCAAAGAATAGGGTCTATATAACCCTGTTCCACCTACCATCCCTGGAGATCAACATAAAATGACAGTAATACTTCATTGCAATTGGTAATTGGTTTACCATCACACATAAATTAACTCTGTTTTCCTACTTCATCCACATAAATACTCCGATAATCGCATTTAACTGCATAGCAGAATGTTCATCAAACCTCTTTTGATATCTCTCTACCGGTCCATTCTCTAATAGCACATGGGGAAAAAACATCTTAATCTTTCAGGTTTTGATCTGATTTCTCTTATTTTATTGTGATTATCATGTCTCCCTCTTACACGATTTGTAGAACCGAACACACACAAGCATGTACCCCCGTGGTGCCCACAGGGGGAGGGGGCAGGGGGGGGGGCGAAAGTTAGTACTTTCGGCCAGCCTGGGCGTTAAATGGCCGTCGCGCGCTGTCTTCACCGACTGGCGCCTAGTCCCTGCTGTGTTACGGTCTGACCGCCCACTGACACTGAGTGATAAGTGATGTGACGTGTACTGGGATTGATGAACAATGTTACTTCTGCTCCTATACTCTGAAACGCACTGCCTAGTATGCAGTGGAGGGTATATGCGTAACATTTTATTTCATCTTTATTCGTGTTTTTGTGGGGGGAGGGGGGGTGCCATATATGCAGTAGCAACCAATGCATTGTCTGACTCTTGGAGAAACATATGCTCTCCGAACATCAACAGTTGGTTGTTGGAAAACAATTGACTGGTACACTTATTTCAAATGTACAGTACTTGCTATTATTATTATTATTATTATTATTATTATTATTATTATTATTATTATTATTATTATTTCCCTCAATACTAGCTAATGGTAACGATCCAAAGATACCATCAACATAGTCTATTATTATTTTGCTGCGCAAATGAGTTATTCACTCCTTCTTTTCAGATGAAACCTGTCTGCAGTAATCTTATGAATAGTGATCATGTATATGTGATTCTGATTAAGAGCAGAAGTTTGGACATGAATGAATTGTTAAAGATTTACTTCTATGCCTAAAAGTATAACTAAGCACCTTAAACAAACCTTTATTATTCATAATATTATTCTGTTACTTCGGAGCATCCTTTGCAAATGAGAAGTTTCCAAATTATATTTTGATAGTTGTTACAATTTATAGCACCACAAAAGCTCGTAAATATGAAGGTATTTTGAATTACACTCCAAATACATATTTCATTACTCAATCACTTTGCTTATGTTTATATGACCCAGCCTCTTGGCAGTGCTGCAGTCGCGAAGTTGCAGAAATTCACTGGGAGTTTCGTGACTCTTATGTTAGACTGCTTTTACAATGATAACTTAGTGATTGGACAAGAGTATATACAAGAACCTGTCAACCACAGAGCATGAACAGCATTAACCATCAACTTAAATCTCAATACAAAGGAATAATTCTTTCTGTTGGCTATAAAGTAAATAATTAATGCTGTCCTGTTCTCTGGTTGTCAGGTTCTTGTATCTATCTGATTCGTATTTTTATTACCATCCCAAAGGGAAAATTTTGTCGTTGACATTAATTCACTGCACTGCCACCGCCCTACATAAAACTTAATTGTGTTGCAATTCATAGCAACTTGTGAAGGAGGGGATGCATTTAACACTTTTTTATGCCCGTTTGTTTCTTGTAATTACTTTTTCACGTAATAATTAATACCGGTTGAATTCAGATTGGTTGCCTGCATCTGTTCTGTCATCGGTCACTTATTTCCAGCCATTATCATCCATTTCCAGCATCAACACGCTAGGCCACCGACATCGTAAGTAATATTTAACCATTTCTATGAAACTTAAGGAAGGTCTAATGGCATGGAAAAGAAATGACAGTGTTGTTTGCTGAGGGAAGGAGGATAGGGAGATCATGAGATTTCTAATATCCATAGTGCCAAAATAGTGGAATTCTTCAATTGAAAGGGTAAATTTAGCCTTGAAACGAAATATAGGTGCTACAATAGAGGTATGGCAGCTGTTGATCATTCAAATCAGATGCTGTCATATTATTCAACTGTGTAAAAAACTTAAGATGGCGAAAATAAGTTGCTCTGCATGTAATGGAAATTAATCTGACAATGCCCATTGGTTTTATATTCAAGCAGAAGGAAGGAGCATAAAGTCTCTAGCATTTAGAGAAAATATTGTTCAGGTGTTGATTGGGTAGCCTATTGGATGTCAGAAATGTGGGACAGATGGCAGTTTTCATTACTTAGAGGCAATACCTGCCACTGGAGGGGAAAATGTATCCAACAAAGACTTACAAAGTGTGCACACAACAAATGAAACATCATGAATTTTTGTCCCATCACCAATAGTAACACCAAGTATACATTTTACATCTAAAACTGAAATATTTGTGTGAACTGTTGTTTGCACTTTTCTGTTTGGTTCTTTCAAGAGTAAAAATAAAACTTCTTTTCCACCATACCCAGATGATTTACTGCACCCTACCTGTCTCTTGACACCAAAAACCCATAAATCAAATGTTGTCATATATGATGTTACATTTAAACTAAAAGATGACTTATAGTGAAGGATGGAATCTTAGCGTTTAACGCCTTGTCATCGTGGTCAATAGGGACAGACCTGATGCTAGGATTTTTGGGTAAGGATTGGGAAGGAAATCAGCTGTGCCCTTTGAAAGGAACCATCACATCATTGTTTGCCTGGAGTGATTTAGGGAAATCACTGAAAACCTAAATGTCGATGACCGGAGGTGGATTTGAACCACAGTCCTCCCGAATGAATATCCAGTGTGGTATCACTGCTATAGCCACCCCACTTGGTGACTTAACAGTGGGTGCCAGCGTCTGTGACATTACGTATGCAATAACTCATAGCTGGCAGTCAATGTGTTAAAGAATCTAAAGAAAACCTAAATTGAAATAATCAAACTAGGTGTTAAATTTTATTTATCCCATGTAATTATGGCGATTGCTGCACAATATTATTAAACCAAAATTTTCATTATTTATCATTGTGATAAATTTGATTTTATTAACAGCCAAAGTCTCTATAATTATTTATTCAATTAACCGGTTTCACTCTGTACACAAGAGCATCGTCAGAATAGTTTGATAATTGATAGCTGTTGATTTATATAAATCTTATGTCAATACATTAATTTAAAATTATATGACAGCTAGGTAATTGGATATTTTCGCCATCTGATAATGTCAGCGGCAAAGATATTACAACTATTTTAAATTAATGTTCTGACATAATATAAATCAACAGCTATCAGTTATTATCAAACTAATTTGTCGATGCTCTTGTGTAGTCTACAGAGTGAAACCAGTTAATTGAATAATTAATTATAGCGACTTGCGGCTGTTTATAAAATCAGTCACTTCCCCTTCATGGAATGCCAGCTCTTTTTTTATATATTGTGATGATGCCAAGTTCAATAAGCCTAAATAATTTGTAACAATGCATCGTGCATAGTCTGCTTTTCATGATCATGCGAAGGGTATTGTCAAAATGTCAGTCAAAATAATAGGAGATACTATTTTGTAACAGTGGATAATCCCTGCTTAAAATTCAACAATTAATAATGATAGCTTGCAACTCACTGCAAACATGATCCTTAAGCTGCAGACAGATATGTAAAAGAAGAAAATTAAATGACATTCTGGCATACTCACAACATAGCTTTTGGCCTCAGCCTTTATCAGAGAAAGGACGTACGCTCTGATTCAAACAATCACTCAAATCACAATCATCATCATCCACCTGCTGTGTTCCGAGTCTTGGAGACTGTCATCATCTGGCTTCTATTTTCTAAGTCTCAAGAGACTGTCATATCTGGCTGCTGTGCCCCGCATCACAGAGTAGCTAGAGACTACGTTTTATGTGTTAGTGGGTTGGGCCATTGTGATTGTATGAATGAAAGTCTGTGACCTTTAGATTGTCTTTGTGAAATGCATCTATTCGTATTAATTGAAGGACATTGTTTTGTGTGTTTTGGCCTCTTTCCCCTTTCTGTTGCTACATAGCAATTATTTCACTAACCTGAAGGATAATGCAATAAAAATTACAAAATATTTTACCAAAAATTTTCAGTTTTATTACTTATTTTAATTGCTTATGGATTTCAGTCACCAGAACTATTCGGCTTTTACCAAATCCTGCTTGATTATTTTTCAACAAACCCAGTTGTATTCCTTTGCCCCCCCCCCCCCCCATAAGTTCTCAGGTTTTCAATTCTCTCTTGGTGCAGGCCCCAGTCCCTGACAATTAGTCTTTTCTTCTACTCCCATCTGGAAAGTCTCTCCTGACACCTGGGGTTCTGAGAGATTTTCCTTTACTCTTCACTTGTGAAACCTATCCGGTCTTTCTCCTTCGTCCCTCTTTCCTCACCATTGATCATTCTGGTAGGATAAGGAGCCACTCAGTAGCTATGAAAAATTTGTGCATTTTCATATCTTGTATGACCTCTTGTGTTCTTACCACTGCTTGGCAACTTCTCATCTATATAATTATATTTTCAAAATATTACGATCTTCTTGAATACAGTACTGTGTTAGTTTTATTACTAGGATCTGTAATTAGTAATAATAATGAATTACTTGCTTGGAATTGTCTTAATAATTAAGAACTTTTTTTCCTCTGTGCATATAATTAGTAATAATAATGATGATTTATCTTTAATAAGTGGATCCGCAATAGTTATTAATTTTTTTTTTTTTTTTAATTTCTATGCACTACTCGAGTTTTGAGACATATGTCTCATCAGATGCAGCTGCAAATTACAATCAAATAAAACAGTGACATCTGTCACGTATAAAAAATGGCTACCCTACGCCATTTACTAAAATGAAAGAGCTTGAACCTGGTCCTGGGGGTTATTTTCCACCGCGGCCTTCTGCTGCAATCTGACGAGAAGTTGCGTGAGAACCTGCAACGACTTGGTGTCCATTTTGTTCGCAGTGTCTTTCGGAGTCCAAAAGACAATAGGGTGGCAATCGGGGCATTCATCTCGGCCTTCGACAATGATACCTTGCCCGAAAGGTCGAGGTGGTGATATACAGATGTGATGTTCGTCCGTACATCCCTCCACCCATGTTCTGTTTCAAGTGCTGGTGGTTTGGACACATATTTTCCCGTTGTAATGCGACCCCAACTTGTCGGGACTGTGGCCGTACCTTACATCCAGATGCCTCTTGTACCCCACCACATTTCTGTTTGAACTTCAGCAGCCACCATTCGCCTTGTTCACCGGACTGTCCCGTTTTCTACAAGGAATGCAAAATTATAGGGTACAAGACCCTCCATCGCCTAACATATTCTGAGGCCCATTGAAAGTATGAGAAACTACATCCTTGTCTCCACGGTGTCTACATATGCTGCAGCGCCGGTGGCATCGCCTCCATTGGGGGCAGCTGCCCGACCTCCTCTAACACCTGTGGGTGCTTTGGACCATCAGTCAGTCTCGGCTCTCCAGAAGCCTGTGCCCACCTCTTCTTCTACGAGGCTTTTGCCTTCCCCTTTATCGGGATCAGTGAACCCCATGTCTCCGCCGTAGAAATGTCTCCATTCTCCGGCTCTTCCTTCAGGGAAAGGGCCTGACTTGCCCCTTCCATCACCCGCTACTGTCCCTGACAACCTGGATGTCAGTTGATCGCCTACCGCACAGAAAGGGACTCTAGAGGCGACCCTTTCCACAGCTCCAGCTTCGACAAAGCGACATCAGCCAGGGGATGAAGGCCCCTGCACCTGCCGGTAGCCAGGCACCCCAGTCGGCATCGACATCAGACGTTCTTTCTGGGAAGCCCACTTGGGTGTCAAAGCCACAAACTTGAGTGGGAGCGGCCGAGAAAGAATAAAGTAACAAAGGATAAGAGCCGGTGGCAAAGGCGGCTTCCTCGCTGTCGTCCGCTACCAGTTCTGCCTCTGAAAAAGAGGTAGAAATCCTTGTGTCTTCAGAGGATCTTGACCTCACGGACAACCTGGACACATTGCATATAGACACCACAGACCCTCCACAGGTGGCAGCAAGTGACACTGAGGCGCATTGTGCCTCTTAGTCACTTTCGTACCTCCCCAGTTGATAGGCAACACTTTCCTCCAGTGGAATTGCGGTGGTTATTTTCACCACCTGGAAGAGTTGAGACAGCTTTTAAGTACTTCACATGTACTATGCATTGCCCTCCAGGAAACCTGGCTTCCGGCAATGCGAATCCCAGCCCTTTGTGGGATTTTATAAAAATTGACTTGCTTGCGACAGAGCATCTGGTGGTGTTTCTATTCATGTGTTTAACTCTGTCAACAGTGAAGCTATGCCCCTTCAAACACCTTTGGAGGCCGTGACTGTTCGGATGAGGACACCACATGCTATAACCATCTGCAGTGCATTTATTCCTCTGGATGGTGATGTACCCTGCCATGTGTTAGCTGCACTGATTGCCCAGCTCCCCCCACCTTTCCTCATCATGGGCGATTTCAATGCCCATAACCCTTTGTGGGGTGAAAACGTGACTACTGGCTGAGGTAGGGAAGTAGAACAACTTGTCTCCCAGCTCGAGCTCGATCTTTGTATTCTAAATACAGGTGCTCCCGCACATTTCATTGTGGCGCACGGCACCTACTCGGCCATAGAGCTATCTATTTGCAGCCCTGGCCTTGTACCATCTCTTCACTGGAGAGAGCACGACTTTTGTGGCAGTGACCACTTCCTGATTTTTCTGTCACTACCCTAGCCATCTGCCCCGTTGGGCTCTTAACAAAGCTGTGGAAAGCATTCCAGACTTCTGCTTCTGTTGGATCTCTGCCAGATAGTTATATTGATGCAGTGGTCGATAATTTTACACAAGTAATTGTCTCTGCAGCTCAGTCTGCAATCCTATCTTCTTTGGGTTCCTCCCAGCGGAAATCACTGAGGCAATCAGAAAACGTCGGCAGGCTCTTCACTGTCATAAACGGCACCCATCAGTGGCTAACCTCATAGCTTTCCAAGTGACTCCGTGCCAAGGCTCGGCAATTAATCAAAAGATGCAAGAAAGAATGTTGGGAGAGATCGTCTCTACCTTTGGTTTCCATGTCTCTCCAACGCAGGTGTGGGCTAAGGTCAGGTGCCTTCATGGCCACCAGACTCCTGTTGGGGTCCCTGGGCTTTCTTTACATGGGGCGGTGTGTACGGACCCAATTGTGATTGCTGAACATCTTGCTGATCACTTCGCTCGGTGCTCTGCATCTGCTAACTAACGTGCAGCCTTTCACTCCTGCAAGGAGCGTGTGGAGCGAATGCGTCTCTCCTTTACAACGTGCCGTCATGAGTCTTACAACGCCCCATTCACCGAAAGGGAGCTCCTTAGTGCCTGGGTGCATTGCCCTGATACAGCCCTGGGCCCTAACTGTATCCATGCGCAAATGCTGAAACATCTTTTGAGGGATACTCAGCGCCATGTCCTTGCCATCTTGAATCGCATTTGGGCTGGTGGCGAGTTCCCGTCCCAGTGGTTGGAAGGTCTTGTCATACTAGTGCTGAAACCTGGTAGGGTCTCATTGGACTTTGACAGTTATCGCCCCATTTGCCTGACCAACATCATGGGCAAGTTGCTCGAACGTATGGTGGCACAGCGTTTGAACTAGGTGCTTAAGACACGTGGACTTCTGGCACCATCCCAGGGTGGGTTTTTCAGGGCCTTCCTACCACCGATAATCTGGTGTGCCTGGCGTCTGCGGTTCGAACAGCATTTTCCTGCCGGCAGCACCTCATTGCCGTTTTATTCGATCTTCAGAAGGCCTACGATACCACATGGCAGCATCACACCCTCGCCACACTACACGAGTGGGGCTTTCGGGGATCACTCCCCTGCAGTGTTTATACTGCGTAGCTGGTAGCCATTTTCCGTGCTCTCGAGCATATGCGTTCCTGCTCGGGTCCTTCTCTGTAGCGACTCCCTGAGCAGCCTTCGCACTCTGGACCAGTGATACCCACGTTCCCCCTTGGTGACGGCTATCCAAGAAACTCTTTTTGTCCTCGATCGGTCTAGAAGATTAGTGGTGATTGTTTCGTCTCCAGGTCACGTTGGCATCCCAGGCAACGAACGTGCTGGTAGGCTTGCCAAACAGGCTGTCAGTGCCTCCGTCTTAGAGATCCGCCTTCCGGCCTCTGATCTCCGGTCGATGCTGTGACGTAGGGTTTGTGAACTTTGGTTTACTGAGTGGCGTAGCCTGACCACACCCAACAAACTATTAAGACGACTTCGTTTGGGTGGCATTCCTCCATGCAATCTTCCTGCCGGGACTCAGTAGTCCCGTGCTGGCTCCGAATTGGACACACTCGGTTCACCCGTGGCCATGTCCTCCATGGTGCGGGCACTGCCCCAGTGTCGCTGTGGCTCACACTTGACAGTGGCCTACATATTGCTGGCCTGCCCCCTTTTAGCCGCTTTGTTGTGTTTTATCTGAAGTTTTATGTGACAATGACACTATGGCTGAATGATTATTCGAGTTGGGGGTTTTATCGCTCTCTGTGAAGCTTTGATTCATTCCCCCATCTGTGTTCCCCATGTCCTGTGTCCCCTGATTGAGGACTTCCCTGTGTATCTACGTGGTTCACCCTCCTTTTTTTTCAGCTTATGATCGGTTAACTGCAGTCTCAGGGCTTCATTGTAATGTTCCCTTTAGTTGATGTTCTGTTTTGGCCCACTTTAGGTTATGGTAGTAACACTAAAAGTGGGCCTTTGCGATCGTCTTTTGACAGCTCGAAATTTAAATGAAAATAATGGCTTAACCGTTCATCTGACACGAAAACTGAATAACCAAATTTGTAGAAGAGTAAATTCTCTACAACTTTACTATCTTACATTTCTTTCATATATCGTATCATTTCAGAGATATTTGCAAAGATATCAGCGATTTTGGGATGTCTGTCCGTAACGTGTTCCCACTTTTTAAGTCGAACCGTTCAACCGATCAGCACCAAATTTTACAGACATAATTGTAGGCTGACAGAGGCCAGAACCTCCCTTTTCAAATTTTTTGGAAAAAAATATGTTAGTTACGCCCAAGAAAGCCGTTTTTAATGTAATTGTAATTGCAAACAAACCATTGAATGGACACGAAAACTGAATAACCTAATTTGTAGAGGGGAAAATTCTCTGCAACTTCGCTCTGTTATGTTTTTTTCATATCTTGCATTGTTGCGTAGATATTTGCAAAAATAACAGTGATTTGACAACATCTGTCTGTCTGTAAGAGAAGGCCTGTGCACTGTCATGTCACGTCACGCAATCACTTAGCTCACTGATTGGCTGATGGGGCACAGCCCACCATCTCACAGCAGTCAGCCAGTGAGCTACGTTCGTAACCAGGGTACAGTCATTCGTAACCAGTACAAGCAAAGAAAAATTCGAATGTTCAAATGTTTGTAGAGCTTATGGGACTTAACTACGGTGTCATCAGTCCCTAAACTTACAAACTACTTATGAACTGGCTTATACTAAAGACGGCACAAACATCCATACCCGAGGGGGCAGGGATTCAAAACCCCGTCCACACCGGCCGTGCATATCGTGACTGACACGCCACAGACCACTCGGCCACTGCGGCCGGCGGGACAGATATTAAAATAATAGTTCGAAGAAGTAAAAGTTCAAAAAAGAGTATGTTTATCAATGCTAAACTCAAATATCATGTAATTTTGACTGTTTGTTGAAATAAGGTCAGAAAGAATATTACATGTTGGATGCATAGGTATTACCACAATACTAGAGACGTAATCATGTCACCATAATTTTTTATTATTTAGATTATTACTTTGATTGGAAATGTTTACAAAAACTTATAAAACTACAAATCTAAAGTGGGGCGTAAAACATGTCAGTGCGATTTTTGTGTGTGTGTGTGTGTGTGTGTGTGTGTGTGTGTGTGTGTGTGTGTGTGATCGCCCCATTTCGTGTTTTGTCTTGTTAATTTCATCGACATTTTTCTAACTGAGTGGGATTTTCTCCTATTGCTAACTTTAATTTTGGGTGCTTTCGTTTTGTGTCAGTGCTTTTCTTGTACCACTCTGTGATAGATTGGGGGACTGATGACCTGTGTAATTTTGTCCCCCTAAAATAAAACAAACCAACCAACCAAGTGCTTAATGTCATATTATTGCCCTTTGCCTTTCTAGGAAGAATGTAAATATATTTAACTAGCATATGTATTAAAAATGAGCTTCATCACAAGTTCCTTTCATTCCATATTGCAGATTTATCATACTGTTAGATGTCAGTGTTATTGTGTTGGTCATTTTATTTAGTCGGCTGTCTTGATGATTCCAGTAAGTGGTCTGTTGTAGCCTTTTACCACAGTCAGTCCCGTGCAGTTGTCTTCAGCTTAACTTTATCCACTTGATCCTTTTTATTCTTTTAAACTACTGTACAGTCTTATCCTCCCTCCTGACCTTCTACGTATTTCCATCGTTCCCTCCCTTCCACCTGCATTATCAAGTTACTTCATATTTGATGCCATAGGATGTGTCCCAACCATTCTTCTAAACAGTTTGATGTGGTCTGTGAAAAATGCCTGTTGTATACCAGTTTCCTTGTCTTAAGACCTATTGACCTTGTTTATTTGTTGTAGAGCCTATATCATCTTATCTGTTTTTGTTTGCTACAAATTGTACTCTCTACAGTAATCTTTACTAAGGACCATGGAAGTTACTTCTTGAAGTCTTTACACATTCTATCATCATGTCTCTTTTTCTTGTCAATCTTTTCCATAATTTTCCTTCCTCACCAATTTTGCATCACTCTTTATCAATGCACGTGATCTCATCATTCTTCTATTACATCACACTTCTTTCCCAATTTTTTTCACAGCCATATAATGCTATTCTCCTAACATAGGTAAGGTAAGCAGTCAACAATTGGAAGATTGGTTTGAACACCACAGTGCTTTACTAGGCACGGTCCTGTTTGGAGGTGGTATGCCGTTGCCTTTCTCTGACCTTCGAACTGACTTACCCAGCCAGTTATAGGGGGACCTACAGTTTAACGTGGGTTCCGAACCACATTGCTACTCAGTATTTTTCACATGAGCAGTACTGCCAGAGGTGAAAGAAGTGGAAAGTGACAGATAAAAATCTTAGGACCTGGCGGGGATCGAACCCGCGACCTTTGGATTTGTAGTCTGGCACTCTACCACTGTGCAACCGAGGCGCTCTCCTAACATACATTATCAAATTAACACAAGTGTTTGATTGTTACAGTTTCTCTGTATCACCTGTCACATAGTTGTTTAAATCCTCTACTTCATGGTTCCCAATTTTGATGAGTTTAGTACTAACCTCATCTCTGCTCTTTGTTTTCTTTCATCTTTTTTCACATTCCTCCCAGTTCATATTGACTTGATTGTTCACTCCATTCAATTGCTCCTCAAATTTTTTCTCAATTTCAATATGGACATGTTCTTTGTAGGCTACATATACATATACTCTGACCATAACTTATTGGTTATGAACTGCAGATTAAAACTTAAGAGACTGCAGAAAGGTAGAAACGTTAGGAGATGGAACCTGGACAAATTGAAGGAACCAGAGGTGGTTGAGAATTTGAGGGAGCGTTAAGCAAGGATTGGCTGAAACGGGGGGAAAATAGAAGAAGAATGGGTAGCTCTAAGAGATACGGTAGTGAAGGGCGCAGAGGATCATATAGGCAAGGCCTAATAGAAATCCCTGGATAACACAGGATTTACTGAACTTAATTGATGAGAGGAGAAAATACAAAAATTCAGCAAGTGACGCAGGCAAAAGGGAGTACAAACGTCTGAAAAATGAGGTTGACAGAAGTGCAGACTGGCTAAGCAGGAGTAGAAGAACAGTAGAAGAATATATAACTAGGGTAAAGACAGATACCACCTACAGGAAAATAAGAGATATTTCGGGACAAGAAAAGCAGTTGTATGAATATCAAGAACTCTGACGGAAAACCAGTACTGGGCAAAGAGGGGAAAGCTGAACTGTGGAAGGAATATATAGAGGGCCTATACAAAGGAAATAAACTTGAAGGCAGTATTCTAGAAATGGAAGACGAAGTGGAGGAAGATGACATAGGAGATATGATACTACAAGAAGAATTTGACAGAGCGTTGAAGGATTTGAGTCGAAACAAGGCGCCTGGAGTAGATGATATTCTGTCTGAACTGCTGATATCATTGGGAGAGCCAGTCATGAAAAAATTGTTCCACCTGGTAAGCAAGATGTATGAGAGAAGAATAATATCGTAATTCCAATTCCAAAGAAAGCAAGTGCAGACAAATGTGAAAATTACATAACTATCAGTCATGGTGTCAAAATACTAACACGAATTATTTGTGGAATACAATCTTGGGGAAGATCAGTTTGGATTTAGGTGAAATGTAGGAACACGGGAAGCAATATGTTATGGCTTATCTTAGAAGATAAGGTAAGGAATGGCAAACCTATGTTTTTAGCATTAGTAGATTTGGAGAAAGCTATTGACAATGTCGACTGGAATACACTCTTCCAAATTCTGAAGGTAGCAGGGATAAAATATAGGGAGTGAAGAGTTATATTCAACCTATACAAAAACCAGACTGCAGTTATTACAGTCAAAGGGCAAGAAAGGGACGCAGAGATTGGGAAGGGAGTAAGACAGGGTTGTAGTCTTTCCCCAATGTTATTCAACCTGTACATTTAGCAAGCAGTGAAGGAATGCAAGTAGAAATTTGGAGAGGGAAATTTAAGTTCAGGGAGAAGAAATAAAAATTTTGCAGTTTGCTGATGGCATAGTAATTTCGTCAGATACTGCAAAGCATCTGGAAGAGCAATTGAATGAAATGGACAGTGTCTTGAAAGGAAGATACAATGTAATGGCAGAAAATCAGGCGATGCTGAAAGAATTAGATTAGGAAATGAGACAATAAAAGTAGTAGATGAATTTTGTTATTTGGGAAGCAAGATAACTTCTGATGGCCGAAGTAGATATAAAATGCAGAATGGCTATGGGAAGAAAAGTGTTTCTAAAGAAGCGAAACTTGTTAACATCCAATATTAATTTAAATGTTAGGAAGTCTTTTCTGGAAGCATTTGTCTGGACTGTAGTATTGTATGGGAGTGAAATGTGGATAATGAGGAGTTCAGACAAAAAGATGATAGAAGCTTCTGAAATGTGGTGCTACAGATGAATGATGAAAATTAGATTGGTAGACCCTGTAACTAACGAGGAGGTGCTTAACAGAATTGGGGAAAGGAGTTTCTGGCATATCCTGATTAAGAGAATGGATAGATTGGTGGGTCACATTCTGAGACCTCAAGGAATTGTGAACTTAGCACTAGAAGGAAGTGTGTGGGGTAAAAATCGTATAGGGAGACCAAGGGACGAATACAGTAAGCAGATTCAAAAGGATGTAGGTAGCCAAATGTTTTCTCAGATAAAGAAACTTGCACAGCACAGGGTAGTGTGGAGAGCTGCACCCAACTAGTCCGCAGACTGAAGACCACAACAATAACAACAGTTGCTGCTACAAGAAAATAGAGACATTTGGAGACAAGAAAAGCAGCTGCATGAATATCAAGAGCTCATAAGGAAAACAAATACTAAAGAAAGAAGTGAATGCTGAAAGGTGGAAGGACTATGTAGTGTGCCTATACAAATGAAATGAACTTGAAAGTAGTATTCTAGAAAAGGAGGCGGAAGGTAGGAGATTAAGATACTGTGAGAAGAATTTGCCAGAACACTGAAAGATTTGAATAAAAACTAGGCCTCTGGAGTGGATGATATTCCGTCTGAACTGCTGATATCGTTAGAAGAGCCAGGTATGAAGAAACTGTTCCACCTGGTATGGAAGAAGTGTGAGACAGGGAAAATACCCTAGAGGGTCAGAGCTGACTTCTTGAAAAATATAATAATTCCAGTTACAAAGAAAGCCTGTGCACAAAAATGTGAAAATTACAGTACTATCAGCTTAATAAGTCAGGGTTGCAAAATACTACTGGCAACACAAATTATTTACAGACAAATGGAGAAACTGATGGAATCTGACCTTGGAGAAGGATTAGTTTGGATTTAGGAGAAATGTAGGAATACGGGAGGCAATACTCACATTACGACTTAGGCTAAGGAAAGGCAAACCTACAGTTTTAGCATTTTTAGATCAGGAGAAAGCTTTTGGGAATGTGACCGGATTACACTCTTTCAAATTTTGAAAGTAGCAGGGGCAAAATGTAGGAAGGGAAGAGTTGTATCTAACTTGTACAAAAACCAGACAGCAGTTATTAAGAGTCTAAGGGCATGAAAGGGATGCAGTGGTTGGAAAGGGAGTAAGACATGGTTGTAGCCTTTCCCCAATGTTGTTCAATCTGTACATTTCACAAGCATTGAAGGAATGTTATGAGAAATTTGGAGAGGGAATTAAAGTGTAGGGAGAAGAAATAAAAACATTGTGGTTTGCCGATGACACAGTAATTCTGTCAGATAGCAAAGGATCTGGAAGAGCAATGCAATGGAATGGGCAGTGTCTTAAAAGGAATGTATAAGATGAACATTAACAAGAGTAAAACGAGGATAATGGAATGTAATGTCAGAAAATCAGGCAATGCTGAAGGAATTAGATTACGTAATGTGGCAGTAAAAGTAGTTGATCAATTTTGGGTAACAAAATAACTTATGATTGCTGAAGTAAAGAAGATATAAAATGCGGAATGGCATTGTATGGGAGTAAAAGGATGATAAGTATTGTAGATAAAAAGATGATAGAAGCTTTTGAAATGCAGTGCTACAGACGAATGATGAAGCCTAAATGGGCAGATCACGTAACTAATGAGGAGGTGCTAAATGGAATTGGGAGAAAAGGAGTTTCTGGCATATTCTAAGAAAAGGGATCAGCAACTTAGCACTAGAAGGAAGTGTGTGGGACAAAGATTCTAGAGGGAGACTGAGGGATGAATACAGTAAGCATATTCAAAAACATATAAGTTGTGGTTCGTATTTGCAGATGACGAGGCTTGCACAGGGCAACCACTATAAGTGGGTGGTAAATGTATGCCCATTGTAGCAATTACTAGGCCATTTCCCTGTTTTATAGATGTGACATGTGGGAAGAATTTGTAAATCTAGAAATAATTTAGTTTTCGCAAGCATGTGTGTTCAAAATTAGCATCAACATGAGGTTCCTTTTGTTCCAAATGAATAATTATCATTCTTTTAGCTGCCAGTGTTGTTACAGTGTTTGTCATCTTTTTGTGTTTGGTATCTTGATGTCACTGTTCACTATGATAAATATAATTTTGTAGTTGCAGTTCCTGTAGGGGTACTTCATAGTTGTTAAGCAAAATATATTTTGTATCGGAAATGATGTAAAATTAGGATAATGTGTTTCATTACAAAAAAAAAAAACAAAAACTAATTATTTTGTCAAGTTGGCTCAACCACATAGATCGTGTACTATAATATGACGCGTTTCAAGGGTCAAGCCCTCATCATCATCATCATCAGATAAAATATACAAGAATCTTTAAAACCCGAGACAAATAAAATCTAAAACGTAATAAAAGAAAACGTGGTTACTTCCTTTGTAACCGTGTCTCCATAGAAAGCTCGGCACACTGTGCTTCGTCAATATTAAAAACAGTCCCCAGTACTGGCGGCGCATAGCACTAGTGAAGCGCACGGAGTCAACAACACGAGTGGGGCGCACGTATGAACATGAAAACAAAGACCTCTAAATGCCAAAGATCATCCACAAGGCAGTGGGTACATTCGGGTGTACAGTAAGACAGAGGTTGAAATTTAAAATAAACGACTATTATTATAATAGGTCCACAAAGTTTTTAAAAAAGCTGTATGCATTGCCTTGAATTTGTTCATTTAATGAAACACCGCTTTTTGCGTTTTTGTATTGTAATCTCTAGCTGTTCTAGCAGATCTAACTTTCTTCCCTTATCCTGTTTATGTAAAATCTTCAGGTCATCTTCAATATGCTTTAATGGGTGGCCAGTTTCGCGGATATGTGTAGCTACAGCGGACTTGTCAAAATTGTTAAGTCGGAAGGCGTCCATGTGTTCCTTGTACCTAACTTTAAAACAATCTACCGGTCTGACCAATATAGCTGGCATTGCAACTACTACACTGTATCTTATAAACCCCTGCTTTGTCATATTTATCAGTCAGTTGGTTTAAGTTATTTCGTAATTTGTGATGTAACGTATTATTAGTTTTAGAAGCAGCTTCTACTTTAAAAGGTTTTAGTATGTTGGCCACTTTCTGAGACAGATTACCAAAATATGGAACCATTACCCTCTTGATATTATCTGTGCCATTTGTATATGATTTCGCACGTTTTTTCTTTCGTATTAGGTGATTAACTACGTTTTCTTGGTAACCATTCGCCTTAGCAAGCTGTCTTATAATGTTAAATTCAGTGGTTCTGTATTTTTCATTCATTGGCACTTTGAAGGCTCTATCGACTAAACAGCGTAGGACAGAAAGTTTTTGGCCATTAGGGTGACGAGCTGTTATGTATTAGAATGTCGGTAGTTGTAGGTTTCCTATATACTTTATATATATAATGGATATAATTAAAACAAAAACTAACTTTGGTCACCAATTTGAAAGAAAGCTGAAGGGAAATAAAGAAGAGTAAATTTGTTTTCTTTGATATAACATAGTTTTATAGTTCATAAGGAGGGGGATTACCAGAATATTTTACGTGGAAGGGGTCGCGCCTTCAGTAAGGTCGATAAACATTGCTGTAGTGTGTTAGAATTCCTTTAAGATTGACA
The DNA here is from genome assembly GCA_026315105.1 of Locusta migratoria. NCBI lineage: Eukaryota > Metazoa > Arthropoda > Insecta > Orthoptera > Acrididae > Locusta > Locusta migratoria. The sequence continues at coordinate 358,215,051 of CM048751.1, read as the reverse complement.
GCTGTGACACAAATGGTAGACTGGGAGCCCACATGGAAGGCAGCCGCAGTGACCACCCCGACTAACCCGACACTACAACGCTGTGGTTATTTCAGGTAGCTTGCTATCCTGCATATTGTTGCATCTTGTGATTTGGTCTTTGTCAATTTTTATGAGTTCAGAAGCTATTATTTCATTTTCTATTACTTTTATTTTTTGTGTGGCACTTCTTAATGTTAGAGAGAAGTTTGTCAAATGTGAGTGGGGAAGACCTGTTCTCATTGTTAGCCGTGGGATTGCCATAGGACGTCAACTGAAATTATGTGGTATTGAAAAACTCTAACGAGAGTTCCAGTTCAGGTTTAGAAGAAAATTTGATGTTTGATGCATTCTTAACATTTCATTAATATGACTCCAAACTTCGATAACAAAGTTTTCAGTATGTCAAAACTTCGGTAAAAAATTGTTAGGAAATGGGTTTTCATAAAGTATCAGTATATGAACTTGATAATCTGCCGCTGAAAATAATATTAAATTAAAATATAATATACTTCTTCCAGAATAAACAGATGCGAATTCTGTATTTGTACTGGGAATAGGTAGTGTGTTTGAGCAATTTGAATATACTGTGAGATGATGCACAAATTATGCGCGGGACGTGGCAACTTCATCTCGTGCCTGCATGTGGTCCTGCAGAACCGTAAATCTATACTAACAATAAATCTGTAAATGTAGGCCTGTCGCCGTTCATTTCAGTCTTCAAAACTACTGGACGAATCTTCATGCCGTTTTCATTGGAAACGTGAGAATAGTTTGGGTCAACATATAGGCGTAAGTTTATCGAGACAAGATCACAGAAAACTAAGATATTGTGATTTTAAGTGTTTTCAGAGACTGTCATGATTGGTTGTTCAACTGTTAAAAACGTATTATCTCCAAAACTATTTCAAGAATTTGCATGGGGTTTTTAACTTGAGCGTAACTCTGGACTACATATAGACTTCGTTCCATAAAAATCGGATCACTAAAAAAAAAGGAATATCGTAATTTGAAATTTTTTATCTAAGACCATCATGTTGTCTGTCTCTTTGAACACGATTGTCTCCAAAATTACTTGGCAAATTTTCATGGGGTTTTCACACATAACTTGAGCATATCATGCGGTTACATAAAGGCTTCAATAATTAAAATCGGATCAGAGAAAACAAAGATATCGTTATTTAATCATTTGTTTAAAAGCCATTATGTATGTGCGTTTGAGGGTAATCTCCAAAAGTACTACACGAACTTTAATGGGTTTTCACACGTAAATTGAGAATAGTTTGGAGAGTAACAAAGGCTTCATTACCTCAAAATCGGATCAGAGGAAGGAAAGATACTGTAATCTGAAGTTTTAATGTGTGTACTATGCTTATAAGTATGGTGCAGTACAACAAATCTCCAAGAGTACTATATGAACTTTCATGGGGTTTCATACGTCAACTGAGAGTACTTTGGAGCAACATATAAACTTGATTTGATCATAATCAAATGAGGGGAAGAAAAGATATTATAATTTGTAGTTTCTGGTGCATGCTATGCTAAAATTGCAGCGTAGTATAGCAAAGATCAGATAGAGGCACTGTTACGTACATGGTATGACCTAACCTCCTTGGGTTATGACAATGCTGTGTTATTTATTCTCAAGCTACGATTCTCCTTACAGCAGCGGTGTAGTGTATTGATGTTGGCAATGGCTGTTGAATCGAGTTTAAAAAATCAGTCACATACAATGAGGGGAATAATTCTTTGTTTTGTTAATGAAATAAACAATTAATGTTGTTGCGATTAGTAAATTAATGATCCCCTAAAGCGAATATTTTGTTGCCAATGTTAACATACTAAAGCACTGCCACTGCAAGTAAAATTTAACCCAGGTATGACAAAAAATTATAGCTGTATACTGTATGCCTTGCAATGCCATGGAAAGAACAAAAAGTGCTTCTATCCGCGAGTGTCATTTGAATTTAAAACATAACGATGTTCCTTTTGCGTTTATCGATGTTTTCATTTACTAAGAATTCTTTGCAAGGAAACAAGAGTTTATGTAGTTTCCTTTTTGATTTCGGTGCATACTTATTACATCTTGAGTCCATTCTGTTTAGGAATGCCTAGAAAACGGTGTAGTACAGTACAGAACAAATAGAGGACCAGTTAGTTACATAGTGCAGCAAAGAACTAATAGTAGCTCCGCTGCATTTTCATTTATTTTTTTATTTCTTTTCGAGGGTTATGCCGTAGAACAGCAACGAACCACTGAAAGTGCTGTCTGTTTTGTAGTGCTGCAAAGAAACAATAAATCATCATGGAGTGTGTATTCCCTTAGTAACAGAAGTATTTCAAATTAAGAGCTGCAATCCTATCTCTTCAAATACAAACTAACATTTAATAGGGAGTTGCTAATTACACTTTGCATATTCACAGCTTAACGACATTTCTTTGCTTCTTTTGACAGGGAACATTTGAATTTAAAACGTAACGACATTCCTTCGCATCTGCCAATGAAGATTTACACAAGAATTCTTTGCAAGGAAAATCAAATTTATGTAGTTCCCTTTCTGATTTCGGTGCATCCTCAACAAATTTAGAGTACGTTCTGTTTAGGAATGCCTCGAAAATGCCATAGTACAGGAAAGGACAAAGTAATTTGACATTAGTTACGTAGTACACCAAATAACTAATTATGGCATTTCTGCTTTTTTTTTTTTTCAGTATCATAACTAGGGTGTAATACACTACAAGAAGGAGTAAAATTTTACTTATGGCAGTGGCATAGTGTGCTGATGTTGGCAACGGCCATCGAATGCTTTTTTTTCAAAAATCAGTCACATAGAATGAGGGGACTAATTCTTTATGTTCATGATGAAATAAATAATTTATGATGTTCTGGTCAATAAAGTAATCATCCTCCTAAAGCGAATAGTTTGTTGCCAATGATAGAATACTAAATCGTTGCCACTGCAAGTAAAATTTAACCCAGGTTGGACACAAAAAAAATTTTTTCCTATCTGTATCCCATATGCTTTGCAATGTCATCGAAAGAAATGAAGTGCACGTTTCGACGGGTATAACCACTAAATTGTGCATAGAGTGGAAATATCTAAGGAGTGAGCATTGAGTTCTGTGCATCTTCTCAGCATTATGCTGGAATTACCACGTGATGTCGAGACAAATCCACTCTTTCCTCACATTTATTTGCTCCTACAATTGGTTTGTACTGCAATGGCTGCAAAGTAACCCCACCTCCTTTTCACAGACCAACCACACAATGTGAAATAATATCTAAATAAATGTGTCACAGAAGCAACAAGAAAGTTGAGGAAGTGTAGCTAAAAGGGTCATTTACACATAGTCATCCGTGTTAACTGGGAGGAGAAAGAAAGAAAGAAAGAAAAAAACCAAGATAAAGTTAGTGATTAGTAGATTTTTCCCAATATTACATGACATTTCTACCTTAAAGTTGGGGGGACAAAATCTATTCTGCACATCTGAATGCTCACTCCAGAGATATTTTTGCTCTGTGCCTGCCACTAGAGGTAATATACAAACATGAGTGACAAACTCATCAAAAACCTCTCTGCTTTCATAATTATTCGGTACAATATTGTGATTAAAATTTGTAATTACTTTTGGTGTGGACTACATTAAACGTCTTCTTTTGAAGAGGCAATTGTACTTAGTTATAATCCGATGTCTGAATATATAGTTCTATTACACAACATTGATTTTAACTTCGTGCTTTATGACATAATCACTGCAGGACGTGGGTACATGTATTAGCTGAAAGAGTGGCCGATGCTGCTAACACAGTCAAGACAGTTTGCTGGAAATACTATATTTAATGGAAATTTCTATACAGACGATCAGTTGATGCCATTCCTTCAACATTTACTCACACTTACTGTATTGCACATTGACACCACCATGTCGTCTTATTTAAACCGACATGAACTGCTCTGTTGATTGACTTACCAAACTTTCAGCATTCATCGAGTTTTCAATAATAGGGAGCACTGCATACAGAATAACTACATTGTCCCCAGTGCAACACTGAAACGTACTAATACTTCAACATACACTTTCTGTGAGAGATAAACATTTCAGTACTACATATGCTGCTGTTATTATTTAGCTGTTTGTCACGTCAATGATAGAAGTGTTTTCAGATGTTTACACCAAACAGACACTTTTTGTATGAAAAACTTAATAAACATTCATTGTTTTCGACAATGGCTTCTACTTAAATTTGACATCTTGGGTTGGAGAACTGAGATTATTGACAGAGCGATCCAACAAGGATTCTGTTTTTACTAACCTAGGTCCGGAACCATAAAAAACGATGATATACAGTTGTTGCGAAGCACGGGTAAATAAGCTAATTTCTTATACATTCTCTGATAAATATAACACATCATTGGGAAAAAAGATGACAGAGAGAGAAGGCTTGAATAAATAAATACCCGGGCAACGCCGTGTTTTCAGCTCGTCCTACGAAAATTTTGAACAGATTGTAGAGCACTATTCTAGGATGAGTCATACAAGTGATATGTAAGCATTTCCCTAATATTCTGTCACCTACTTTACCTACAAATGAGTCTTTGTTATTGTTTCATTTCATACTCACATAAAGTGTTACCCTCTGTATTTACCACGTTCAACTATGACTCGCTACTTTGGACCATTTTGAAATTTTATCAATATCTGACAGAATATTTGTGCAGCTTCTTTCAGATGATAGTTCATTATAGATAACTCCACCATCTGTGAAAAATGTGATATTAGTAAAATAGTCTTTTAGACACATTCTCCCAAAACTGTCTTGAACAGTTAAACCGGCAACCCACACGCAATGGAAATATTTTAGACCTTATAGCTATGAACAGGCCTGACCTTATTAACAATGTCTGTGTAGAGACAGGAATTAGAGACCATGATATCGTCATAGCGTCTATGGTGACTAAAGTTCATAAGCCAATTAAGAAGGCTAGGAGTGTGTTTGTTGGGAAGAGCCGATAAGCAAACATTAGGATCGCACTTAGAAAATGAATGGGCATTGTTTAGTTCTGGTACTATGGATTTAGACGAATTGTAGACTAAATTTAAGTGCATTGTACATAAAGAGTTAGAGAAATATGTGCCTGTAAAGTCGATCAAGGATGGAAAAGGAACCAGCAACAATGTTCCATTGCGCTGATGTGAACAGGTCTTAACAGGGCCAGCAATCACATCAACATCTTTCTGAATGATGAAAGGATTTACAGAAGTGAAATCTTTACCGTCGGTTCGAGAGACAACTAGGAATTTTGGAAGATTGGGCGAAGTTTTCTTATGCTGAGATGAATCAATCTTTCTTTTTTGGGTCCAAGTCACAGTAGAAGAGAAGGAAGTCATTGCGGAAGTGTCCCCCGTGATTACCAGCGTCTCTGATGGCGCGCTCCTTCCTAGTGGGGGTCCTGTCTGAGGGCTTACCCACCTTAGGTGATTGTTCACACCTCCCGAGAACGGACGGAGGGACCAATCAGCATCTTCGGAAGGTACCAGCTCAGGTAATCACCCCTCCCTGGGCCTGGCCTTTACCAGGGGGTACGTACGTGCCCTACTTGTCTACCCGGGCCGGGGAATTACGCGTTACCCCGTCACCTGCTACGCATGACAATGCGTGGGTCGGCCTTCAGATACGCACAGGGAGGAAAGAAGAAGAAGAATTCTCAACTGCCGAAGCGGAGACTAACAAGGAGGAGTGGAAGGCTAGGAAAGTACAGCAAGGAGAGAAAGACAGAAGCAAAGGTTAGGAAAGGAAGAAACCAAGGAAAAAGAGAAACTACGACAGGAAACCACCTGGACGCCTGTCTCTGGGTGAAGACATGAACCGGGAGGGAAAGTGGAGCAGCCTGGGGCGGAAAAAAGGCTGCTTCGGCTTGGGGCCCCGTGCTCGCCACACACGTACCCACAAAAGAGCTGTGGGCCCCCTGGGGGGCACCCGGGGCACGCCTGATGATACACTCGTCTCTGATGAACAGTCCCCATCAAGAACAACGTACTGCATTATATTACTTAGGAAGTCTTCCAGCCAGTCACAAATCTGTGCGTATTCCATCGTATCTTCGTTAGCAGTCTGCAATATGGCACCACGTCAAATGCCTTTTTGAAGTCGAGAAAAACACAATCTGCCTGTTGCACTTCATCCATGGCTTGCAAGATATCATGTGAGAAAAGGGCGAGCTGAGTTTCACATGAACGATGTTTCCTGAACCTGTGCCGGTTCGTAGAAAGAAGCTTTTCTGTCTCAAGGAAATTTACTATATTCGAATTGAGAATACGCTCCAAAATTCTACAGGAAACTGGTGTCAACGATATTGGCCTGTAATTATGTGGGTCAGTTCTCTTTCCTTTCTTATATACGGGAGTCACCTGCGCTTTTTTATCCAATCACTAGGAACTAAAGATTAGTGATAAATGCAAGCTAAGTAAGGGGCCAATGCCACAGAATACTCTTTGGAAAACCGAACTGGTATTTCATCCCGACCAGCAGACTTTTTCACATTTAGCTAGCAGACTTTTTAGTATTTAGCTCTCTCAGCTGCTTCTCTACACCAAAAATACCTATTACTGTGTCCTCCATTTCGGAATTAGTACAGTGATCAAATGATGGTATATTTGTGTGGTTCTCCTGTGTGAAAGATTTCTTAAAGGTTAAATTTAGAAAGTCAGCTTTCCGTTTGTTTTCTTCTGTTACTGCCCCAGAATGATCGAGTGACTGGATGGTGGGCTTTGACCAGCTTATCGATTTTACATGGGACCAGAATTTTTTTGGGTTCTCGGAAAGATCTTTTGCTAAGGTATGGCTGTCGTAATTATCGTGTGATTCGCGCATTGATCGTTTTATAGATGCACAAAATCTCTACAAGTTTTGCTTATCATCATTTGCGTGTTCTTTTTTAAACCGAAAGTGCAACAACATTTGCTGTCTCAGTAGCTTTCTATTATTATTATTATTATTATTATTATTATTATTATTATTATTATTATTATACCATGCCACCGTGGTATAATAAGCGGGCAGTGCCTTCCAGGTGCAAAAACTAATACGGACTACGTTGCTACACACGTTTCCCATCCAGGTAGAATCGCATCGAAGGCTCAACTCGTCACGGGGGGCAGTTTTCACGAGATCCCTTGATGGGTTGTCTGACGAAGAAATACAAACCTACATGTCCGATCAGGGCGTAACAGCCGTGCATAGGGTGTTGAAAAAGGTCAATAACCAGCTGACACCAACTCGTACTGTGTTTTTGACGTTCAACAGAGTTGAACTCCCGTCCAAGGTCAAAGCAGGGTATGAAGTTTCCTCCGTTCGCCCTTATGTACCAAAACCCCATGCGCTGTTTCCAATGCCATAGATACAACCACACCCGTCAATCTGGCCCTAATACAGCAAAATGTGTCACTTGTGGTAGGGATGCCCATGAGGGTGATTGCCCACCTCCGTCCCCTCACTGCCTTAATTGCAATGGTGACCATGCTGCTTCCTCTAGGGACTGCCCTGTTTATAAGGATGAAAATTCGGGTTACGGAAAAGGTCTCAACATCTGCCGCTTGGAAGTTGTTGGCAAGTCGAAAACCCACTGTCCTTCCAGCAGGCACATACAGTAAGGTCCTCACCTCCACTCGACCTACTAAGGATGCAGTAATGCAGACCTGTGATTTCAATTTCGCTGACACAAATGTGCGATCGGCCAGCACGAAGATTGTCCGTTCCACGTCCCCGCTTCCTCCTGCTGCTTCTAAAGTTCAGTCTTCGTCAACCTCTAATAAGCTGTGGGCACCTAAACAAGATGCCCAGACTTCGAAAAAGGAACCCGTCCGTGAAGATTTACTATGTACTTGGGCTTCTCAACCGTCAACTGCCTCTTCTCACCGTCACTCTTCCAGAAGAGCCAACAAAAAGAAGAGTTCCTCTCCTTCCCTGCCGAGGCGTGACTTGTCCATCACGCCGCCCAACAGTAGTCGGCCCCGATCATCTTCTGTCTCGCTGGGACGCACTACTGTTAGCCTGGTAACCGGCATTTTACCGGCGGCGGAAGCTGCCCCTCATGATCAACTCGGGAAGGTGGCAGATTAGTCAGTTGAACCCATGGAACACGATTCTCTGCCTCTAGATAGCGATAATAGTGTTTCCTCGAGGTCCGGTCCTCAGCAACCGTCAAGGTGACCCCGCCTGCTTGTTACTTTTTAACCTCTTCTCTCATTTTTTATCATAGCACTCTTTCAATGGAATATTCGCGGCATTCGTTCCAATAGGAAGAAATTAAAACTACTCCTTCGATTGCACTGCCTGCTTATAGTTTGTCGCCAAGAAACTAAGTTACGTCCATGTGATCATGCAGGCTTCCCCCACTACACGTCTGTGCGTTTCGATCTGTCACCTGTGAAAGGTACCCCAGCCCTTGGAGGGGTTTTGATGCTCATTCGGGACGACGTCTATTACCATCCCATTTCATTGCATACTCACCTACTGGCAGTTGCCGTCTGCATCACTCTATCCACCTTTTCCTTTTCCCTCTGTCATATCTATTTGCCATCGTCGTCTGCCCTTACTAGGGCAGATGTGCTACATCTCGTTGACCAACTCGCTTCACCTTTCGTGTTGGTAGGCGACTTCAATACCCACCACCCGCTATGGGGTTCTCCAGCACCTTGCCCCAGAGGCTCCCTTCTAGCAGACCTTTTAAGCATCTTAATCTTGTCTGCCTCAACACCGGTGCACAACAAAACACAACACATACTTATACCCATATAGACCTCTGATACGCACTCCTCGGCTTGCGCATAGGTTTGAGTGGTATGCACTTTCTGACACGTACTCGAGTGACCATTTCCCTTACGTAATCTATTTCCTGCATCATACCCTATCTCCTCGACCCACCAGTTGGAACATCTCTAAAGCCTACTGGGGGCTTTATTCTTCCATGGCTGTTTTTCACGATCAGAATTTTCCCAGCTGTGACAGTCAGGTCGAATACCTCACAGAGGTTATTCTCACCGCTGCCGAACATTCCATACCTCGTACATCCTCTTCTCCACGTCGTGTCCCGGTCACTTGGTGGACTGCAGCCTGCCGCGACGCTCTTAGTCCGGCGGTGTGCTTTACGCACCTTCCACCACCACCCAATGTTGGAGAATTGTATAAATTATAAACGACTTATAAAAGCTTACTGGACTGCTTTTACCAGTTCTTTTAACTGTTTTACTCCCTCCAAGGTTGTTTGGGGTGGCCTATGCTGTTTATCTGGCATCAAGGTCCATTCCTCGGTTTCTGGCCTGACCGTCGAGAACGCAGTTCTTGTGGACCTTGCTGATGTTTCCAACGCTTTGGACCGATCCTTTGCGGAGGTTTCGAGCTTTGCCCATTACCAACCTGCCTTCCTCCCTCGCAAACAGGTAGAGGCGGCACGGCCGCCTTCTTTCCACTCTTTTAATCGTGAAAATTATAACGTCGCCTTCACCATGCAGGAGCTAGACCGTGCTCTCGCCCTGTCCCGGTCTTCTGCTCCTGGGCCCGATTCCATCCATATTGAGATGCTGAAGAACCTTTCTCCTGCGGGCAAGTGTTTCCTTCTTAACACCTGTAATCACATAAAGGTCAGGTTCCCACAAGTTGGCGTGAAGCCATTGTCGTCCCCATCCCCAAACGGGGAAGGACAAACATCTTTCTTCCAGTTATCGCCCCATTTCTCTGGCGAGCTGTAAGGTGATGGAACGCATGTTTAACCTCGGTTGGTCTGGCTCCTCGAATCTCGACACCTCCTGACTAATGTTGAATGTGGTTTTTGTAGACACTGCTCTGCTGCTGATGACCTCGTTACCTTGTCGACCTTGATTATGAATAACTTTCTAAGGAAGCATCAAACAGTAGCAATGTTCTTAGACTTGGAGAAGGCTTATGATACCTGTTGGAGAGCGGGCATTCCCCGCACATTGCACACATGGGGTCTTCGTGGCCACCTCCCTCTCTTTATTCAAGCGTTCTTGGTGGATCACAAGTTCCAGGTGCGGGTGGGCTCTGTTTTGTCAGATACCTTTTGCCAGGAGAATGGGGTGCCACAGGGCTCTGTCTTGAGCATGGCTTTCTTTGCCATTGCAATCAATCTGATCGTAGATTGCCTTTCAGCCAAAGTTTCGGGATCCCTTTTTGTTGACGATTTCGCAATTTATTGCGGCGCCCATCGGACGTGTCTCTTGGAGCGTTGTCTTCAACAGTGTCTTGACCGCCTATATTCCTGGACCATTGCGAACGGCTTCTGATACTCCACTGAGAAAACGTGTGTATAAACTTCTGGAGGTACAAGGAATTTCTTCCACCATCACTCCATCTCGGCCCCGTTGCTCTACCATTCGTGGAGACAACAAAATTCTTGGGGCTGATGTTGGATTGGAAACTTTGCTGGTCTCCACACGTGTCCTACCTGGCTGCCCATTGTGCCCGATCCCTTACTGTTCTTCGTGTCCACAGTGGCACATCATGGGGAGCGGATCGTACTGTCCTGCTTCACCTTTACCAGTCCATTGTTCAGTCGAAGCTGGAATATGGAAGCTTTGTATACTCTTCTGCATGCCCATCCATTCTCCGCCGTCTCAACTCCATTCACCATCAGGGATTACGCCTATTGACTGGTGCATTTTATACCAGCTCTGTTTACAGTCTTTATGCCGAAGCCGCGGGGGGTTACCCCTGACCTCTCGGCGTGACATACTCTTGTGTCGGTACGCATTCCGACTGCTGTCGATGCCCAACCATCCATCTTACCCATTATTTTTTGACGACTCACTCGATCGCCAATATCGGTTGTCTGCGATAGCCTTGCTTCCACCTGGAGTTCAGTTTCGCCGCCTGCTTCAGCGGCTCGATTTTACCCTTCCTTCCACCTTTCAGTTGAGTGAGAGGCCATTGCCACCGTAGCATCAGGCCCAGGTTCACACCCACCTTGAACTTATTTTGCTACCCAAGGAGAGCACTCCGGATTTGGTATACTGCTCGAGGCTTGTCGAACTCCGTTCGCAGTTCGATAATGTCATATTTATCTACACTGATGGTTCCAAGAGCACTGACGGTGTTGGATCTGCCTTCGTCGTCGGGGACAACCGTTTCCAATACAAGCTCCCTGACCAGTGTTCGAATTACACGGCTGAGCTTTTTGCCCTACCCCAGGCTTTTTTATACACCCACCACTGCCGCCATCCCTTTTATGCCATCTGTTCGGACTCCCGTAGTGCCCTACAGAGTCTTAAGGACCCTTTCTCGACCCATCCTCTGGTGTATCGAATCCAACGCTCCCTCCAGTTGCTAGCAGATGACAGCTGACACTTTTCTTTCCTGTGGGTCCCTGGCCACGTGGGTGTGCCCGGGAATGAGACCACCGACATAGCAGCCAAGGCAGCAGCTCTTTTGCCTCGCATGGCTACTTTTTGCGTCCTATCAGACAATGTTCAACGGGCTCTTCGCCGGAGTATTGTGTCGTCCTGGCACAGTGCATGGTTCTCACTCCACGACAATAAATTGAACTGTAAAACCAATCCCGACTGCTTGGAGGACCTCCTCGCGCCCCTTTTGGCGAGAGGTCATCCTGGCCCGGTTGCGGATCGGTCACTGCCGATTCAGCCACCGTCATTTGTTAACTGCCGACCCTGCACCGCTGTGCTCCTGCGGCGAATTGCTGACAGTACGACATATTTTACTGTCTTGTGTTAATTTTAATCATCTCCGTGTAGCCCTTCACTTTCCGTCTACTCTGGAGGAACTTTTAGCTGATGACACACGAGTAGCTGCTCGAGTTTTGCGTTTTATCAACATGGCCAATTTATCAAAGGATATTTAACCTATCTATTTGTTTCTTTTTATCCTTCTGTTTTAGCTTTCTCTTGATACTCTCCTTTCTGGTAGGTATAACTTCATTCGAGATCTAGCGAAACTTTGTTCTGATCTGGGCGCTAATGACCTGAGAAGTTGTGCGCCCTAAAACCACAAAAACAAAAAACAAAAAAAACCACGTGTCTTGGAGGAGTGTGATAGGACCGCTATTATATAAATGATCTGATGGATGGACAGAATAACTTGTAATTTGCGGCTGTTTGCTGATGATGCTGTGGTGTATGGGAGGGTGTCATCTTTAACTGACTGTAATAGCTTACAGGAGGACTTTGACAAAATTTCTAGTTGGTGTGAAGAATGGCAGCTAGCCCTCAATGTAGAAAAATGTAAGGTGATGTGCATGAGTAGTTAAAACAATCCCATAATATTTGAATACAGCATTAGTAGTGAGCTTCTTGATGCGTTGCGTCATTCAAATATCTAGGCGTAACATTGCAGAGCGATATGAAATGGAACAAACATGTAAGGACAGTTGTGATTAAGGCGGACAGCCGACTTCGGTTCATTGGGAGAATTTTGAGACGATGTACTTCATCTGTAAAGGAGACCGCGTATAAAACGCTTTTACAACCACGTCTTGAGTATTGCTCAAATATTTGGGACTATTTGAAGCTGTAAGTCTTGCTGCCACCTACTTAAATTTTGCGTAGTGATCGCAATGACAAGATAAGAGAAATTAGGGCTCATATGGAGGCATATAGGCATTATTTTTTTCCTTGTTCTATTTGGGAATGGAATAGGAAAGGAAATGCCTAGTAGTGGTACAGTGTACCCTCCGCCACACACCTTACGGTGGATTGCGGAGTATGTATCTAGATGTAGATTAATATAAAACACAAACATAAAGGGTCCCAAGAGTCTTGCTTGCTGTACACCTACAGTTACCTGAACATCTTTCAGTGTTGTTTCTCCAAGTTAACTTGTTGCACCCTCCCTACCAAAAAATCCTCAAGCCAGATGCAAATTTCACTCAGTTTTCCTTATGGTTTTATGTTTGATAGTAAGCATGTATCAAATACTAGTACATCTATCTGACTGCTTAGAGCCATGCTGTCAGTATGTCATGTAAGAAAAGTATGAATTTGGTTTCACACTATAGATGTTTCCAGGATCTGTGCCGGTTGGTATGCAAGAGGACATTTTGTTCAAATTCCTTAAAATTCGTTTATCTATTGAGGTTCTACAACAAATGGATGCTGTGGACTTTTGGATGGTAGTTTTGCAGAGCACTTCTTCTGCCAGTCTTTATGAGGGTGTGACCTGTGATTTCTTCTACCTTCTGGGTGCAGTGTTTTGTTCATGGGATCTACAGTAGATTATAGATAAGAGAAACAGGACCATTCATCATGCTGTGGAGCTTTGTTCGTGTTTTTTTCCCTATTTCTCAGTGCGCCAACTCGTCGTGGTAGTGGCAGAGGATTAAATGGAGGAAATCTACTGTATATATAAAAGCAGTGTGTATGTATTTCATACAAATCTACAGTTTTTTTCCAATCTTTATGAATTTTTGTACACATAAGCTTCAATACACAAAGACATTCGCCGTAAGTGTAAGGATCATTTACAACACATAATTCACGACATGTGACGTCATGAACAATGAGCTGCGTGAAAATCTGCATCAAGCGACAAAGCTACTAATTTTCTCCTAAACCACTGAACCAATTTCAACCAGATTTGGTACCCATATTTCTTATGTGGAATAACAGTTGCTGTAGGAGTACTAACGACATATGACACGTGGTTCAGGAGATATAACACCATAAACAATAGGAGTTGCAAGAAATTGTCACATAATGTGATGAGACTTTATAAATACTTTGAGAATAACAGTATTTGGAGACTTGCAATACACATTAAACATTTCAAACCTTTATTATGCTTTTTATTGCTGACAACCACATCAAAATAATGAAAGGAAAAAAGTTTCACGCTTACTACTTTTCTGCTGTTGATGGAGCAAAACTACAGCATTCAGTATGATGTTGCAGTTTATAATTTCTACACTAAAACTTGTAATCACAGGAAATCTTCAGATAGTATGCATGCATGCAGATGAACATACTTTAGACATTGTATCATAGTACGACACATAGTTCATGAAATATAAGGACAATAACAGTAGTGTCCTCAGAGTCCTTCGCAATGATTACAACCTGATCTGTGATGGAGCGGTTTTCCATGAACACTGCTGTTATTCCATAAAATATTCTCGGTTTACTAGCTGTGTCATGTCAGTTAAAATTTTCGAGCTTTCGATGACAAGTTCCGCCATCGTCATCAGAAGTAAAATCACTGATTGTCGGTGTTGGCGAGGTGTCCTGCTTATATAGCTGCAGCGTTGTGTCTGGAAGTTTCTGGAGGGCCAGAGAGCGCCTGCACGGGCCGATGTGCTGCAGTACCGCGTGACGTCACGTGGAGCGTACCGCCAGCGCCACATTTGAACCTGGCACTCTCGCTTCTCTATTAGTGTGAAACTTCTGTTTCTGCTCTACGTCCAGGGCCCTCCCCCACGTCCTGCTGAGTGTATACACCTGGTCTCTGTTGAAATTGTTGATGTTCAATCTAATTTCAGACACCTGTTTTATAACAGAATCCCAGTAATATGATGTTTGGGCCAGAATGTTCGTCTTTTCAAATAGTATTTTATACCCATTTGTTAGGCAATGTTCTGCCACGGCTGGCTTCTCAAGCTCCCTTTGTTTTATGTGCCGATTGTGTTCAGCAGCAGTTCTAATAGTCTGTACAATGTAAATACTTTCGCGCTCACAGGGTATGCACCCGGAACACGCAGACCTTTACTGTCCTTCATGGGGCATAACATGTGTCTGATCTTGGAGGCGAGCCGGAAGTTTGGTCTCACTCAATGTCTCTTCAGGAGGTGTCCAATCGGGCTCGCCTCCAAGATCAGAGACATGTTACACCCCATTGAGGACAGTACAGGTCTGCACGTTCCGAATGTATATGCTGTCCCCTGTGAGTGCGGAAGTATTTACATGGGACAGACTATTAGAACTGTTACTGAACTTTGTGCAGAATGCAATCGGCGCATAAAACAAAGAGAGCTTGATAAGTCAGCCGTGGCAGAATATTGCGTAACAAATGGGCATAAAATACTATTTGAAAACATGAAGAGTCTGGACCAAACATTATATTACTGGGATTCTGCTATAAAAGAGTGCCTGAAGTTAAACATCAACAATTTCAACAGAGACCAGGGGTACACCCTCAGCAGGGTGTGGAGGTGGGCCCTGGACATAGAGCAGAAACAGTGGTCTCGTGCTAATAGGGAAGTGAAAGCTCCAAGTTCAAATGTTGTGCTGGCGGTACACTCCATGTGACGTCACGCTGTACCGCGGCCCATCAGTCTGCACTGTCTTCCCGTGCAGGCACTCTCCGGTCCTCCAGAAACTTCCAGACACACCGCTGCAGCTATATAAGTAGAACGCCAACACCAGCAGTCAGTAATTTTAGTCCTTATGACGATGGCGGAGCTTGCCATCGATAGCTCGAGAATTTTATCCGACATGACGCATCTAGTCAACCGAGAATATTTTATGGAATAACAGCAGTGTTCATGAAAAACCAGCCCACCACAGATTAGATTGTAATCTATTACTTCTTTGCAACTAACTGTGTTCGCAACGGATTTTACCAACATACAGCACTTATACAAATAAATATATACTGCAAAATTATACAATTGTAAACATATATCTCAATAAAGATGAGATCATATATACTACGAAAGGTAAAAAGCCTGTTGCATTGTGTATTAGGTATTTGTCACCTTAAGGAAATTTCTGGAAAGCTGACAGTAGTGTTCACAACTTTCAGCTCTGATGTGTACACAAATGCAGGCAATAGCAATAGACTTGTATGGAGTTATAAGGAAAGGAAGAGAAAGAAACAGAGTACATCCAACAAATACCCATTATTTCCGACAGATCTGACTTTTAATTTCAAGAGACTGTAGTTTCTAGTGAGACTTGAATTTTTTTTATGATTAACAAATTACAAGGCAATCTATTCAACACTGCAGAGTGGATTTGACATATCCATGTTTCTCAAACGGACAACTTTGTTACTTACTCAGGGTGGCCTTACTAAAGAAATTATTGATATTAGATCCTGGACAAGTAACAAGAAATATTGTTTACTATAAATTTGTGAATTAAATGAATGTATTGTGTTATTGCAAGATGACACGGGTGTATAGAGCCCTAATAGTATATGCAACTTCGCCTCATTTTCCTTGGATACCAAGTTGTTTAGTATTAAGTATTTGCAGCCTGTGTGTGCAGCTAGTGAAATTTTGTTGTAGCCAATCAATATGTCTTGATTAACAAATTATTAGTGAATTGAGGTCCAGCTACGCTGTGTCTCCAAACTTCTTCAAATTCTTTTGCCACTAAGGCTAACAGACTTACTTTCCTTTTTTTAGATTCCAACGAGACTGAAAGTTATGTTGAAATAACGTGTCACACTAAAACATTTTTGTAAATTCTTCAGTTACGTTTTATTTTGTGTGATTCTACAGAACTTCCAAGTGAATCAACCTCATTAACAGCAATTGTAATAATAATTTAAACAAAAGATAATGTAAATGGAGTTTATACACAAAAAGAGAGGTTTCATATTGGTTTATTCTGTGGATTTTCTCTGCCTCCTCCTAACATCGACTGTGCAGTGACTAACTGCTCATCATATCTGCAACAAAGACAGATTCTCGCAGTAGCTACTACAATGCTAGGCTGCTGGTATGCAAATTAAAGCCTTGATAAACTCAAGTCGATCATGAGGAAGAATGTAGTTATTTTGTAACACTCCATAGACAAGTAACAAGAAATATTGTTAATAGTAAAGTTGTGAATTAAATGAATGTATGAATGTTACATATTAAATGTATTTTGTTTACTATCTTAGTTTGTTTGGACCTGTACTTAAAATTTTGTGTATTATGCAAGACGGTCTTGTATTTCTTATATGTACTCTGATAAATAAAACATGTTTTTAGAAAAAAGGAGATGGACAGAGAGAGAGAAGGGATTGAAGTACTAACTCAAGGGTCGAATAAATACATACCTGGTCAACTGCCAGTTTCAGCTAGTTCATTTATAAATGCAGATCAGAGACTGTCACTGCACACAAACAGCTTCTAACCATAGCCTTCATCAGAACATAGTAAATCCACAGCAGTGATAGTAATTCAGAGTGAGGGTGGGATGGGGCATAAGGGGAAGGGTTGGGATGATATACTAGCAGCGCCTAACTAACTTGTGTTTTAGCGAGTTGTGGCTGTGATTGTATTAATGTGTGTGTGTGCGCGCGCCCTGTTTGGATGAATGCTAAGACCGAGTTCTGACTTTTCGTAATTAGGTTTTCCTTTTGTAAAGGAACATTTAGAAATGCGTTTGCTTTGCTGTCCTCAGTTGCAGTTCCTGTCTCATTCATGAGCAGCATAATTCTAACTTTGGTGACACGTATCAGTCATCCTATAAGACCAGAATGTTTTGGGATTTGTGAATGATATGTAGACAGTATTCTGCTTTGAAAAAGGGCATAAAGAATTGCTGTCTCATCAGTGAAACACATTTCATCCAGCTCATCAGCTAAATACTAGAATTGGTGGCATTGCTCTTGTTTGCAATGCAAATGTTGGCAATGCCCCTGTTAATATGGCAGTCATTTGGTAGCTAGAAAATATAAAATTAGAAACACTGGCGTTTGATGTAGGCTGATGTTGTTTAACCCAATATCAATGTTAGGTTGGGAGGCAACAGCTTGACAAAATTGGAGAATGTCACTGTGGTAAAGCATGTGATGTTAAAATCCAAAATGTGAAACCAAAACATCACTCTTTGTTACACAAATCAACTGTTCCAACATCTTAGTTTCTCATCACCACTTGCATTAGGTGTTGCCAACATACACCTCACAGTAACCACACACACCACCTTTTCTATAATATTATCAACCTATATGTTATACTGTCCAACGGCCAACGTCACACCGCACGGGGCCCCGAGCCGGAGCAGACTTTCTTCTGCCCCAGGCTGCTTCACTTTCCCTCCCGGTTTATGCCTTCGCCCGGAGACGGGCATATTTCGTGAGCTACGGTGGTTCTTGTGGTTTTTCTTCCTTCGTTCCTTCCTTTCTTACCCTTTGTTTTCTGTCTTTCTCTCCTTGTACTCTCCTAGCCTTCTTCTCCTCATTAGTCTCCGCTTCGGCATTTGAGACACTTCTTCCTTCTTTCTCTTCATTTCCTATCCTCTTCTTCTTTCCTCCCTGTGCGTGTCTGAAGGCCGACCCACGCATTATCGTGCGTAGCAGGTGACGGGGTAACGCGTAATTCCCCGCCCCGGGTAGACAAGTAGGGCACGTACGTACCCCCTGGTAAAGGCCAGGCCCAGGGAGGGGTGATTACCCGAGCTGGTACCTTCCGAACGTGCCGATTGGTCCCTCCGTCAGTTCTCGGGAGGTGTGACCTGACGTGTGAACAATCACCTAAGGCGGGTAAGCCCTCGGAGAGGGCCCCCACTAGGAAGGAGCGCGCCATCGGAGACGCCGGTAATCACGGGGGACACTTCCGCGACGACTTCCTTATCTTCTTTCGTGACGTTGACCCAGAAACGTAAGTTAGACTCGCCTCAGCCTAAAAAGACTCTGCCTAATGTACCTAAATTTCTGGTTGTCTCTCGCACCGATGGAAAGGATTTCAATTCTGTCAATCCTTTCGTTATACAGAAAGGTGTAGATGCAATTGCTGCCCCTGTTAAAACCTGTTCACGTCAGCGCAATGGCACATTGTTGCTGGAAGTGGAAAGTGCCTTCCAAGCCCAAAAACTGATACGTACTACGTTGTTGCACACGTTTCCAGTTAAGGTAGAAGCGCACCGCACACTCAACTCGTCACGGGGGGTAGTTTTTACGAGATCCCTTGACGGGTTGTCTGATGAAGACATCCAATCGTATATGTCCGATCAGGGTGTGACAGCCGCCCACAGGGTGATGAAAAAGGTCGATAACCAATTGACACCGACTCGTACTGTGTTTTTGACGTTCGACATAGTTGACCTCCCGTCGAAGGTCAAAGCAGGGTATGAAGTCATCTCTGTCCGCCCTTATGTGCCTAACCCAACGCGCTGTTTTCAATGCCACAGGTACAACCATACCCGTGAACATTGCCCAAATGCAGCAAAGTGTGTCACTTGTGGTAGGGACGCCCATGAGGGGGATTGCCCACCTCCGTCCCCTCACTGCCTAAACTGCAACGGTGACCATGCGGCTTCCTCTCGCGACTGCCCTGTATACAAGGATGAGAAGGTAATCCAGCAAATTCGGGTTACGGAGAAGGTATCAACATCTGCCGCTCGTCAGTTGTTGGCGAGTCGAAAGCCCACTGTCCTCCCAGCGGGTACATACAGTAAGGTACTCACCTCAACTCGACCTACCAAGGATTCCAGTACCCAGACATGTGACTTCACTTTCGCTGACACAGTTGTGCGATCCGCCAGCCCGAAGATTGCCCGTTCCACGTCCCCGCTTCCTCCTGCTGCTTCTAGGGTACAGTCTTCGTCAAACTCTAGTAAACCGCGAGCACCTAAACAAGATGCCCGGACCTTGAAAAAGGAACCCGTCCGTGAGGATTTTCTGCGTTCTCAGGCTTCCCAACCGTCAACTGCCTCTTCCCGCCGTCACTCTTCCAGAAGAGATGACAAGAAAAAGAGTTCCTCTCCTTCCCCGCCGAGGCGTGACCCATCCGTCATGCCGTCCAACAGTTGCCGGCCTCGGCCGTCTTCTGTTTCACCGGGTCGCTCCGTCTGCCGGGCACCCGGCCCTCTACCGGCGGCGGCAACTGCCCCTCCTGATCAACTCAGGGAGGTGGCAGGCGCGTTGGTCGAACCTATGGACCACGACCCTTTGCCCCTGGACAGCGATAGCAGTGCTCCCTCGAAATCTGGTCCTCAGCGGCCGTCGAGGTGACCCCGCTTGCTAGTTGGTTTTTATCCTTATTTCTTCTCTCATTTTTATCATGGCGCTCCTTCACTGGAATATTCGCGGCATTCGTTCTAATCGGGAGGAGTTAAAACTACTCCTTCGATTGCACTGCCCGCTTCTAGTCTGCCTCCAGGAAACTAAGTTGCGTCCCCGTGATCGTGCAGACTTTCCACACTACACCTCTGTGCGGTTCGACTTGCCACCCATGGAAGGTATCCCAGCCCATGGAGGGGTTCTGATGCTCCTTCGAGACGATGTCTATTACCATCCCATTTCATTGCATACTCACCTACAGGCAGTTGCCGTCCGCATCACCCTCTCCACATTTACCTTTTCCCTCTGTAATATTTATTCGCCATCGTCATCTGCCCTTACTAGGGCAGATGTGCTACACCTTGTTGATCAGCTGCCTTCACCCTTCGTGTTGATAGGCGACTTTAATGCCCACCACCCCTTATGGGGCTCTCCGGCACCTTGTCCGAGAGGCTCCCTTTTGGTGGACCTTCTCCAACACCTTGATCTTGTCTGCATCAACACCGGTGCACCAACCTTCCTTTCTGACACAACACACACTTACTCCCATATAGACCTCGCAATATGCACTCCTCAGCTTGCCGGTCGGTTTGAGTGGTATGCACTTTCTGACACGTACTCGAGTGACCATTTCCCCTGTATCATCCACATTCTGCATCACTCCCCATCTCCTCGTCCCACCAGTTGGAACATTTCTAAAGCCGACTGGGGGCTTTATTCTACCATGGCTGTTTTTCACGATCGGGATTTTCCCACCTGTGACAGTCAGGTCGACTACCTCACAGATGTTATTCTCACAGCTGCCGAACGTTCCATACCTCGTACATCCTCTTCTCCACGTCGTGTCCAGGTCCCTTGGTGGACTGCAGCCTGCCGCGACGCGCTTAGAGCCCGGCGCCGTGCTTTACGCACCTTCCGCCGCCACCCGACTTTGGAGAATTGCATACATTATAAACGTATGAGAGCGCAATGTCGTCGTATCATGAACGACAGCAAGAAAGCTTGCTGGACTGCTTTTACTAGTTCTTTTAACCATTTTACTCCCTCCACGTTTGTTTGGCGTGGCCTACGCCGTCTATCCGGCATCAAGGTCCACTCCCCGATTCCTGGCCTGACCGTGGAGAACGCAGTCCTCGTGGACCCCTCTGACGTCTCCAACGCATTGGGCCGTTTCTTTGCGGAAGTTTCGAGCTCTGCCCATTACCACCCTGCCTTTCTCCCTCGCAAACAGGTGGAGGAGGCCCGGCCGCCTTCCTTCCACTCTTTTAATCGTGAAAATTATAACGTCGCCTTCACCATGCAGGAGCTAGACCGTGCTCTCGCCCTGTCCCGATCTTCTGCTCCCGGGCCCGATTCCATTCACATTGAAATGCTGAAAAACCTCTCTCCTGCGGGCAAGTGCTTTCTTCTCACTACCTACAATCGCATATGGACTGAAGGTCGTGTTCCCACAAGTTGGCGTGAAGCCACTGTTGTCCCCATCCCCAAACCAGGGAAGGACAAACATCTCCCTTCCAGCTATCGTCCTATTTCTCTGACGAGCTGTGTCTGTAAGGTGATGGAACGCTTGGTTAACGCTCGGTTGGTCTGGCTCCTCGAATCTCGCCGCCTCCTGACTAATATCCAATGCGGTTTTCGTCGACACCGCTCTGCTGCTGATCACCTCGTTACGTTGTCGACCTTCATTATGAACAACTTTCTAAGGAAGCGTCAAACAGTAGCAGTGTTCTTCGACTTGGAGAAGGCATACGATACCTGTTGGAGAGCGGGCATTCTCCGCACATTGCACAGATGGGGCCTTCGGGGCCGCCTTCCTCTTTTCATTCAAGAGTTTTTGGCGGATCGCAAGTTCCGGGTACGGGTGGGTTCTGTTTTATCAGATACCTATTGCCAGGAGAATGGGGTACCACAGGGCTCCGTCTTGAGTGTGGCGCTCTTTGCCATTGCAATCAATCCGATCGTGGATTGCCTTTCAGCCGACGTCTCCAGATCTCTTTTTGTTGACGATTTCGCAATTTATTGTAGCGCCCAGCGGACGTGCCTCTTGGAGCGTTCTCTTCAACGCTGTCTTGACCGTCTACATTCCTGGAGCATCGCAAACGGCTTCAGATTCTCCACTGAGAAAACTGTGTGTATAAACTTCTGGAGATACAAGGAATTTGTTCCACCCTCTCTACATCTCGGCCCTGTTGCTCTCCCTTTCGTGGAGACTACGAAATTCTTGGGACTCATGTTGGATCGTAAACTTTCCTGGTCCACGCACGTGTCCTACCTGGCTGCCCGTTGTGCCCGATCCCTTAACGTCCTTCGTATCCTCAGTGGCACGTTATGGGGAGCGGACCGTACCGTCCTGCTTCACCTTTACCAGGCCATTGTTCAGTCCAAGCTCGACTATGGAAGCCTTGTATACTCTTCTGCACGGCCGTCAATTCTCTGCCGTCTCAACTCTATCCACCATCGGGGATTACATCTGGCGACCGGTGCATTTTATACTAGCCCTGTTGAAAGTCTGTATGCCGAGGCTGCTGTATTACCCTTGACCACTCGGCGTGACATACTTTTGTCTCGGTACGCATGTCGCCTGCGGTCGATGCCCAACCATCCATCTTACCGATTATTTTTTGACGACTCACTCGATCGCCAATATCAGTTGTCTGCGATTGCCTTGCTTCCACCTGGAGTTCGGTTTCGCCGCCTACTACAGCGGCTCGATTTTACCCTTCCTTCCACCTTGCCACCGTGGCATAAGGCCCCGGTTCACACTCACCTCGAACTTAGTTCGCTCCCCAAGGAGAGCACTCCGGATTTGGTATACCGCTCGAGGCTTGTCGAACTCCGTTCGCGGTTCGATAACGCCATATTTATTTACACTGATGGTTCCAAGAGCACTGCCGGTGTCGGATCTGCCTTCGTCGTCGAGGACAACCGTTTCCAATACAAGCTCCCTGACCGGTGCTCTTAACTTCATGGCTGAGCTTTTTGCCATCCACCAGGCCGTTTTGTACACCTGCCGCCACCGCCAACCTTTCTATGCCATCTGTTCGGACTCCCTTAGTGCCCTGCAGAGTCTTAAGGACCCTTTGTCGCACCATCCTCTCGTGTATCGGATCCAACGCTCCCTCCAGTTGCTAGCAGATGACAGCTGTCACGTTTCTTTCCTGTGGGTCCCTGGCCACGTAGGTGTGCCCGGGAATGAGACGGCCGACATAGCGGCCAAGGCCGCAGCTCTTTTACCTCGCGTGGCTACCTTTTGCGTCCCATCTGACGATGTTCAACGGGCTCTCCGCCGGAGTATCGTGTCGCAATGGCACAGTGCGTGGTTTTCAATGTCCAACAACAAATTGCGAACTGTAAAACCAATCCCGACCGCTTGGAGGACCTCCTCACGCCCCTCTCGGCGGAGGAGGTCATCCTGGCCCGGTTGCGGATCGGTCACTGCCGTTTCAGCCACCGTCACTTGCTGTCCGCCGACCCTGCACCGCTGTGCTCCTGCGGTGAACTGCTGACCGTGTGACATGTTTTACTGTCTTGCGTTCTTTTTAATCATCTCCGTGTAGCCGTTCACTTTCCGTCTACTCTGGAGGAAATTTTAGCTGATGACACACGAGCAGCTGCTAGAGTTTTGCATTTTATCAACTTGGCCAACTTATCCAAGGATATTTAACCCTTTTAATTGTCTTTTATCTTTCGTTTTTATCCTCTTCTTGATGTTCTGATAGTCACCATTTTTTTTGAGATCATAGCGAATCTATGTTTTTGACTGGGCGCTAATGACCATAGAAGTTGTGCGCCCTAAAACCACACCAAAAAAAAAAAAAAAATATTGAACGAGGGAAAAAAAGAATGCCTATATGCCTCCATACGAGCCCTAATTTCTCTTATCTTGTCTTTGTGATCTTTACGCGAAATGTAAGTAGGCGGCAGCAAGATCGTACTACACTCAGCTTCAAATTCCGGCCCTCTAAATTTACTTAACAGAAATTCACGAAAAGAACGTCGTCTTTCTTCCATCGATCCCCAATTGAGTTGCTGGAGCATTTCCGTGACACTCGCGCATTGGTCGAACCTACCGGTAACAAATCTAGCTGCTCGCTTCTGAACCGCCTCTGTCTTCCTTCAAACCGATCTGCTGTGGATCCCAAATACTTGAGCAATACTCAAGACGTGGTCATACAAGCGTTTTATACGCGGTCTCCTTTACAGGTGAAGTACATCTTCCCAAAATTCTCCCAATAAACCGAAGTCGGCTGTCTGCCTTACTCACAACTGTCCTTACATGCTCGTTCCATTTCATATCGCTCTGCAATGTTACGCCTAGATATTTGAACGACGCGACAGCATCAAAAAGCTCACTACTAATGCTGTATTCGAACATTATGGGATTGTTTTTTCTACTCATGCGCATCACCTTACATTTTTCCACATTGAGAGCTAGCTGCCAATCTTCGCACCAACTAGAAATTTTGTCTAAGTCATCCTGTATGCTATTACAGTCAGTTACAGACGACACCCTCCCATACACCACAGCATCATCAGCAAATAGCCGCAAATTACAACTTACTCTGACCATCAGATCATTTATATAGATAGAAAATAATAGCGGTTCTATCACACTCCCCTGGGGCACGCCTGACAATACACTCGTCTCTGATGAACACTCGCCGTCGAGAACAACGTACTGCGTTCTATTACTTAGGAAGTCTTCCAGCCAGTCACAAATCTGTGAACCTATTCCATAAGCTCGTATCTTCGTTAGCAGTCTGCAGTGTGGCACCGCATCGAGCGCCTTTTTGAAGTCAAGAAAAAACACAATCCGCCTGTTGCCCTTCGTCCATGGCTCACAAGATGTCATGTGAGAAAAGGGCAAGCTGAGTTTCACAACATCAAACGTTCCCTTCCCTACAGCGTAGGTCTTCGTGGCAAAAGAGTCTGCTCCAGTCCCGAATCCCTAAACCAGTACACCAAAAACCTAATAACAGCTTTCACATCCCGCAGCTATCCTCCTGATCTGGTTCAGAAACAAATTACCAGAGCCATCTCCTCATCCCCCCAAATCCAGAACCTTCCACCGAAGAACCCCAAAAGTGCCCCTTTTGTCACCGAATACTTTCCGGGACTGGAGCGGACTCTGAATGTGGCTCTCCAGCAGGGATATGACTTCCTTAAATCCTGCCCCAAAATGAGATCCATCCTTCATGACATCCTTCCCACTCCACCAAGAGTGTCTTTCCGACGCCCACCTAACCTTCAGCTTATTCTCTCCTCCCGTTGCCCACCTGGTCTCAACCTCTGCTAAATTCAAATTCCTGCCCACCATCTTTAGCATTTTTGCCTCAGTTCTGTGGACAGAGCCTCTGCCTGAAGTGGTATCTCTGTCCAACTTCTTTGCTTTTTACAAATGTCTGTCTAGGTGTGTTTGTGTTTGGATATGTGCAAGTGCGTGTGTATTTGTTTACCTTCCTTTTCCCCCCCTAAGGTAAGTCCTCCACTCTTGGGATTGGAATGACTCCTTTTCTACTTCCTTAAAACCCATATCCTTCCCTTTCTCCTCCGCTTTTTCCTCCGCACTACTGAAGAACTATGTTCATTGAAACGCAATGAGATAGGCTGGTATTCTCAACCTTCTGTGTGAAGTATGACGTTAGAGCTCAGACAACAGGCATTTGCCGCAGCATGTGCTATAATATGTAGTCGGTTACACCTCGTTCCCTTAACCACAGTTAGAATTGTTGGTACATGTTTATTGAGGCTCCCGTACATACACACAGAGTGCAAATGGTGCTTTTTTTCCATCCCCCACTGCCAAGGGGTGCCATTACTTGCCATGCTTTTGAACTGCTGGTAATTATAGCTTCTGTCCCTGCTATTGCCTCCCACCATCACGGTACAGTTTCCGACAGGTGAAGTGAGTCTCACTGGTGCAGTTTGAGTGGAAGACAGTTCATCATTTTAATTTGTTAGTGAACAAAAATAAAAATAGAAAAGAGATGACTTACCAAAAGGACCGGCTCGTTGAGAGAAACAAATAAAATCACACACAAACACACATACAAGCTTTCGCCACCACTGGCAGCTTCTTCAGGAAAAAGAGGAAAAAAGGGGAGGAAAAGGGAAGGATATGGGTTTTAAGGAAGTGGAAAAGGAGTCATTCCAATCCCAGGAGTGGAAGGACTTACCTTAGGGGAAAAAAAGGAAGGTAAACAAATACACACACACTCAGACATATCGAAACGCAAACACACCTAGACAGACATTTGTGAAAAGCAAACAAGTTGGACAGAGATACCAATTGAGGCAGAGGCTCTGTCCACAGTATCCACAGTATTTGGGGTATTTTTAGCACCTCCAGTAGATGAGCGTAGGGTGCCCTCTCAGCACACCAGTTCCTATTCACAGCAGCTTCCAATTCTTGACAGCAATCTGCTCATGTCAAACTTATGGAAATTCGCCCTGAACTAATCAGTTTCTGTAATATCGTAAGGTCTTAACACTAAATCGACAAGGTCAGTCTAATTAAACGGCATTCAGAAAAGCAGCTACACAAAATTACAATAAAGGTTGAGGTGGTTCACTTTCGTCATAAATGATGTGTATGTAGTCTAGCATAATAAAACCACCATAAAACAGTTGGTCTTCTTGTATGTTTGACTCAAATAGTTATACTTCTCAAACTACTTGAATGAGCATTCTCATCCATTTACACTTGATAAGCTTATTTATTAATATTTAACTTTAAATAACTTAACAATAAGGTTTTCACAATCACAGTTTTAGCTCACTCTTGAGCGACTCGGAATAAACAGAATGTCATTTGTTTAATGATGGATATACATGTTCCATAGTCCCATCCATAGCTTCTGTCATTTCACGCTGCTGCAGACCAATTATTAAATAGACACTCTGACCACTTTGATGCACTTCATACCACCAAAAACTGCAACACACAGACATTTTAGCGGCAGTAACAACTGTGGTCAGAAATTATCCAAACAAGGTGATTTAGGCCTATGTAGTGGTTTGTTCCACTACATGTAACCCTCCCCTAAGCCTTGAGATAACCACAAATCTCATAAAGCCTACAACCAACATTATCTTTCACAAAGGTGAAATAATCAATACAGCAAAGGAAGGAAATATGAGTTTAACCATTCCTTATCTTAGTAGGGTAACTACAGTAATTAAACTTCGCTTATAAAGGTATCTCAAAATTATGACGGTGTCTACTTCTCAAATTATAACTCGTGAGGTTATAACATCTCCTCAAATTAGGGGAAAGGGAGCGGTGTTATTGAAATTCCAAAAACAAATTCATATGAGGCACCTTCCATTTACTACAAAGCATCAAATCGGAATGCGTGACATTTTCTGAATGGCCCAAAGCCTGCTGCTCAAGGTTTTGTAAGGTAAAATAATAAAAGTAAGACAATATTTGACTTCGGTTAGACAAAGAGAAAACAAAAAAAGTTTGAGTACCAAGCTCTGTTTGTCTACCCAAATGTGTCAGCCATACCGTTTTTGACTGAACACCCCTCCTAAATGTTAGGTTCTATTTATAGACAACTAACCAGGATGTAACAGCCTCACTTTTGTGTCTGTTACTCCCAACACCACCACACACTTCCATTTCCTCTGTTCCACCAAATCAAACCAGTCTATTTCTCTCCCTCCTATACATTTAGCCTTTGCGTTGGACCGGGTCTGTTTTGTGTCACACTGCCACTCTGTTTGTTTTTTATTGAAATGCAATTGTTAAGTATCAGTATTGGAATATCATGCGCTCGTGAACCATCTACTCATCTTTAACATGCTCCCCCTATTACCCCCCTTCTTGAAACAAGTGTACGAGATCGAAATCACCATCACCATCTTATATTTTATTGGGACATACAAACTAGGTTGTATGTGTATTCAAAACCAATGTGATCCCATGTGAAACAGTGTTCCAGAAACATAGGACAAGTGACATAAAAAAACCTACCTACTAAAAAAATGTAACCTACATGTGTTTGTATTACATGTATTGTTGTTAAAGTTGTAAAAGTGTAGATAAATATGTTCATAGAAGAACGTGTGTGCGCGTGCGTGTGTGCGTGTGCGTGTGTGTGCGTGTGTGCGTGTGTGCGTGTGTGCGTGTGTGTGTGTGTGTGTGTGTGTGTGTGCGTGTGTGCGTGTGTGTGTGTGTGTGAGAGAGAGAGAGAGAGAGAGAGAGAGAGAGAGAGAGAGAGAGAGAGAGAGAGAGAACTAGACCTAACCAAGCAATCCAAATACAAAATTTATAAACCTTTCCCCATTTCATCTTTAAAAAAGTAGAAAAATGATATAGTAAGGACAGTTTACAACTCACCGCAAAGACATGGCGACGAGTTGCGACAGGCATGTACAAAAGACACACACATGCAATGTTTGCAGCTATCATCCATGGCCTTCTTCAGAAAATAGAACATTCATGCAATCACACAGGCACACAACACAGTCATACAACCATCACCTCCGGCTGCCGCACTTTGAATCACGCTCTGTGGCGAATCAGGGACAGGACGGGAGGGGAGGGGAGGGGATAGGAAGGTGGGTTAGATGGGAATAACGAGATGCAGCTTAGGGATGGAGTGGGGAGACAGGTGAGAGGAGAAAAATAAAATAAACAAAAATAAAGTAAAATAAAATAATTATACAAAATGCGAGCACACTGTAAGTACGCAAGACCGTGCACGCACGCACGCGCGCACTCACACGTGCGCGTGCGCACCTCGCAGCGTTCATTTTAATGAAATAAATCGCAATTTGTGATCATTTATGCATCACTGTACTAGGTTTAGTGTCTGTGTGTTGCAGTTTCTGGTGGTATGAAGTGCAGCAAAGTGGTCAGAGTGTCCATTTAATAATTGGTATGCAGCAGCATGGAATGCCAGAAGCTATGGATGGGACTATGTATATCCATGATTAAACAAATGACATTCTGTTTATTCGAAGAGTAACTCATTGTACTATCAATAGATTTTTGTAAAAGGATGCTCTAGAGTGAGCTAGAACTGCGATTGTTAAAACCTTATTGTTAAGTTGCTTATAGTTAAATATGAATAAATATGCTTCTCAAGTGTAAATGGAGAGAGTGAACCACCTCAATTGGCGACCATTGACACCCGAACTGCAGAATACAGTCACATCTCAGAAGAAATGTGTTAAGAAGTTTAACTGAGGCAAGAGAGGTACTCAATACCACCTGGATATTAAACAGGCAGTACATCTAAAACACCAAATATTCATTGTTAAAATCTCCACATAACTAAGAAGAAACATATTGCACACAAATACGCACTAGAAGAAACCAAGATTTTTTCCACATCAAGCAGAAGCAATGGGCAGCCGACATCATCAAACAGCACCTCGAGCAACTGCTGTATGCACCACTCTACTGAGCATACAAGTGATAGTATTTTTCTTTTTCCTAGTTAAACTTTTAGTGAATACTCCGTGAAGTGTTGTGTCAGTGCATACACTAAATGTTATGCCTGTAATTAGATATCAGGCAAAAATGGCAGAAGTAAATAGAGGTGTACCGGATGTAGCTAACATGTTAACAGGACCAATTACATAGCTTCAGAACTGATTTTTTTAAAAACAATTCTCTGCTCAAAAGACAAGTTTTAAAAATTATTTTTCTTAACAAATATCTGATCTTTCCATTCAATTTAATGCTCAAAAGACAAGTTTGATAGATCAACTTTCCAGCCATAAGTTGGAAATATCAGACAAAATTGATCAGTCAGTCACAAATTAATACCGAATTTAATGTAAAATTAGATTCTTTCCAAAATACCTTGAAATCTTATGCAGAAAAATGTGAGGTTAACTGTGGTGTTGCACAAGTATGAAGTGCGCGCCACGTACTTACGCCGCGCGTCGCTATGCACGCACGACACGGCGCGGCGTTCTTACATCGGCAGCCACGAGCGTCCTCTGCTGCAACTCCGCTTGTGGCCACGATAGCTGCATCGGCCACTTGGGAGTCAGATAGGCACCAGTTAAGACTTGGCTATCGGATAGGCACTAACAATCATCAGTAGGCAGGCCTCTATCTAATCTATGAATCAGCAATCTGCAGTCAAGAACTATATAAAAGTTAAGTATTACCAAGACTCCGCGAAATATATATCTTGTTCGAATTTAGCCTAGTGTTCTAGTTTCTGGCTGTCCCACTGGCTGGTCACCTCCGTACCTGCACACGCGTGCGTCCTTTATTCCTGTGTCGGTCTCTTCCTACTCAGCCACCGACTCCTACGACAACCGGGGAAACGAGACACAAAAGTGGCGACGAGGCTGGGATACAAAATTAACTACAATAATTTAAATTTAGAAATTATATCTAAAGATGAGGTTTCTAATATAGTCACAGATCTTTTAAATGACAAATTTCTTCCCTACAAACAAGATCTTGTTTCAGATGTGGTAGAAACTATTAAAGATACTACTTCTGATACAGATCCTGTTCATCAAGAACTTGGTAATAAATTATTGTCAGTGGACAAGGTTTCATCAGAGTGTTGTAGTAAATTAACATCTTGAGAGGGTTGACATCACCCGGGCTGGCAAAAGGGTTCAGGCTACTGAATTGTAATTAGAGGCACTTAAACAATCGCAATCAGATCATAGTGAAAAGGGTTCCCTGGAGTTGTCCAACGTTTGTGGACAATAAATTTTGGAACTAATTGAGAAAAAATTTCATGAACTTAAAACTAGAGATACTTTATCAGATGTAGTTTCCCTAATTATCATTTTGATACAGTTTATGAGGATTCAAATAGAGATAATCCATCTTGCTTCACAAATAAACCTGTTACTGCTAGTATCAACCATGCACAATCTCCAGTTCAATCTAATTGCAATACATTTAATTTCACTCCGGGAATTAATTTGTCAAAAAAAACTGCATAAATTCAAACCAGGAGGCAATGTCCAGCCTAATCATTTTATTCGAGTGATTTCAAGAACTCTCCCAAATAAGTTGTTTGTGTCCAAGATCCAAATACTGGTATGGATAAAGGTTTATATAATGTTAACAGCCTTTGCCCTATATCAAACCCCTAGGGAGCTAACACTTTGTTAGCTAAACAATTAATGATTGTTGGTTCCTGAGTTCTATGTGTTGTTTTCTTCGCCTAATTTTTT
Source organism: Locusta migratoria (assembly GCA_026315105.1). Lineage (NCBI taxonomy): Eukaryota > Metazoa > Arthropoda > Insecta > Orthoptera > Acrididae > Locusta > Locusta migratoria. The sequence goes on along the minus strand of CM048751.1, from coordinate 358,183,904 downwards.
TTCGTCAACACACATCTCTTTCTGTCCTTTTGTTTTCATTCTTATACTTTACACCGATGAAGACAAGGTTTTGTAATATATCGGCAAGTCAGAGACGAAAAATCGCATGTAATTACTACTTACATTTGATATCATGTAATCTTTGATGTTCTTAACTGCCGATAAGTTGAATTACTGATTACAATGATTGATCACATATGTATTACAGATGACATATGTCTCTAGTCACATCTGAATTATCATAAATAGAAATTCAGGTTACAGAATTGGATTTCCCTTATCATGACACTCATTAATTAATTTATTATTCATGAAAATCATAAGATTGCTGAATGAATATAATTTTGTTGTTGTTGTGGTCTTCAGTCCAGAGACTGGTTTGATGCAGCTCTCCACAATACCCTATCCTGAGCAAGCCTCTTCATCTCCACATAAGAACTGCAACCTACATCTGTCTGAATCTGCTTACTGTACCCATCTCTTGGTCTTCCTCTACGGTTTTTACCCCACACACTTCCCTCCAACGCTAAATTTACAATTCCTTGATGTCTAAGAATGTGTCCTACCAATCGATTCCTTCTTTTAGAAAAGGTATGCTAGAAATTTCTTTTCTTTCCAATTCTGTTCAGTGCCTCCTCATTAGTTACGCGATCCACCCACCTAATCTTCAGCATTCTTCTTTTGCATTATATTTCAAAAGCCTCAATCCTTTTCCTGTCCGCACTGTTTATCGTCCACGTCTCACTCCCATACAAGGCAACACTCCACACAAATGCCTTCAGAAAGGACTTCCTTAGGCTTAAATCAATATTCGATGTTAACAAATTTCTCTTTTTCAAGAACGCTTTTCTACCCATTGCCACTCTGCATTTTATATCCTCTGTACTGCGACCATCATTTGTTATTTTACTGCCCAAGTAACAAAACTCATCTACCTCCTTTATTGCTTCGTTACCTAATCTAATTCCTTCAGCATCACCTGATTTTCTTAGACTGCACTTATTACCCTAGTTTTGCTCTTGTTAATGTTCATCTTATCTGCACCTTTCAGCACACTGTCCATTCCATTCAATTGCTCCTCCAGGTCCTTTGCTGTATCTGACAGAATTACTATGTCGTCGGCAAAACACAATGTTTTTATTTCTTCCCCCTGAACTTTAATCCCTATTCCAAATTTCTCCTTGCTTTTCATTATAGCTTGCTCAATGTACAAATTGAATAACATTGGAGAAAGGCTACAACCCTGTCTTACTCCCTTTCTAACCACTGCATCCCTTTCATGCCCTTCAACTCTGACAACCACTGTCTGGTTTTTATACAAGTTGTAAATAACCTTACGCTCCCTATATTTTACTCCTGCTTGCTTCAGAACTTGAAAGAGTTTATTCCAATCAACATTGTCAAAAGCCTACTCCAAATCTACAAAAGCTAGAAATGTAGGTTTGCCTTTTCTTAATCTATCTTCTAGGATAAGCCGTAAAGTGAGTATTGCCTCCAGAGTTCTTACATTTCTCATGAATCCAAACTGATCTTACCAGAGGTCGGCTTCTACCACCTTTTCCATCCTTCTGTAAATAATTCGTGTTAATATTTTGCAACCATGACTTATTAAACTGATGGTTCTGTAGTTTTCACACCTGTCTGCACCTGCTTTCTTTGGAATGGGGATTATAACATTTTTCTTAAAGTCTGAGGGTACTTCACCTGTATCATACATCTTACACACCAGGTGAAACAATTTTGTCATGGCTGGTTCTCCCAGGGACTTCAGTAGCTCTGAGGGAATATCATCTACTCCAGCGGCCTTGTTTCGAATTAGGTCTTTCAGTGCTCTGTCAAATTCATCTCTCAGTATAGTATCTCCTATTTCGTCCTCATCTACTTCTTCTCCCTTTTCTACAATATTGCCGCTAAGTTCATTTCCTTCATAGAGCCTCTCTATATACTCTTTACACCTTTCAGGTTTCCCTTCTTTGCTGAGAACTGGTTTTCCATCAGTGTCCTTGATATTCATAGAGCTGTTTTTCTTATCTCCAAATGTTTCTTTTATTTTCCTGTAGGCTGTATCTATTTTTCCCCTATTTATACATTCTTCTACATCCTTGAATTTGCCTTCTAGCTACTCCTACTTAGCCATTTTGCACTTCCTGTCAATCTCATTTCTTAGTCGTTTGTACTCCATTTTGCCTGTTTCATTTACTGCATTTTTATATTTTCTCCTTTCATGAATTAAATTTAGTATCTCCTGTGATATCCAAGGATTTTTTATGGGTGTTGCCTTTCTACCTATTTTGTCCTCTGCTGCCTTCACTATTTCATCTCTCAATGCTACCCATTCCTCCTCCTACTGTTTTATTTCCCCCCATTTCTGTCAATTGTTGCCTAAAGCTCCCTTTGAAATTCTTAAGAACTTTAGGTTCCTTCAATTTATCAAGGTCCCCTCTCCTTATTTTCCTACCTTTTTGTAGTTTCTTCAGTTTAAGCCTACAGTTCATAACCAACAAGTTATGGTCAGAGTCTATATCTGCCCCTGGGTATGTCTTACACTATAAAACCTGGTTCCGAAATCTATGTCTTACCATTATAAAATCTATCTGGTATCTCCCGGTGTCTCCTGGTCTCTTCCACGTATACAACCTTCTTTTGTGATTCTTAAACCAGGTGTTTGTTACAACTAAATTATGTTCCGTGCAAAATTATACCAGGTGGTTTCCTCGTTCATTCCTTTTGCCCAGACCATATACACCTACTATCTTCCCTTCCTTTCCCTTCCCTTCCCGTCCTTGTCCTACTACTGAATTCCAGTCTCCCATAACAATTAAGTCCCTTAATTGTCTGAATAATTTCCTTTCGCTCCTCATATATTTCTTCAATCTCCTCATCTTCGGCAGAGCTAGTTGGCATATAAACCTGTACTGTTTTGGTATGCGTTAGATTCCTGTCTATCTTTACTACGATAATGCGATCACTACACAACTCCTAGTAGTTTAACCGCATTCTTATTTTCTTATTTATTATCAGAGCTAATCCTGTAATACCCCCAACTGATTTTGTATTTATAATCCTGTACTCACCTGACCAGAAATCCTGTTCCTCTTTCCACCGAACTTCACTAATCCCCACTATATCTAACTTCAACCTATCCACATCTCTTAAAATTTTCTAGCTTCCCTACCCGGTTAAGGGATCTAACATTCCACGCTCCAATCCGTAGACTGCCAGTGTTGTCTTTCCTGATGATCACATCCTCCTGAGTAGTCCCCACCCGGAGATCCGAATGGGGGACTATTTTACCTCCGGAATATTTTACCCGAGAAGATGCCATCATCATATATTCATACAGTAGAACTGCATGTCCTCGGGAAAAGTAACGGCTGTAGTTTCCCCTTGCTTTCAGCCGTTTGCAGTAACTGTGTGGGAAAGTCACATTAGCTGAGGTTACAAGGCCAGCTCAGTCAATCATCCAGACTGTTGCCCCTGTAACTACTGAAAAGGCTGCTGCCCCTCTTCAGGAACCACACGTTTGTCTGGCCTCTCCACAGATACCCTCCGCTGTGGTTGCACCTACGGTACGGCTATCTGTATCGTTGAGGCACGCAAGCCACCCCACCTCGGCAGTGTCTGTGGTTCATTGGAGTGGATATAATTTTATAAATTCCTATTATGGTTCTCAGCAAGTTTGGAGTACAGTAATCAGGTATAAGGTCTAAGGAATGGTGAATGGTTTGTGTTGAGTGAATCAGTCTCAACTCATTCCTGACGGAGACCTTGAACGATTACTTGGTCAGTATGTACTATTAATTACTTGACATGGAATTTGTTACGATTAATACGTTGCTTGTAGTGGCTATTTGAGCAGCGGCTGAATAATATGTATTTCACAGGGAAATACATATGGTACAATGATTATCGAAATGGTGACAAATTAAGCATTGCTTTTACAATACTTACATAGATTTTCTTTTTACTTAGATTTAAGGTTTTCTCCTTTTCATTTATGTATGTATGTATGTGTTTATATGAATTGATACCAATGGCCTTCCAAAAGTGAAAATCATGGATATGTTGTTTTTGGATGTCATAAACAATTCCAACCGACATTACGGGTGTAGCAGTTTCACTGTACTAGGTTTAGATGGAATACCGAAGTGTGGCGAATGAAAATTTGTACCCGGCCGGGATTCGAACCCGGGATCTCCTGCTTACTAGTCAGATGCGTTGACCACTCCGCCACTGAGGACACAGTGACCAGCCCAACTGCGAAGGACTCTTCCCTGCACGTCTCCCGCCACACCCAAATCTCCATTTGCCACTCTGTCTCTTCCCTATTACCACCGATTTGGGTGTGGCGGGAGATGTGCAGGGAAGAGTTCTCTGCAGTTGGGTTGGTCACTGTGTCCTCGGTGGCAGAGTGGTCAACATGTCTGTCTAGTAAGCAGGAGATCCTGGGTTTGAATCCTGGCCGGGCACCAATTTTCATTCGCCACACTTCGGTATTTGTCCCGTTAACATGTTATCTACATCCGGTACACTTGAATTTACTTCTGCCATTTTTGCCTGATATCTCATTATAGGCATAACATTTAGTGTATGCACTGACACAACACTTCACGGAGTATTCACTAAAAGTTTAACTAAGAAAAAGAAAAATAATATCACTTGTATGCTCAGTAGAGTGGTGCATACAGCAGTTGCTCGAGGTGCTGTTTGATGATGTCGGCTGCCCATTGCTTCTGCTTGATGTGGAAAAAATCTTGGTTTCTTCTAGTGCGTATTTGTGTGCAATATGTTTCTTCTTAGTTATGTGGAGATTTTAATATTTGGTGTTTTAGATGTACTGCCACAACCAATAGTTCTTGTATTATTGTTTTATATCCAGGTGGTACTGAGTACATCTCTTGCCTCAGTTAAACTTCTTAACACATTTCTTCTGAGATGTGACTGTATTCTGCAGTTCGGGTGTCAATGATCGCCAATTGAGGTGGTTCACTCTCTCCATTTACACTTGAGAAGCATATTTATTCATATTTAACTATAAGTAACTTCACAATAAGGTTTTAACAATCGCAGTTCTAACTCACTCTAGAGTATCCTTTTACAAAAATCTATTGATAGTACAATGAGTTACTCTTCGAATAAACAGTGTGTCATTTGTTTAATGATGGATATACATGTTCCATAGTCTCATCCATAGCTTCTGGCATTCCATGCTGCTGCAGACCAATTATTAAATGGACACTCTGACCACTTTGCTGCACTTCATACCACCAGAAACTGCAACACACAGACATTCTGGTGGCAGTAACAATTCAAGTGTGGTCAGAAATTGTCCAAAAATGATAGGATACGAGATATTGGATTATCTCAAGGCGATTTAGGCCTATGTAGTGGTTTGTTCAACTACAAGGTGTGAAAACTAGAACTTAGCTGATTTTATGCTGGACACATGTCAACTGCCACACTCACTCCATGGTTCATCATTTGACAGTTTGCGAAACTAGCTTCACTGTTTCTCGTTACTTCACAATCACATTTCTTTCTGGATTAGTTCTTCAGTCTGCTCTTTGTCATCGATGAATTGTGATATGCATTAGCCGGCCTCCTCTCGAGCTGCTAATTAATTTTTGGAATCTGTGACCGTGAAGATGTAATTCAGCTGGAATATGCCCATGTCTCCTGATCTCCCCCCCCCCCCCTCCCCGCCTTCCAACTACATCTCCTTTTGTGGTTTTTGATTAAAGTACTCTTTATTACTAGTTATCGCCTGTTATGTTGTCAATTGATTCAGAACCTTTTCATTAGTTCATACAGATCTGAACAGATCATGAACTGTACTTGATATATGTTCAAGTAGTAATACAGCATTGGACAAATAAAAATGGTCTGAAGAACAGAGTTCCAGGGTACAAAAAAACACAGCAGAGGGAAAGAATTACAGTATTGTAGCAGATGTGGAAAGTGACCACCATTCACACCTTGTGCTTTTGGGTCCCGGTCAGTGGTTAGCAAATTACCAAAGTTGGACAGAAGCTGGACTGGCATTGCTGCCATCTCATCCGAAATGTTGTTCTTATTCTCAATGAATGTGATGTTCGTTGTGATAAACCTCAGACTCGATGACTCCGCACACTGACAGATCGGGTTACGTGCGAGGCCAGCTAAAGCTGCAGCCAGTTGTGACTTCTGTAACAACTGTCAGGTTTGAAGACTGTGTTAGATTGCTGCAAGCTTCATTTGCCTTAATGCAAACTTTTACATCCACTTATCCAGGTCTCCAGCCTGTATTTGTCTGTTGATAGTATGACCTCCTCCTCACCCCCCCCCCCCCCCTCAACTCCCAGGTGTAGCTGAACCATAAGTGTCCTTCTTGACATTGTTTAATTGAACTAGATGAAATCTTACATTGCATAGCAATTTATTTGGTGAAGTATCAAAGTATAGCTTAAAAAACATTCTTTAGGCCTTTATTGAGGAACTGTTTCCAGTCTTAGGCTTACATTGCGACTGCCTTATGATTCAGTTACATTCCTGAAAGACACGAGAAACAAATTTAATGTTTCTGATTTGTGACTAATTTAAAGTGTTTTGACACTGTCTTGGCTTTTCTGTCACACTTCATGACTAACCGATGACGATCAATATGTCATTACCACCACATACATTTCCGAATTAGACACAATTACCTGTTCCCGAGACAAGACGTTTAAACCTGAGCACCCCATCTTCTTTGCGGTCTTTATATTCTTCTATCGTTGGAACTGCAGTTGTTTGTTTTCTTTGATATCCTGCTTTAATTCACACGTATCAGGTGGTCATGCTATTTCTTCTTGTAATGTTGGATCTTTTGTACTATTTTTACAACAGAGAACTATTTTCTGTGTTCCCCTTATAATCTGTATCCTGCTAAAGGTTTTAGAAGTCTCATTTATGCTGCTTTAAGGATTTTTGTTCAATACTTCAAATTAATGCAGTAATAAAGGTGTGGAATGTGTTGATTTCTATTTAGATTTTAGTGGTAAGGTATTATTTTCCACAAAAGGCCATAACTTTTGTTTTCTTGTAGATAATGTTAGATTATAGTGTTTTGCTGTTATATGTAGGGACCAATGATTACTAAGTGTTAGTAGTCATCCATATCTATTCAAAAATTTGTCCTAGTTTAATTTGACTGAACTCTCCTTGAGGGAGTTTTCTTCAGATTGTAAAATCTAGTGCATGGTAGCTATGGGGAGCAGTTGCTGCTTTGCCAAGTAGGCCTATGGCTATGGAAGGGTGTTGTGCCTGAAAGATCTTGGAAGTAGTATTTCATAGGGACTGGACTAATCACTAAAGCTGGTGAATTGCAGAAACAATACAGGAGATGATATCTCCTTAATGATGTTGCAATGAACTCTAGAAGCTGTGTTTATGTTATTTTCTTTTTATACAGTGCCATTAATGGAATAAGGAACAGTTACTGATTTTGTGGGAAAATTTATATAATTCCTTTGTGCTAGTTGGATGGTTGCAAAAATTATTACTACTAATCCTGAGAGAGAGAGAGAGAGAGAGAGAGAATAATACACCTGATTTTCTCTTTGATCTGTAAATTGTAAGAACAACAAATTTATAAGAGTAATGACTACTGCACAAGTTTTAATATATTCTAAGTGTTACCTTTCTTTCTTTTCCAGGACAGTGATATTGGCGTATTGTGAGAAATGGGTTGTAATCCAACGGGATTCAGTGCTTGATTTAATTGAAGTGTGATTAGGTTATTGTGTAACCTAGCAGACTTGGGGATATTCAATTTCCCCGCAATGTGTCAGTATACAAATTGTAATTTTGTTGTATATTTCATTCTATGGTGGAAAGAACTAGAACATTTTCAAAGTGCCTTAGGGTGAAAATTCACAATTAGGCATTTTTTATTTACTTGGACTGTTATGTCATTCTTCTTTTTCAAATATCAGTATTCCACCATTTGTTAGCTATTTGGTTTGTAATAGTACATATTTTTTCTGTTAGTTTATTGGCCTCTGTAATATTTATTAGTGCTGAAAAATCTTGATGTGTGTAATGAATTTCCTGTAAGATACCAGTGTTAGGTGTGTGTGTGTGTGTGTGTGTGTGTGTGTGTGTGTGTGTGTGTGTGTGTGTGTGTGTGTGTGTGAAAATAAATAGGATGTACCTGAGTTTGCAATACTTTGCAAGTGAAAGATAAAGAACAGACTTTTTTTATATGTTTAAATCCTAGTTTTAACTTGTGTGTGGATGGTGGCAAATTATTTCTTCAGCGTACAAATGTGTGTGGATGCCTCTGCTTTACACTGCAAAAATGATAGAAGTTATCTGTGATGATGGGTTTTTCAGACACCTCATTTTATTGTATGGAAAGTTAGAATGGCTAAATATTTTGGTATGAAATTTCTCGAGTTTTTATCATGCAACAGAAGACGGTATGTTGGAACTGAGATGTTTTCTTCTTCTATTTCGTCCTGTCCTTTATTTTCTCCTCCCGTTGAGATTTAGACTGTACAGTAAAACAGGGGGTAATATTCTGCAGAGTTGCCTCCTTCACTCTCCCCAATTTTGTATTCCATTCTAAATGTGAAAGAACTGTGATATGTAATGCTCAGCATTAATAGTTCCATATAATTGTGATCCAAATGTAATTTTATTTGTATTCTGAGTTGAAACACTGTCAAAAGTTAATGAATGTCAGCTTGGGAATTTTTCTTTGTGTAACAAGAGTTGGACAGCTCGCAACTCTTCGGTGCTATTAAGTGCACATAGCCTAGCTATTATTACTATGTTATATTTGCCACCCTAATTTTGACAGTCTGAAAGTTAACAAATTATGATTATTGACTTGTGTGTAAAATCTTGTACTGCACGTTTCAACTGGACCATGAATGAGGAGCTACATAAAATCTACTTACATCCTTGCACTGCGGGTTGAAAGTATTATTTTGTTTCATTCACATTAATTTAGCAGAACTCATTTTTGCAAAGTCTTTTGGTTACCATTCAGTGCTCTTTGTGGTTAGTTGTTATTTATTTGATGGAATCAACTACAAGTTTTGCAGTGTTTCTTGATAACTATAATGTGAAACTCAATTTTCTTTTTTACCTTGGAAATTACACATTTATTTTATTTTGTTGCCAGGCACTTCTTGCATTTTGAAACATTGCTGTTATTGTTCCGTTAATCTGGCCATTGCATTATGCAACTAGTTTGAAATGAAACTGGAAAGAAATTTCACTCTGTTGTTTTGCATGTCACTTCTTTATTGTGCACTAAATAGTTAGAGGAACCGTCTCACCAATACAGACTAACATCTAGTCATGTTACTAATGTGAATGCATGGATGATGTTGAATTCACATAATTCTCTCTTCATTGTACTGTTTTACTCACCCATTTCATTTACATATTTATACAGGAAGAACTTAAGTTACCAATGTTTAGATAACTTCCATGTTTTTTTGTTCAAATTATTACATACTTGTCTGCCACTAATCATTTTAAATGTCTTTCTGCTTTCTTTATAAACATCTTCATTTGTAGTTAATTCTACCATAATATGAAATGCACATCATACATTATGATTAGTATCTTAAGCGGCTGTAATCTTGGTCCCGTGTTTTGTTCCTTTCTGTACTTCTGAGGATGTCTTCCAAAATACACAGCAAAGTAAATAATATTTATGAAGTAAAGTAATGATTTGTTTGTTAATTGTGTATGGTAAATTTTGTAGTTGTTGAATGTAGTACTTCAACTAATGTCATTTTTTATTTCTGTCTTTATTTTAAATTGGAAACCTGAAATCTTTCTGTGCATATATACTAACTTGATGGCTTTTGAAGACCCCCTCTAGCACTGTTGAATTATAAAGCATTTCATTCAGGTTTGGCATCACACTTGCAGTCATGCAGCAGTAACAGTGGTAGATGAGATTTCTATTGCTTTATTACATTTTTATTCGAATGATATTCAAACTTTTATTTTTCAGGAATGGCATTAATTTTAATATAGTTTACCATTCTTTTTTCCCCCTTACAAGTATTCTATTATTCCATGCAGATTTTCCAGTGTATTTATTTGTGCTTTGTTTGATTATTGTATTGTTTATTGAATGTGTATTTATGCTATATTGTTTGCTAGTTCTCACACATTGTTGAGAAATTATGTGGGTAATATAAGTTCTCTCTGTCATAGTGCTCTCACTCCCATTTCCTGCAATTCCTGTAGTTCCTGTGGTTATTTTAAATCTATTCTTAATTCTTTTAGATATGGCTATTGTACCAGTGTTCAAGGTTTTAATTTAGTATTTGCTGTTCTGAAAAACTGTCAGAAATGGTTATCCACTTCATATTTGTCTGTGAGAGGAAATTATTTGTTAACACCTCTAAAACCCTGATGTGTAAGATTGTTCAGAAAATCAGTGTTTCCTAAGAACTGTGATCTCATTTTAGAAGCTTAAGATTCATCACTATATATGTACATGTATTCATTTCCATTCAGAGTTTTTATTTCTTCTAGAGCAATATTTGTATTATTTTTTAATATGTATAGATTGAGTAACTTGTGGACTGTCTTTAAATACATTAAGAGTTTTTGTGATTGTCACTCGTAAGATTGTGTATGCACTAATTGCCGTTCACTTATTTCAGTAATGATACTTCATTAAAAATGTAGGTGGAACTCTGGAACAAAGTAAAGACTAGTTATCAGATACTATAGTTACTGATATCATTATATGTAAATAGTATTTTGTCTTATTTATGTAACAATTTGGGAAGCCATTGTGTGTTACACTTGTTACTTTTTTTCTTGTGAAGTGCTTGTTTATATGCAAATGCAAAATGGAACCAATGCAATTTCATATAGTACTCAGCAGTGTCACACGAGTCCTGGAAAACACCGTTGTGACAGAAACATTCTCCGTATCGGCTGCTGTTCTGTTAGATGTGTGGTCTTCCTGTGGGAAACACTTTCTTTTATTGACGTTCAACTGCAGTGTTGTGAATGTGTGTTTGTTTTGTATTCCCAAACAGTAAAGTGGAGAAGGGAAAGAAAATTCTCATGATAACATTTGTGTTCGTGGTTGCTGTTACCTCTGGAAAGTTATATTTCTCTTGAGCTGACCAGGCACAATTGCAACTTGTATTATGCATGTGGTACACAAGTCAGTAACATGAGGATGATACTGGGTGAATAATTAATGTAATTTTCCTGTATGAAAAATTTATTGCTTTATAATTATACTTGTCATCTTAATTTTCCACCAAAATGAAATAAAATATTTAGAATATGATTTTATTTTTATTTTTGGACCAAATAAAATTAAATACATCAATGTAATGAAAACTTGGGTTGCTGTAAAAGAGGCAATGTGATGAGCCTTGTTTGTGTGCCCATAAGAACATGGAGATTACTTTGCATTATGATTCTTTATTTCCTCAATATGTTGGTTCTTATGACAGAAACAATTGAGAGTAATTGAAGAGAGTCAAAATACCTTCACTCAGATAATTTGTGGTATGAAGTATTTTAGTACACCTTGTGAACTACAAAGAGTTTGGTGATTCTCAACAATTTGTCAATCATTACTCCATTTAATAACAACAAGGAAGTAAAAGTGTAAACCATGATCAGTTGAATTAGACACATGATGAACGAATACAAATGGAGCAGTACCACAGGTATTAAAGTTCTAGAATATGTGACCTCATTCATTAAAATAATGAGGATAGGTTCTAATTCATTGCAAAGATGATTGTTGAGTCACAAACAGGTGCAAAAGGGGTTTGTGTGTGTGTGTGTGTGTGTGTGTGTGTTTCTGATAAAGGCTGAGAACTAAGATTGTTGTTGCTTACTAGATTTTTCAAATATTCAGCCATGTGTAGCACTCATTACATGTTTTCAAAAGTAGATTGAGGTAGAAATAGATTTTGGTTGACAGCATACTTGACAAGATAGTTTTCATTTGTTATGTATGTTGAGTGAAAAGCACTTTGAAACCCTGCTTTTACACTTTTAAATTTAAAAAAAAAATTGTTTAAAATGTGGGAAGTAAATTTATAAACAGTAACATTTGCTTAATGATTCCCTCCTTACATTTTTGTAGTTTGATATATGTACATAATAGGCATCGCAATGATGAAATAATCTCGAGCGAACAGCCTGAAAAAAAAACACACACACACACACACACACACACACACACACACACACACCAGGCTGTTCACCCAAGATCTAGTTCATCATGAAATACGCCTGGAGAAATTGAAGAACCACAGGCATCAAAATACTTTCCAGGAGCTTTATTTATTATTTAATAACGGTTATCTGATTTTGCTACTTGTTTTTAGTACCAACGTAACTGGAACTGGTAACTTCATAGTAAGTAGAAACTTTTGACGTAATTTTGTTCATTGTAATTGACGTTTTTGGCAAGACTGTAACTGTCATTTATTATGTAAGTAACTAAATGCTGTACAAGTTGCTTTTATTTTATTTATTTATTTTTTCATTTTTCCATGTTTTGCATGAGGGTATTAGAGAACATTCGCATTCTCAAGTGCAAATATGCACATGAATACTTTTTGTGATGTTAGCATAGCATTTGCGTCTTTTACTGTAGTTGTCTTTTTGAAGTTATAAAATATTGTACCTCATCTAGTGTGCAGAAACACGTGTGCACAAACCGTCCATCATTCTCATTGTCAATAAAAGTCGCAAAAATGTTTACATTAATATCTGTGCTTCACAATAAGAATAAATTCTCAAAATATGTCATTTAAACATGAAAAACTACTAGTCGTGCAAACTGATAATCGCCACTGTGGCTGATGGTAGCAATCGTAAACATTTACAATACCCCACCCACACCACCACCATTAGTCGGCACATACTATAAACAATGAAACACTATATGTGTGTTTGAATATGCGCAAGCTGTCAAGGTACTAGGTAACATTTATGAATACTACTTGAAGGCATAAGCCATACCAGTGTCAATTTACGTCAATTATGACAGCTTTTTCTCCCTGAAAATGTTTTCATAAAGAATAAATCACAGGGAAAAAATAAGTAGATAAGTGAACACAAAAACTGGGACGAATTACCATTCCAATCATAGGTAATTTGGTGGGACTGACAAAAAAATGTTGTAAATTGCGGAAACATAAAGGTGGGTTTATACTGTAATTTCGTTAAACTCTATCTCATGAGTTTAAAACAACTGTGAAATCCTTCACAGACAAAAATGAGATAGCACTAGGAGTTACCAAAATGGTAAGTTATGATAATGGGAAGTCCAGGTTGGAATTAATAATATAGTATGGACAGTTTACAACTCACCACAAAGACATGGCGACGGGCTGCAACAGGCACATACAAAAGACCCACACATACAACACTTTCAACTATCGGCCATGGCCTTCTTCAGAAAATAGAACACTCAGCAATCACACAGGCACACAACACAGTCACACAACCATCACCTCCGGCTACCGCACTTCGAATGACGCTCTGGGGGAAGTAAATTGGGAACTGGAGGGGAGGGGAGAGGGGATAGGAAGATTGTCATGGTGGTGGGGATGGGTTAGATGGGAATAACGAGATGCAGCTTAGGAATGGATTGGGGAGGCGGTTGAGGGGAGAAAAAAAAACCCTGCCTGTCCCAGTTCATACCACCATCCAACAAAGATCCCCCTGCACTCCCACCTAACCACCCACTGGTTACCCTCCAAGAGTTCCTCATCTCCAACTTGTCCACACCATCCTTTCCCAAGTACCTTCCAAAGAACTCAAACCTTTCAGCAGAAGAAAGAAGAGCCATCAAAAACCTTAAAACTAATCCTGACATAATCATCCTCCATGCTGATAAAGGTTCCACCACTGTAGTTACGGATCACAGTGACTACCTGGCAGAAGGGCTCTGCCAACTCTTTGACTCCTCCACCTACAAGTTGTGCCGGAATGACCCCATCCCTAAAGTCCAACAAGATCTCCAATCCCTCTAAAATCCTATGGCCGTCCCAGAAACACTCCCCTGAATCCATCTCCCTCCTTACCCCAGCAGCACCCCGCACACCCACCTTCTACATGCTCCCCAAATTCCACAAACCTAATAATCCTGGACGCCCTATTGTGGCTGGTTATTGTGCTCCTACTGAATAAATTTCAGGCCTAGTTGACCAACACCTCCAACCAATTGTCCAAAATCTATCTTCCCACATCAAGGATACCAACCACTTCCTTCACCGACTCTCCACCATTCCCACCCCTTTGCCTCCTGGATCCTTACTTGTCACAGTGGATGCCACCTCCCTATACACCAACATCCCACATGCCCATGGCCTTGCCGCTCTGGAACACTACCTCTTCCAACATCCCTCTGAACTCAAGCCTGATACCTCATTCCTCATAACCCTCACCAATTTCATCCTAACTACCAACTACTTTTCCTTTGAGGGGAAAGTTTACTATCAAATCCAAGGCGCAGCCATGGGCACCCGCATGGCATCCTCCTATGCCAACCTGTTTATGGGCCGTCTGGAGGAATCCTTCCTAGCATCCCAAAACCCCAAATCTCTGGCCTTGTTCAGGTTCATTGATGATATTTTCATGATCTGGACTCCTTTCTTCAGAACCTCAATTCCTTCTCCCCAATCCACCTGGTCTTCCTCAACCTACCATGCAACATTCCTGGATGTCAAACTCCACCTCACTAATGGCTCCATCCACACTTCCGTCAATATTAAACCTACCAGCCAACAGTACCTACACTTTAACAGTTGTCACTCCTTCCACATCAAAAAATCCCTCCCTTACAGCCTGGCCACCCATGGACGGCATATCTGCAGTGACAAGAACTCCCTTTCTGAATATTCTGAGGGTCTCACAAAGACCTTCACAGCCAGAAACTACCCCACAGACCTAGACCGCAAACAGATCTCCCATGCCATATCCTCACATGTCCCAAATCTTCCTCCTAACACCAGTAACCATCCACAAAAGAGCGCTCCCCTTGTCACCCAGTACTACCCTGGACTCGAACAACTAAGTTGCGTCCTTCGCCAAGGTTTTGATTTTCTATCCTCTTGCCCAGAAATTAGTTATCCTGCCCAAATCCTTCCCACCCCTCCTAAAGTGGTGTTCCAACACCCTCCCAACCTCCATAACATCCTAAGTCATCCTTATGCCATGCTGAAACCCAGCCCACTGCCACAGGGATCATATCCTTGTGGAAGACCCCGCTGCAAGACCTGTCCAATCCACCCACCCAGCACTTCCTATTCCAGTCCTGTCACAGGCTTATCCTACCCTATCAGAGGCCGGGCCACTTGTGAAAGCAGCCACGTAATTTACCAACTGTGCTGCAAGCACTGTGCAGCTTTCTATATTGGCATGACCACCAACCAACTATCCATTAGGATGAATGGCCTCTGCCAAACTGTGGCCAAAAACAAGGTGGACGACCCTGTGGCACACCATGCAGCGGAGCACATGCTTGATTTCAAAGGCTGTTTCACAACCCGGGCCATCTGGATCCTCCCATCCACTACCAGCTTTTCTGAACTGCACAGATGGGAGTTATCCCTACAATACATTCTCCGATCCCGAAATCATCCAGGCCTCAACCTGCGATAACTTCCCTTTTTTTCCCTATGCCTTACAGTTCCTTCCTCTCTGTCCCAAACCTCACCTATTTTGAGTGGTGCATGAATGTGCGATCGTGTGTGTGTGTGTGTGTGTGTGTGTGTGTGTGTGTGTGTGTGTGTGTGTGTACGTACGTTATCTTGTGTACTTGCAGTGTGCACGCATTTTGTATATTTTGTTTATTTTATTATTTTATAATTTTTTATTTTTTTATATATATTTTTTCCTCCTCTCACCCGCCTCCCCATTCCATTCCTAAGCTGCATCTCGTTATTCCCATCTAACCCATCCTCACCAGCGTGACTTCTCCCCTCCCCTCCGGTTCCCGATTTACTCACCGAAGAGTGTGATTCAAAGTGCGGTAGCCAGAGGTGATGGTTGTATGACTGTGTTGTGTGCCTGTGTGATTTCGTGAGTGTTCTATTTTCTGAAGAATGCCATGGCCGATAGTGTTGTATGTGCGGGTCTTTTGTTTGTGCCTGTCGCAGCTCATTGCCACGTCTTTGTGGTGAGTTGTAAACTGTCCTTACTATATTATTACAAAATGGTAAGTTGCCGTTTCCAGTCACATATTATTATTATATACGGAAGCTTTTTAGTTCAAATTACCGTATCTGACATTGCAGGATCAGGAGAGCGATCTGAGAAATGCACTGAAAACTTCAAAGTGGAAGTGACAGCCTGGATCACAATTTGAGTGGCCTTCATTGATTACTGGTTTCAATGAGCTAGTAGTCATCTTCAGATCAGTGTAGAAAGCATTCACTGAATGTCCAAAGCCACATCTCACGGCAGCAGCATACTGTGCTGATGTCAGCGGCAACCGTTGAATACCCTCTGAAAAACTCATTACGTAGTCTAAGGGGTAATAATCTTTTGTGTGGACCATTAAGTAAATAATTAATGCTGTTCTTCCTCCAGGGTGTAGAAGAGCTTGTATATACCTTGTCTGGTCAGTAATTAATTATTCTCGTAAAGCCAACATTTTGTTGTCAACATCAGCACAATACGCCGCAGGTGCCGTAAGAAATATTTAACCCAAGAGGAGGCTACGATATGGGTGTCACCGATTTGGCACAGTCTGTGTGGAGAAAGGAAGCAGTTAGGCTATAGGAATAAGGGAAAATGCTCACGAAAATTTCAAATTACAATAAACAAGAACTACATGATGTGATCAAAAGTATCCAGACACACCCAAAAACGTGTTTTTCTTATTAGGTGAATTGTGCTGCTACCCGCTGCCAGTTACTCCATATCGGTGACCTCAGAAGTCATTAGACATTGTGAGAGAGCAGAATGGGGCAATCCACAGAACTTACGGACTTAGAATGTGGTCAGGTAATTGGGTGTCACTTGTGTCAGAAGTCTGTATGCGAAATTTTCACATTCCCAAACTTTCCTACATCCACTGTATCTAATGTGACAGTGAAGTGGAAACGTGGAGGGCCACGTACAGCACGAAAGTGTACAAGCTGACCTCATCTGTCGACTGACAAGAGACTGCCGACAGTTGGAGAGGGTCGTACAGGGTCGTAGGCAGGCATCTATCCAGACTGTCGGGCAGGAATTCCAAACCACATCAGGATCCACTCCAAGTACTATGACAGGCAGGTGGTGAGAAAACTTGGATTTCACAGATGAGCAGCTGCCCATAAGCCACACATGTAGATCAATGCCAAACAACGCCTCACTCAATGTGAGGAGTGTAAACTTCGGATGATCGAACCGTGGAAAAATGCTGTTTGGAGTGAAGTATCACGGTACACGATGTGGCAATCCGATGGCTGGGTGTGGGTATATGGCGAATGCCCGGTGAATGTCACCTGCCAGCGTGTGTAGTGACCACAATAAAGTTCAGAGGTAGTCGTGTTTTTATGGAGGGGGCTTGCACACCCTGTCGTTTTACGCTCTTTATTAGTCGTGAAAACAAAAATTGATAAGTTGTATTACAATAATCTAAACATTTTTGATCCAGACTGCAGCACACACCAGTACCCCGAATACCCGGTAACACAACCTCCGGCACCGACGCGTGTATTCGTCTTGGCAAACTGTCCTCTAGATCTTCGAGGGACTGCCGATCCAGACCGTACCGCTCCTCGGTGGCGATTCGGCGTAGGTCTGTCGGATTGGTCAGTGGGTCATCTGCCCAAACGACAGCCCTTTCAAATGTACTCCAGGCACGTCCGTGAGGGTTCACGTCTGGAGAACGCGCCGGCCACTGAAATCGTACAACGAAAGGTCCACCGAGCACGCTGCCGAGCCATCTGTACTGTGCCATACGGTGGCTAGGTGTCGAGCTTGAACTCACCACGCATGTCAAGATCCAAGTTGCGTGTCATGTTGCCTATTACGTACAGTCTGAGTTGAAACACGTCTTGTGGCTGCAAGAAAATTATTATTCAGAATGGTGGCATTACTCTGAGCTGAAATCGGTAAAAGCAGTCATCAGCTGCCGTGGTAGCCTCAGGTCAGCCAGAATGAGGCTAATTGTCGAACAACTTCCTTTCACAAGAGTTCCTCCTTACATGAAGGTGAAAAGCCAGATATGATTAAACATTGGAATTGATCTTGTAGACCTGGCAGAACTACAGTCAATGTGAGCAGTGTAATACGTTCCTGGTGTTTTGGCCGGAAGTGATCTGTCATCTTACCCGCTCTGTCACATTGGTACTGCTCGTGCATAGTTGTGCGGATTGAGTGACCCCTGGGGACAGTCTGAGGAACTCTGTTTCTGATGCAATATACACATTCAACACAAGTGTTCAGGAGGCTTCGGAACCTAGGTGATACAACAATTTTTTGATATGTTTGTATTATTCCATTACCACAACAAAATGTAAATTTACTTAAACACTTCTCTGTCTCTGATTTCCAGCAGCAGCAACAACAACAAGAGGTATCATCAACTGGCATGAAAGAGTTCTGCAAAAATGCAGAAATCTGCTTCCCCCCCTCCTCCCCCCACAGGTTTTTGGCCCTCTCGAGATTGTTACAAAAAGGTAATAAAATTTGTGTGTGTGTATGTTTGGGGGGGGGGGGGGGAGGGTCACAAATTCGTATTCGCGGAAGAGATATAGGTTCGTTCCAGCAGCTGCCAGTTGCTGGATTCCTGTGAACTGTGTATGTGCAGAGCTCCTGCTGAAACTCAAAAACAGCTTTCTGGAATCTGGCAACTGGCAGCTGCTGGAATGAACTCATATTTGTTTACTGCGGTATGTTCAAACTGGTGACCCCAAAGCATTTCAGACAAGGAGAATAACCAATGCTGCCTAGAAGACAATAACCTCCTTGATTTCTAACCAAGGAGGTTAGTTTCAAACCTTATCCTACAGGTATCCACGTGCTTGTGGTTTGTGCTATTGTCACCATGTGATTTTAGTTGTTTACGCGGTGTTTACAAGTGATAAAAAGGAATTATATCCACGCACATGCGTATTGTGCTATTGTCAGCATGTGATTTAGTTATTTACCCAGTGTTTACAAGTGATAAAAGGAAATTTATCTTTAACTCCATAACATGCTTTCCACCTAAACAATGAGACTTAGTTTCAATTCATATTCTGTTTAGCTGTTTTCCTTATACATTGTGAGGTTAATACAAGAAGCTCATTTTGTAATTAGCAAAGAATTCGTATTTATTGTTGTAGCTCAATAGTGTGACTTAGTTGTTTTGTGATGTCGGCATACTCAGTTGTACCGTTTCATTTAACTGCTTTTCATATGTGAAGTGTTTGAAGTGATGGCTCATGTATTTTTATCGGCAAATGACAATCATAAAGCTTGGACAATTGATGCAGATGAAAAAAACAAATTTAAATTTGGCTGCCTCCAGCAAACTGAAAGTTATTGTTTCAGGTAGAGAGCTAGAAATACAATTATGTGAGTGTATGAAGAAAACTGAAATTAGCGGCAAGGTTATGTGCACTCTATGCAGAGACACAGTTTATTATGGAAAAAGAGGATTCACAGCAATATCTGACCATGTTAAGAGTAAGAAACATGCTTCTAAAGAGCTTCTGAAATGAAACAATTACAGTTTGCCCACAAGTTTTTCTGTGGTAATAGACCTTTAACAACCACAAATGTAGCTACATCTTCTGCCCCATCGCCACAAGCTCCTCCTGTACAAGTAAATGTTTTATTATCTGATATAATTGCAAATATGCAGGCTGTTGTTCTCCGTGTAATGGCAGAAAATATTGTGCCATTTACAATGGCACCAGTGTTGGTAGACATGTCAAAATGTTTGGCATCTGATAAGAATGCCTTAGGAAATCTTTCCATGGCACGCACTACTGCTTCATATAAAATGAAACCTTTTTGAATGATACTATCAGTACCGTGAAGAATGTTAAGTTTAAATATTGATGAAGCCATAAGTAAAACTTCAATGAGTGTATTATCTATTTTGTTGAGTTATTATTCACCACAATTATGTAAAGTAATAGTGGAACATTTAGCTTCTCTGAGTGTTATTAAAATTTCTGCCAATGCTCTTTTTCCTGATATTGATAGCATATTTGTAAAATGGATGATTCCTTGGGATAATTTAGTATCTATTCTGATGAATTCTTGTAGTGTAATGCGTGGGTGAAAAATGGATTAGAAGAGAGAATTCGTAAGAACAGAGCCCCACATCTTCTTGACATTGATGGAGATTCTTGTCATCACATTCACAATGCCTGTAAGAGATTCTGTGGTCCATTCGAGAAGTGGCTTGAAGGCTACATGTCTGATATTTACCATGATTTTAAGTGGTCAACAGATTTTCAAGAAAACTTAGCAGAAATTTGCGTAATCCTTGGAATAAAATATACAAGTGTCTATAAAATTGCATTACATAGATGGTTATCCCGCTGTGACGTTAGTCTGCATAATTTGAGAGTCTTGGAAGCTTTGACTGTCTTCTATTATGTTTTTTTACCACAGAGAGAGAAGCATATGTACTTCAGTTTTATATCTGCGATATATCTGAAGAAAATGTCACTCCTTCAGGAAGAGTAACAATTAACAGTATTTGGAGACAACATTCTGCAAAATAGTTAACTGCTGATGGAAGGAATAGAAAAGAAAGGATAGTTACAAAACTATTTTATAACAGAGAAAATACACTGCTCATTATTAATTTTTTCATAGCATTCTCGCCTTTATTAAAAAACTATGTGTGTATGTTTCAGATTGGAGAACCACTCATCTACGTTTTACATGATAAACAAAAGTAACTATTTCTCGATTTTCTTTCATGTTTTATGAAACAGGTCAACAGATGAGCTTATGAATTTGGACACATCTTCAGAGTCTAACAGGTATATCTGTTTAGGAGCAGGCACAGAATCGTTGATTTCAAAGTTTCAAAATAAAGTTTGTGTGGATGAGTTTTTAGTTAAAGCAGTGAATGCTTATGTCAGTTGTGCACAGTACATGCAGAAGACCTTGCCGATAAACAGTAGGCTGCTGAAATCATTTTCAGGTATTGATCCCACAGCTAGAGGTCGTCGTGTTACTTTGAACAGGCTCAAACAGTTGCTTAAGTTGATACCAAATGTATGAAGTGAAGATGATTTACACAAATATGCTCTCGAAGTTCGTCAGTATCAAGTTGATCGAGAGATTAAGGCTCCTCAAGTAAGTGACGGAAAACCAGAAAGAATAGATATATGGTGGTCACATATATTAAATATGACAAATATACAACATTAGCAAAAATGGGAAGGCTGTGTTGAGCTGCTTTCATGGATCACAGGTGGAAGGATCATTTAGTATGATGAACAATATAATCGATGAAAAGTCTGGAAATAAGAGTGTTGAAACCCATTCTGCAATTCAGGTTGTGAAATATAAATTACTCAGTTCTGGGAAGTCGGCAAGTGACTATTTCAATAAAAATGACTATTTACATGAGCCTGTTGATCCTTCTTTATGCCATAGTTTAAAAAATTCTTACAAATTGTATAAAGAACAAACTGAGAGAAAGGAGTAGCATGAGGAACTAAAGAAGAAGAAACTAAATGCAAATTTGTCAGTTGTTGGCAGTAAGAAGAAATTCAAGGAAGACACTGAAGAAACAGGACAAGCTAGACAGTCACATGAGTGCAAGAGAAAACTAGAGCTTGTGTTGAAGAAGATAAAAGAAAAGAATTATAAAACTACCCAGTGAAACTGTTTGTACATTTACAACTTTTGAAAACAATATGTTACATTCTTGTTAGATATTAAAATGTATGTTGACATTTGTACACAAAAACTACCCACAAGAACTTTATTTTAATATTCAGTATTTATCTATGTTGAAAGAAACAATGAATAACTTTGACATGAAATATGTGTTGTTAGGTGTGCAATGGATCATAAGAATCTATAAAATCAAGAGTTGTTTTGAAGACAAACTTCAGAATATGGCAGAACTAGAAACTTCAAGGTAAGATAACTGTACAATTTGTTTTTCTTACATATGTCAGTCTAAAACAATATTTTTTCTGCACTTAGTCCTTAATTTAGCCTTAAAGTAATAGTTTGAAGTGTAAAATTAAAAAGAACCCCCCTCCCCTCTCGTCTTTTTGTTATTTTGGTTCTCCTGTATGGCAAATAGTTTCAGCATTTTTTTTTTACACTGGTTTTTGTGTCCCAGCTTCGGCGCCGCTTTTGTGTCTCGTTTTCGTCGTAGGTGTCGGTGCCCGAGTGGACTGAGACCGACACAGGAATAAAGATAGCACGCTGGTGCAGGTACGGAGGGGAGCAGCCAGGAACTAGAAACACTAGAGTAAATTAGAACGAGATATATATTGCACAGAATTTATACAATACTTAACTTTTACATAGATCAGTACTGCAGATACATAGTTGAGCTAGAGGCCTACCTAGTGCCTGTCCGATAACTAAGTCTTCACTGGTGCCTATTTGAATACGAAAGTCCTAACTGGTTGCTATCTCAGTCCCAAGTGTTGACTGGTTGCTATCTCAGTCCCAAGTGTTGACTGGTTGCTATCTCAGTCCCAAGTGTTGACTGGTTGCTATCTCAGTCCCAAGTGTTGACTGGTTGCTATCTCAGTCCCAAGTGTTGACTGGTTGCTATCTCAGTCCCAAGTGTTGACTGGTTGCTATCTCAGTCCCAAGTGTTGACTGGTTCCTATCTCAGTCCCAAGTGAACGATGTCGTTCAGTGGTGGACACGAGCAGAGTTGCAGCAGAGGGCGCTCGTGGCTGTCGTCGTAAGAACGCCGCGCCGTGCGTGCATGGCGGTGCGCGGCGAAAGTAGGTGGCGCGCACTTTGGACTTGTGCGACACGACCCTGGTCACTTTATGTCTGCATCAAGTGATGCAGCAAGAATTAATAGTGCTCATGTTTTCACTCCAATGATTCAGTATGTTGCAGAGAAAGGTCATTGAAATATTGAATGAAGTACGCTTTGCACTGAATCACGTGTTGGAAAAAACACTCATGCTAAAAATTGTTTTCATAAAATACGAATCCCCCCAGGGGTCCCACAGCTCTTTTGTGGGTACGTGTGTGGCGCGCATAGGCCTCCGAGCTGTTGCAGCCTTTCTTCCTATTCTCCCAGGCTGCGTTACCTCTCGCAGTTCCCCTCTTCTCCGTCCTAATTCCTCCCTACTCCCCTCCCCTCTACCCTCTCTAGGTGTTACACCACAGTCTAACATACCAGTCACGACACTCCAGCGAAATTTTGTTACCCACTACGGCAGCAGCGCGCCAAGTGGCAATTTGGCAGTATCTCGTTCATTGTAAACCGTGTGGTTTGTCACTTATATTTGCTGTCGTGATGGTTTTTGGAACCGGAAACGCCTGTATTGCAATAAATTGCACTAAAAACCAGAAAAAGACACTTTAAAAAAATCTGTAAGGACCCTGAGAGGTATGTAACACAATGATAATTGCTGAAAAGTTGTTGTGCGATTCACCTAAAAATCACTTGAATTTAAGTATAATAATGATTATTTGATCTTTTTACGAGTAGAAAATGGCTCATTAATTAGAGAATAAAAGATCTTCTGAAGGATACTTTTTATCTTTATAATAACATCAAGTTTTGTTTGTTGCACTTCAAACAGAACCAGTTCATGAAGTACCAACATTATTTGAGATATCAAATAAGCTGCCACAGTTGTCCCTGAAAAGAAAATTACCACAAAGATCTGAAGACAATACTAGTGTTTCAAAAGCAGTGAAACTGTTTTGTGCCACAGAGGAAACATTGTACAAGGTGCTGCTACATCAGTGCCACAAATATCAGATTATTCAACTCAAACTGATTTAAGACGAAATAGTGAAATTAAAACAAATTTTTCATGTTTTAGAGAAGCGTCTGAAGTGTAAGAATATTCCCATTGCTAGACTGTCCTGTTTGCTTTAAATTTACTATGCTACAGCACCCAGGTATACAGTTTCTTGGGTGAATGCTTCATTCTGTTATCAATATGTACATTGCAAAGGTATGTTGAAGACATACAAATAAAGTGTGGTTTCAGTGAAAACATTGTCAGGCTCTTGGAGCAGAAGGTGCAGTTCTCTGAAACTGACAGACTTTTAGATGAAATATCTCTCGTGTCAAATTTAACGTATGACAGTTCATCTGACACTGTTGTTGGCTATGAAGACCTATGTTCCATGCAGACAAATATGTTTGCAGATAGTGTATTAGTGATAATGATTGATGGAATTTTTTTCAAACTTACAGCAACCACTGGTGTTCTATTTTTCTAGAGGAACTCTAAGAGCTGCTCATTTGTATAATATATTTCACAGTGTAGTGAAAAGACTGAAAGACATTAGGCTCATTGTGAAAACGTGTGTAACTGATCAGGGGTCAAATTTTGTGCATTGGAGAGGTAAAATGGGAATATCTCAGAGTAGTCCATTTTTGTTTATGAGGGGCAAAAGATATACTTTTTTTCATGACACCCCGCACCCTATAAAAAGTATCAGGAATAATCTGTTTAGATACAATATAACGTATGCATCAGTTGCTGATTGTCTTGTTACTGCCTCATGGAGAGACATTTCTCGATGTACAAATTGACACCTGAGCTGATTAGAAAGGCTCTGGAATTGTCAGCTTTCTCAAAAATGAAAGTTAGCACTGCAGTCCATGTATTGTCTCACACCACTGCAGCTGCTATAGAGACACTTGTGGCTTGTGGCGTCATACCATCAGCTGCAACAGCTACTGCAGACTTCTGCCAGAGAATGAATGATATTTTTGATATTTAATGGATATAATGTTAAAGGACCTGTAGCTCTCAGGAACCGTATCACCAGTGCTTCTGATCATCTGGAAATGTTACAGGAGTTGAAGCCCTGGTTACAGTCATGGAAGTTTATTGATGCTGATGGGAAAGATTGTTACACCAGGATAAAGTGTGTCAAAGGCATTCTGACTAACATAGAAGTCTTAAAAATGCTTGCAGATGAGGATTTGACTGGAACCAAAAGGTACTTACTGACTCGTACAATTAATCAAGATTGTTTAGAAAACTTCTTGACAATTATGTAAGAGGGTGGTTTTAGCAGCAATCCATCTCCAAAACAATTCAGTGCTGCTTTCAACAACTGCACATTAAGCAGATTATTAAATTATTCTACTGTGGCAAGCTCTAATTGTGAAGGTATTGACTGGGGTCAGGCAGTATTGGATATAACGTCTGCAAGTGCATTATGTTTCTCACAGTTATGCAGTGATGCCACAAGTACATCACTGGGGCTACCAAATATTGAAATCCCAGTGGATAGGGTGCGCCTCGGTTGCACAGTGGTAGAGTGCCAGACTACAAATCCAAAGGTCGCGGGTTCGATCCCCGCCAGGTCCTAAGATTTTTATCTGTCACTTTCCACTTCTTTCACCTCTGGCAGGATTGCTCATGTGAAAAGTAGCGAGTAGCACCGTGGTTCGGAACCCACGTTAAACTGTAGGTCCCCCTATAACTGGCTGGGTAAGTCAGTTCGAAGGTCGGAGGAAGGCAACGGCATACCACCTCCAAACAGGACCATGCCTAGTAAAGCACTGTGGTGTTCAAACCAATCTTCGGATTGGCGAGGAGAATAGCTGGAGGTATGTGTTTGGGTACATGCCGAAGAAACTTTTTTTTATTACAGGATTGTGAAAATGCAGGACATCACTTGTAGACAGCAGTCAAGACTTGAATTCAAATGACGAACTTTATTGCCATTTCAAAAGTTATACATCAAATTTTGGGACATTGATAATTGCCAATGAAAGTGTTATTTCCTTTCTAATAGAGCGTGAAAATCATATGGGTTCTGTTTTTCATGAACACATTCACAAAAATAAATGTGGTGCATTATTTGTTGATTTGTTAATGATGATCCAAATTTCCCACCTGGTTGTTGTGGTCAATCCAAGCCATTGTTAATTATATTATTTGTTAAGGTTAGACTCTTTTACATTGTTATATTTCTCAATCAAGATTTAGTTGCTGGCAGTAAGAAACCAAATATAAAAATGAACAAGTTTGGCCATTTGGGCTGCTGATGTATTTTGTACAATTGTTTTGTTTCCCATAAAAATGTTACTTTCCATGTCCATTGTAACACAGAGATAAACTTTTTATATGTGCAAATACTCACCTTTGTCAGGATATTGTTACATAACATTAAAATTCCTGTTCATATTCAGTTGGGTTTAGAAACATTATTTGCTACTACCTCCACACCCCTTTCTTTTGCTGTTTTGTGTCAATTAAGATACTGTTATGGCCTACCGGGCCATTCAGATCACGCGCGCCTGTATTGTGCTCTGTGGCTGGCGCTTGCCCGGTCGAGATAGTTTGCGGCCTAGCCACGGAAGGGCACGGTTGTCTAAGACAGCTGACAGGAGCTGCGCGCCATCTTCTGGCAGCGTGCTGTCAACCGGCCAGAGTGACGGCCGGGTCATTCGATGAGTGAATGCAGAACGAGCTTGATTGTGTTTACGCCAAATAGTGTTTCTTCAGTGGCGATGAGGTTTATGGTAGCGTGGTCTTCCTGCCGCAGTCATGGCAGAGCAACTTAGCGCGTTGCTGATGAATCTTCAGTCGTTACCAGAAGTTTTGGCTCAACAGAATGTTCCCTCATAGCATCTATTGACACCTTGACTAGGGCTGTGACACAACAGGTCAGGTTACGGTCTTATGTGCCCTTTCCTCCGTTTCCTCCCTTTGACGACAATGCCGAGAATTGGTCCAACTACGAACAGCATTTACACCAACACTTCATAGGTAAGGTAAGGTAAGCAAAAAGCTTATTCCCTTTCGTGGCTCTCGCCTCGTCTTTTTCGATTGCTGGGCGATTTGGCGCCGCTTCAGACGCAAGCATCCCTACCTTTTTGGATATCTGTTCTCTCTTTGCGGCATATTTTCACCGCTACTCTCGCGCGATGTCGGCCCGCATATCTTTCTACCGTTCGCGGAAACAGCTGGGTCAGTTGTAACGCGCTTGGACCACGGAACTGCAGGGGCTGGTCCATCATTTTCTGTTTCGGTCTGAGCCGCATGCTGATTCTTATGCGGACTCTATAGTCTGCGATGTTTTGATTTGTTTTGCTCCCGACCTGGACGTTCGCAAGGAGGCTCTTCAATTGGACGATCCCTCATTAGCGGAAGTTTTGCGTATTGCGTGTGCATTTGAAGTTTGAGGCCATGGGGAGTCAACTTACCGCTCGGCGGGAGGTATCCTCAGTTGCCGATTTGGCCCACTTATCCGTGTGCTGGTTTCTTCAGTGGCTGTTGTTGCGTCACCCTCCCCTCCCTCCCTTCCGACGCCGCGGCGCTCTCCTGTGTCGTATGAGTGGGGAGAAAAGGCGACACATTTGCCCGCTACAGAGAGCGAGCCGATTTCATGTCTTTTGTGAAGGGCGTCCCATTCTTCGCCCATGGATATCAATTAGGTTGTTCCCATTGGCGTAAAGCTGCCGAAATTGTTTATAGACCTCTGCATTCTGCTGAAAACTGTCACGCTTCTAGTGGACACAGGCGCGACGACATCGCTTCTAAGTTCGGCTACTCATCAAGCATTAGGCTCCTCCACTTTGTCTGGCACCTCGCACGTTGGTTGGCTATGGCGGCCACCCTATTCCGCTATTGGGGTTGTTTGTCGCCGAAGCTACATATCAGAATGTTAACCGTTTGTGGTAGTAAACAGTGCGACGGCTACGAATATCTGCGGTCTCTATGCTTTCCATGCTTTTGGCTTTACTATTACTGATTCTGTCTGCTTGGTTTCCGATCAAATTCTGTACGAGAGTCTCACGTAGCTCCGCGCAGATTTCTCGTCCTTGTTTGAGCTGGGTCTTGGGTGCACTAAGAATTTTCAGGCCACCTTTACACTTAAAAAAACGGCTCGCCCCGTCTTCTGTCGGGCGCAGCCCCTCCCGATCGCCCTCCGCAGCGCTGTTAAATCCGAATTAGATCACCTGACGGCGGAGGGTATTTTGCGTCCTGTCACAGCAAGTGAGTGGGCATCCCCTCTAGTTGTCGTACGCAAGCCCTCTGGGGCCCTGCGTTTATGTGGCGACTAAGGAAAACTGTAAATTCTCACTCCATCATTGATACTTTTCCCATGCCTCGCCCAGTGGAATTATAGATCGGCTGTCTAAGATAGATCAGGCAGAGTCTTATCTCCATTTGCCTTTAGATGATGCATCCAAGCAGGCACTGGTAATTTCTATGCCTTTTGGCCTATATCAATATCAGAGATTGCCCTTTGGGGTGGCCAGTGCCCCCGCAATCTTTCAGAGTTTTTTGTAGCAGTTGCTGGCAACGGTTCCCTGTTGCGTGAACTACATGGATGATATTGTGGTGACGGGGTCCACAGCTGCTGACCATATTGCCTACCTCCGCTCCTTGTTTTCCGTTCTGGAGGAGGCTGGCCTCCGCTGTAATTTCCAGAAATCTTCTTTCTTCCAACCGTCTATCGAGTACTTGGGCTACGAGGTATCCAGGTCGGGGGTGCTTACCCTGGCTGATCACGTGCGTGCAGTCGCAGATCTTCTCCGTTCGAGAACTTCAAGTATTCATGGGCAAGATCGCCTATTATCACCGCTTCCTCCCGCAGGCACCCACAGTGGCTTGCCCCCTGCACCAATTTCTGCGTAAAGGCGTCCCGTTCCATTGGTCTCCAGCTTGCGAGTAGGCTTTTCAGTCACTTAAAGAGGCCCTCCTTGAGGCTCCATGTGTCGCTGCATGCACCCCGGAGGTTCCGCTAGTTGTTTCAGCTGACGCCTCACAGCACGGTGTGGGGGCAGTGCTGGCACATCAGTTCTGCGATGGCTTGGAGTGCCCGTTGGCGTTTGCATCTAAAACTCTTAGGGAGGCACAGCGCCGGTATTCCCAAGTGGACAAGGAGGCCCGAGCCGTCTCTATGGGTCCAAGTTCACCCTATACATGGACCACCGCCCATTAGTGTCTTTGTTCCACCTGTCGATGGCTCTTCCGGACAAGGCATCCCATTGTCTTCAATGCTGTGCCTTGTATCTCTCTCATTTTCATTAAGAGATACAATACCGCTCGACGGCTCATCACGCCAATGCCGACGCCCTGTCCTCTGGGTCGCCTTTCACTGGGTGCAGCAAGGCTGGTTGGAGCATCCTCCAGGTCGGGCATCAGACCCTCTCCGCAATTATTATGCAATTCGTCACCACCTTAGCACATATGAGGGCATTTTACTTCTGTCCACAGAAGTAAGCTCCCACCGAGTGGTGGTACAGCGTCATTGCGCCGCCAGATTCTTAATCTTCTACATCGGGACCATTGGGGGGTCTCCCGCACAAAAGTGCTTGCCCGTCGACATGTATATTGGCCGGGCATAGATGGGGACATAACTCACCTCATAGTAGGATGCTCTTCTTGTGCGTCCCAACAAGCAACTCCTCGCTCATCTCTCTCTCTCCATGGGCCACTCTGTTTGCACCTTGGGAACAACTCCATGTCGATTTTGCAGGGTCCTTCTTAGATAGCTATTGGCTTTGCGTCATTGATGCATACTCAAACTTCCCGTTTGTTGTTCGCCTGGCCTGCACGTCCGCGGAAGTTACCACATGTTCCCTGTTAAAGATACTTTCTATTGAAGGTCTCCCAGCCGCATTGGTGACGGATAACGGGCCACAGTTTACTTCACAACACTTTCAAGATTTTTGTTCTACCCATGGGATCCACCATGTCCTGGCCCCACCTTTCCACCCACAGTCAAATGGGGTGGTGGAGAGGTTTGTCCGCACTTTCAAGATGCAAATGCGCGAGTATGTGTCGCATCTTTCAGTGCAGGAAGCCCTCCTCCGATTCCTGTCATCTTATCGGTCCACTCCGGCCGGTCAGCAGAGCCCCTCTGAGCTCCTTCAAAGCCGCCCTCATAGGACGCTGTTGTCCCTCTCGCATCCGGGCTCTTCCGCACCCCTTCCTCGTCCTCCGTCGCGTTTTGCCCCAGGTTCAGCTGTCTGGGCTCGAGGCTACGGCCGCCATCCTCGTCGGGTCCCAACCGCGGTCGTTCGGGGCCCCCGAGTTGCCGATAGATGTGCCACAGGAGGGAGGAATAAAGGACCCACCGCTATCACCAGTGCTGGGAGCAGCAAGACATCGCTCGCAAGGGTGAACTCCTCGTCACGCAAAGGGGTTTCGTCCGTACGAGGTGGTTCTGGCCAGGGAGTGGATGGAGCCACCAGACAATTGGATGGAGGTGGAAGAGTCCCAGCAGCCAGAACTCTTCGCCGCTGTTCCGGATTCCAGCCCTCACCCCAAGGGGGGGAGGGTTGTTGTGGCCTAGCGGGCCATTCAGATCGTGGGCGCCCGTATTGTGCTCTGTGGCTGGTGCTGGCCCGGCCGAGATAGTTCCCGGCCTAGCCACGGGAGGGCACGGTCGTCTAAGACAGCTGACAGGAGCTGCGCGACATCTGCTGGTGGCGGGCTGTCAAACGGCCAGAGTGACGGCTGGGTCATTTGACGAGTGAATGCGGAATGAGCTAGATAGTGTTTACGCCAAACAATGTTTCTTCAGATACGTATTCCAAAATAAAGTTATTTCAGATCAGAAATTGACTGATGTAGTATTATATTACAGAAACATTTGACGAATTATTCAACACATGTGCAGTCTATTAAATTTTGTTTATCATTCATGTTCAGTAAGAAATGCAGAATTTTTTTAGTTGAGAACTTAATATATTATCAAATATCGATTTATTTTTGTGACTTGACAAGCTACCAGTGAAATTACCGTTAGGCAATTATTTGCAGTTCATATTTGTAGTGTTCATTTATAGCTTTCCAATACCATACTACCGCATACGTTTAGACGAGTTTATGTTTTAGCAAGAGCAATTAGGAATTAAACTCTCATTCCAAATTGGTACTGCTTGTACATATAAGAGAGTATATTATCACCACCACCACCACCACCACCTAGAGAGAAGGCCACGGTGCTCTCCTGTGGCGTCAGGCAGGTAGGTCGCGCGCGCATAGTGACTGGCTCGCTGCTTCGGCACAGTGGGCCGTGCTCCAGCGGCTACCCAGTCAGCTATGCGTGCGCAACCTGCTCTGCCTGACGTCACACGAGAGCGCCATGGCCTTATCTCTAGGTGATGTTGATATTATTAACAGCTGAGATATAGCTCTTTTGGACAGCTGTTCAAACAAAATCATGTAGTGCACAGGAGTTACATAAAATGACTTTTGATAATCAAGTAGGTCTCATCTGTAGCATTGTAATACCCATCTAGTAATATGGAAAGACACAAAAGAAATATTTTTGAAATTTTATAATGTTTTAAAAAAGGAGCAAAGTAGCCTCTGGTGTGGGTTATTTTTCTCCACATGATATAACCATTATTTTAAACCAGAATAATAGTTTGGAACAATCTTATCCTCTTTATAATTTATTGTAGTAAACTGATATTTGTGTAGTTTTTTGTATAAAGGGGACAGAAATAATAAAAGTCCAGAGCAGTTGAATGTTTGTTATATTAGGTGGAAAAAAAGGGGTTAAATTCTAGACTGTGTTTCGTATGTGCTTAGTTTTTGGTGTAATGAAAATGTTGGTAGTACTACAGTTATTGTTGTGACAGTCTGAACTCTAGTGTAGCCCACATTGAGGTTAGGATGGGAGGCAATAGTTTGGTTGTGTGTCAGTGAAGCTGACGAGTGTGAAAATAAAAAAGTGGTTATCGTGACAGATTGATCTGTAGCATAGCCCAAGTTGACGATTGGTTGGGAGTTTGGTAAAGCTGACTAATGTAAAAAGAAAAACAAAAGTGGTTGTGGTGACAGACTGATCTGTGGTGTAGCCCTTGGTACAAATAGGCTAAATATCTCATTAAAATGGATTATTTGTTTCACCTGCAACTGAAACCAAAACATTGTTCCTACTAGCTATAGAAATACACTGTTCTGCCATGTCGCTTCGCTCAACACAAGTGGCATGCTAATAAAAAGGCAACAGACTGGAGTTTTACCAAAAACAGGCAAGAAACATGAGCAAAATTTAGTGTTTTGCTATTAAAGGGAAGGCCAATGTTTCATTAGGTATTTTGGTGTTGCAAAATATCAATGACAATATCAGAAGAATACAACTTATTATTTACGTAAAATCATTGTCACCATGAACCAACTGGAACTGAAAAAGTGCCTCTTCTGCTGAAATGTTTTGGGGGGATTATAACTAAAACCACATACTGTCATTTCTGATAAAGAACATCTTTAATTAAAAGCCTTTACAGTTATCAAGAGATGGCATCATGGTAGTTGAGAATGCACCATCTATGTCAAAACTTACATCACGAGAGTAATTTTTATTTTCAAACTGTACAACCAGAGAAAAGCTTGTGGATTTGTTTCAGATTTTGTTCTGTGGTTTTGATGGGGCCTCTTCATTTTCTGTAAATGCAGCTAATATTAACCCTTGATTTTTTCTGGATGGTTCCAAATCTGTGTGTTACTGTAACTTACATCAACAGTTTGTTTCTTCTGACAGGTCTTCATCACTAGAAAATCAAATACTGTCTGTTTTACTGTTACCTTATAATGTTTAATAATAGCTAGCTCAGGTTCACCAACATTTTCTGAAATTTGAAGCAAGTCTATCATTTGTTGTGGATTCCAGATTCTCTATCAGATCTTTGGTGTTGTAATCATTATCGGCAAGGTCTTAGCTTCTGTTTATTGGCATACAATACTAAAACAACACTAATCTCATTTCAGATTTCACCCCAGCCTGACTCTTGTCTAAATAAAAATAATTAAAATACTGTGGAAATGGTTTTTTCAACTTTGTCAAAGTTGACCCAGTTTTCTCTGAAAATTATCTTCGTGGTTGATTTTGATCATACAGTAATAAATAAGTTTGCATACAATTTTGAGTGTATGACTGACAATGAGTAGTTTCTTCACATCAGTGGTTGTCATTTGCCTTCTGTTTAAGACATTTTCTGTTGGAAAAAATACCATTTTCCCCCCCTTTCCGAAATTACTTTAAAATGCACTAGTAGAGATCTGGTTAGCAGAAAATATTTGACCTGATAGAAGGTGTCAGTTGTTGAACAGAATTGAAACTGCTCCAAAATATTTATTAGGATATGGGCTAGGAAGGATGAAGCTGGAGCAAAGTTACTCCCCCCCCCCCCCCCTTTGGAGCTAAGTAGCCTCACTTTATGGGACTTCTCTTCTGGAGTGAGAGCATACAATGCACGAGGAGGCATCTGTTTAAAACTCCACACCTGCTAGTAACTATTCCAATACAGGAATTAGTGAATGTAATGCTTGTAGTTCCAATATAACAATAAGTGAATGTAATTGTTATGACATAAATATTTTCCTAACTGAATCCCACCCCATCCCTACTCCCCCTCCCGTCTGCCCGCCCCCACGTCTCCCTCAGCCAGAGAAGAGAACATCTTCTCTGGCACCTGTTGGGAATGGGACTTTGTCAGGGAACCTCCCTTCCCAGCACTCAAAGAAGAAAACTCACGACAAGCAGAGTAATAATCGGGAACCACACACTCGGGGCCCGAATGCCGCCGGACTCGGACGTCGCCTCGACCGGCTCTGTTCGTGAGGACGAATCTCATCCTCAAAGTCCCAATGACTTCCCAATCAGAGATAGCTTCAGAACGAATGGACGTCACGCCATCTTCGGAGCTGACGACTACAGTTTTGGAGAAGAAATCCAGCTAGGCACCTATGTATTTATCAAAATGGCTATTCTCCAGTGGAATATTTGTGATATCTGGGCCGATAGGGCAGAACTGCGGCTTCTTCTGCGAACTTACTCTCCCGTGATCATCTGCCTGCAGGAAACGAAACTAAACCCTCACGATCCCTTCGTTGTTTTACATTTCACCTCAGTCCATTCTGACCCCCCCCCCCCTCCCGTAGCTCTGCAAATCACATTTAAGTGCCTGGCAGAGGGTTCATTATTCATTAACCACTTTCATAACCTTTCTCTACCGTTCCATTCTCTAATAGTGCACGGGAAGAAAGAACACCTAAATCATCATGTAGGTGGGTTCTAGCAAAATATTTTCACATTCAGAAGTAAAAGAAGGTCATTGAAATTTCGCAAATAGATCTCGCCGCAACGAGTAATGTCATTAATGTTTTCCACCTCAAATCATGCAACATTTCTGTGACGCTACCCCCCCCCCCCCCCCGCCAAAGACTGGGTTACACGGGGCAAAGAGATACTTGCGTGCGTGCCGTCAGCTGCTGCTGCTCCGGACGGCGCGGTGGCTGGAGCAGATGGAGCAGGGTGCGGTGGCGGCGGCAGTGACACTTCTCGTGGATGCGAGCAGTAGGAGGCGAGGAATAGCTGTGGTGCTACCTCCGGACAAAGTTGGGATATCTGTTGCTTAAATGTCTGCACCAAGCGTTCTGCAGCGCTGCGGGTGAAAGGTGCACTGGTTATATGCTTAATGCCATTGCGTTCACAAGAGAACCGAAAATCTGTTCTAATTGATGGAAGACGGATCTGACATTTTTAGAATCTGTTGCTAAGTGTACCATCAGGAATATTACAGACAATTGCATCATACAACATGACATCTGAATACAAAGCTCAACATGAACATTTAAATTTAGTCTTCCTAGTGAGACCTTGAAGATCTTTTATCCACTGCCTGTATGTTCGATTTTGTTGTTTACTACACCGGAAGAACTGATAGCTAACAGCCACTACATTGATTTGCTGTTCATAATATACCGCGAGGGCTCCTACCACTGAATCGTAAGAAAGTTCAGAAGGCTCCGTGGTGGGAAACAGTTTTTTCACAAGACGGAACGTAGGGGGGCTTGCACATGATAACAGAAAATGAAGTTTGACAGTACCTTGTATCTGGTGCACTTTGGCGTAGGCTTCAAACTGTTGTAGCCCGTCCGACCAGTCCTCGTCTTTTTTGTCATACTGTCGGAATGGCGGAATTGCTGGAGTTGGTGGCTGCTGCAGTGGAACTTGGGTATTTTGAGACACAGGTGTACCACGGGGTGGGGGGGTCAGCCCCCTCTTTTATTAATTTACTAGCTGAGAAACCCAGCGTTGCTTGGGTTAGAATATATGGCATGAGGGACAGCTTGAGTATTATTCTAAATATGAGATGAATACAGACTGTTTAATTGAGATATTGTGAAGCATACCAGGGCCAGATCTAGGACATTTGCCAAGGGGGGCAAGCTTAAATTTGCCGCCCATTCTTTCATCCCCCCCCCCCGTAAGAATCGACTTTTTGACGCTAATTGGATTACATATTTCTAAATAAATGTCACAATTTCACAACATCAACTTATTTTGTTCACTGAATTAAGATCAAAGGAAAACAGAACAATTTTAATACATACAAAAATATTACAAGATTACTCATCGTACAAAAATCAATTCAAAATTTCGCTTTTCAAGCTTGTTTTGCTGCAAAACTGTTGTTGATATCATCATAGTTTAGAGAAGCAGCACGTTTGTGCTCTATGAACGTTATACTCAGATTTCTTAAGCAGTCGTGCTCCTCAAGTGTATTTAATTAGTTTCTCCAGACGAAACAGAAACAAGAATGGTAAGATATATTTTAACTTTAGAAATTTGCCCCTATGTGGATCACCATCTTCTTTTGTTCCTCTAACAGGACTTCCTTGCTTAGCTACATAAAGGACAGCATCAATAATACAGTGAGATTCCTCCTGTTTTATCTGGTCTTCCTGTCCAGTGTGCGATACTTATCAGGTGGGTTTGTCGGAGGACATCGAAAGAGTCGAAATAAGGGCTGCTTGTTTTGTATTGTCGTGATACAGGGGAGACAGCGTCACGGAAATGATACAGGATCTGGGATGGGAATCATTAGAACAAAGGCGTTTATCGCTGTGATGTGGGCTACCTACGATACTACAATCGTCAACATTCTCCTCCGAATGCGAACATATGTTGTTGCCTCACACTTAAATAAGTAGAAAAGATCATCTGAATAAATACGTGAAATCAGAGCTCGAACAGAGAGATTCAGATGTTCTTTATTCCCGCGCGCTATTCGAGAATGGAATGGGAGATAAATAGTATAAAAGTGGTCCGATGAACCCTCTGTCAGGCAGTTAAATGTGATTTACAGAGTATCCTGTGTAGATGTCTATCAGTTCCACCGCTACCGAGAGAGGACTCTAGATCCTTAATGCTTTTGACTTTCAATAAGAGTGTGCGCACCTAAAATACTTTTTTTTTTTATAAGGACTGGAACGTTATTCAAATTCGCCTGTTGTACAAATATTACTTTAATATGAATATTCATTTACCTGAAAAAGGAAATCTATGCAAATTAATAAACATTGTGCATTTACTTATGCAATAACGCAAACATCTCCCTCATTCCGGCTAATATCTAGTAGATCTTTAAAGTTTGATTAGCTGAAGTACCTGTGACAGGGCAACACTGAAGTCAGCAACCAGGAATTTTAGTTTTATTAAATGATTTCGGTATTTGTTGCAGTCATATTACTTTTAATAATTCTGTGTCAGTTAATTTTATTAAACTATACCAGAAAGAGACATTCTGTAAAAAGAGAGAGAGAGAGAGAGAGTCGGTCAAAATTTTCCGCCCTCTAAATTCTACCGCCCGGGGCAACTGCCTCCTTTGCCCCCCCCCCCCCCCCTCTAGATCCGGCCCTGAGCATACTTAAGGTATTCTGGCCGCGTTGTCTATTAATGGGTGAGTATGGAGGGCGAAAATCCACGAAATATGGAGTAATAAATAATCTTAGGTGAAGCTAAATAACACACGAACTCCGTATATGTGAAAACATATGTGGCCAATGCAAGTTTAGTAATATTGTTTTAACATAATAATATTTAAATGAAGCTGGAAGAGATTGGACATTACTATATTTCTCAAGGCATTTATTTTTCATTTCATATACATCAGTATAACATAATTTTTGTCTTCACAATACTTGCTTATAGACTATATTTGCAGTTTTCTTGTTGGGAGTGTAAAGGGACAAATGTATAGGAGTTCCAACTCGTGAGCACGCGACGTACAATTGTCCGTGAGAGAAGCAAGATTCCGTTAAAATAACGCAGCAGTATTTGAAGGTTTGCCCCTGAGCTTTGTTGATGGTCATACTGTATGCTAATTTAACTCGAAACTGCAGGTGAAGGGCAACCCAGATGATGATAAGGGTATTCGTGGTATAAAGACCGTCTGTCCCTTTTGTTTGCCGGTCATTATATTCGCTCCGATGATGTTACTGTGAAGTTGTGTGATGCAGTGTCTGATGCCATTACACAGTTTTGGCGAATTTAGATTACGTAGTAAAATGACTGGCGAACCAACTTTCAATTTGAGGCAGTGTAATGGCTTTTTAGGTATAATCAACGAATTTAAAAATTCTGTTAGAAAGTGTACACTGTCATTATCATCAGTCACTGTATCGATTGACATGTAAGATGTCTCTGGTCCTGGGATTAGTTGTTGTACTGTCTTGTTGATGTCGTTGACTATTTCGTTTTTCGGCGCCAGAATAATTCGCTCACATAACCAGTCTGAGTTGGTGTAGTTGTTGACGATATACGGGTATACCTGAGTTATAAGCAGTTCAGGATTTTGAACGTTATTGCACAATTCATTTATAACTATGATATGATCGGCGTCTGAGTCTGTTGGATACGTGCCTTCTCCTATTCGTAATAGATTGCGACCAAATTCTTGCGCTCTTTCATCGCCCGATATTTGGGCTCTCATATTGGTTGATAATCTGAGTACCTTTACGTACTGCCATATGAAAGACTTTTTTATGCAGGCATTTATTTCATCCACTGGTGTAGATTTTTGGAATTACTGGTAGCGTTTGACGAAAATCGCGTGACAATATTAGTAAAATGCCTCCCATTAAACTGGTGTTATCCCTTATGTCCTGCAGTGTTCTGTTTAGTGCCTCCAAACATTTTCTGTGGGCCATTGTGCTCGTCCCATATGATGGCTTTGCACTCTTTCAACAGTTGTGGTCAGCTACATTTAAAGGTAATTTCAACGCAGAGTGTGCTGTTCGACCGCCACCCATAAGTGTAGCCGCTATCCCGGATGATGCAAGGGCGAGTACTATTTCTTTGATTGCACGAATTTCTGCAAGCAGTAAGTTAATTAAAAACGTTTTGCCAGTACTGCCAGGTGCATCTAAAAATATTATGCCACCATTGTGGTTGTGATAATATTTCATTATTGTGTCATATGCATCTTTTTGACTTTGATTTAATAAGGGTTTGTTGTGTTGGACGTAAGATCGCAAATCGTCGGTATCATAACTTTTTCTCTTAATATTTCACGGTTGCCAGCATCAAAACGGCGTCATGGAACTAACTGAACGCCAAGTGGCAGTAACGTTTGGTTGGTCATTGCTAAACATTTATCTTCTAGTAAAAGCAAGGCATTGTTGAAAATTTCCTCGTTGACATCTAATCTTAATTCCGGGTTGTCGCCTCGTAGTTTCGCGAGGACATCATCGCTCATACTTTCTCGATATTTCAGCCAGAGTCGATTGGGATGTGATGGATTGCATGTAGTCAGAATAATTGCAAATAACTCCCTAATCTGGTTCGCTGTGGCCGTTTGTACTGCTTCGTTCATAGCCAGATCCCAGTGATTGTCGTTTTCTAGTAGACCTAATCGCTGACATGCTTCACGATATGTTTCACAAATGGAGCCATTAACAGTTCTCAGATGCGCAAAACTTGTTGGGCCACGGATAGCGTGAAGCAATAGACGCAAATAGAAGCACTCAGCGTTTTTCGGATGCACCATGTAGACGCGCCCAATTGCGTTAGTCTCGTACACACCGTACTGTCCATGCACTGGCACTCCACGCTTTCGTGGGCGAAATTTTTTGGTCGAGGTATCCCATGTGTAGAAACTTGGTACTTCCGAGTACAGTAACGTTCTTGCAAATGGATCGTCTTGGCAAAGTTCGAAGAAGGCTGTCAAAGTTGTGCGTGCTGGTTGTGCCGTCGCAACTGTTTCTAATGTTTCTCAAGTGAAATACATGCGTTGGCTATTTTCTAAGTGCACGGATAAATGAATAACCGGTGGATCTCGATCATGGATAGGAACACCTAAAATTCACCAAATCGCCCCATTGGCACTGATATAACGACCCATTTGATACTGTAATATTTCGTTGTGCTTGTTTTCTTTAGTTAATGTAAATACAGCCATATCACTGCCCTTGTTGATATACTTGCATCCGTATTTGATTGATTTCACAGACCTACATTGATGTGGGCAGAGAACATTTTAGATAACAGTGGGTTATACGGAACTACCCATTGATTTCTAACCTCAATTTCGTCGTGGCCGCGTATTTTAATTATGGCGTGAAACCGCTTTGTTCTTTTGACCGCCGTCTATATTTCGGATACCCGTCCACACCAGTTTGCGTTTCAAACAGGAAAAGTTTTGGGTAATGTTTTGTGCAGTTGTGTTTCATGCACGAGGAGCTTCTATTGAAAGCGCCACAAGGACCATGAATCATGTGTTTCTTAATTGTTTCAAAGAGTTCGGGATCCTCCTCAGGATTCGGAAATTCAGCCCTGATGATGGTGTCTATGTGATACGGTTTTAGTTTCTCTTGAAGCCAGATTAAGGTGTGAAAATGTGGGAGTCCTCTTTTCTGCCACTCAATGGAATACATCCAGCAGGTTACTGCACCTAATATTTGAAGCTTGACGATGGCTTCTAGAAATTTTATCTGTTTTTGACGAAATACTCGAGCAATAATGTCGTGTCGGTCATTGGCCGCCTGTCCATATTGTAACTCATCTTTTA
This sequence comes from Locusta migratoria, assembly GCA_026315105.1. Lineage (NCBI taxonomy): Eukaryota > Metazoa > Arthropoda > Insecta > Orthoptera > Acrididae > Locusta > Locusta migratoria. The sequence goes on along the minus strand of CM048751.1, from coordinate 358,143,970 downwards.
TTTTATGCCAAGAAGAGTTGCAAGTAAAAGTGGTAAATAAATCAGGTCGACCGTGCTTTCTCACGTAGGTCATCGCATCCTGTGCATATTCATGCAGATGACGACTGCCGGTAAATGCAGATGGCATGATGACCAATTTTCCTCTGTTGTCCACGTTTCCATCATTCATCATGGCGTCGCGTAAATGGATGTATTCGTCCGAGCGCAACTTCCGTTGGTTATGGCGAATAAAATCCAGTCCCTCTGTCTCAATCTTGGCATACATATCTACGATAAATTGCTGGAATAGCTTCCTGCAATTTAGAATATGATTGTATTCACCTTCTCTAATCATAAGTCGGAAGGCATAGAATTGCATTGAAGAAACCTTTTTGTTGGTTTCGGCACCTGTAGCTAGATTGACTTGGTGGATGCTGAAGTGGTATCCGTCTTCATCCTGCCAGAATATTAGCGGATACTGTAAAGCATCGTAACTACGATGCGTTTCAGCCATGCGTTGGAGTTCGTTGCTGCGGCGTTGTATAATATCACGATGACTGTGTTCGTTGTCTACAATTACTACTGCAACTTCATTGACCTGAGGTGTATTATATCTACGTTCATGCTCACCGGCTGGTCGTTTATCAGCCCGAATAACAATTCTATAGTTGTCTGCAACCAATTGTTGGAAAGAAGTCTTGAACACGTTGATTAGTTGATTGTGAGTATGGAGTAGACTCTGTAACTCCTGTACGATAGGACGCTTAAGTCCCTGAATATGTGTGCAACGCTGATCTAATTATTGTTGCTCGTCACCAACGAAATATAATTGCAGAAATTTTGGCGGTTCATTTAGTGGAGGTATTAATGACCCTACTCGATGATAAACTTGTCCTTGGATTTTAAAAACTGGTGCGAAATTGTCGTCATTGCATACTGATGTAGTCCCGAACGATGTCACTGGAAGCAAGAATTGTAACGACGTATATTTCGTAGGAAGTGCTTAGAATCTGGTGCCGTTCCGATCATATAAGAGTATAGCTGTGGTGGTGGTACTTTCAAAGGTGGTAATTTGACTTTACCACTCATACAGCACATACCTGGTGTTTCACCTTTAAATTTTTTTGCAGAGCAGTACTTGCATGTTTTGAACATTTTTCCGATGACGATGTTGGGATGTTCACTGTATTTCTTAGTGGCATCATAATGCAGCCCCTCGAGATGTAAATTGTAGATCCTGCGTATATCATGACGTATGTTGGCCATTCTGCCTCTATTTTGTGCATTTCGGATTTGACGTTGGTTATCATATTCACGGTTTCTTAGTGAAGACACTCTTAGTCTTGTTGCTTCGGAATCCTTTGCTCTTTCTTGTTCACTTCTGCCGTCTCTAATTCGTTGCATCCTTTCGCGCAATTTTTTAAGTGTCCCTTCTCTTTCGTCTTCCGTTTCGTTTCGTCGTGCTAGTTTTCTTCGTTTCGAATTCACGTACGTTTGTGTGAACACAATATTACGCTTTGGCATTTTGATGAAATTATGCGATGAGCAATATTAAATCACCAACACCAACTATAGAAGTATGACAGTGACTGTAGTGTAGCGCTCTATTATTCATTTGTTAGCCTATCTGCATTTTCATCTTTGTCTCTGATCGTCGGTGAAGTGTGATTGAGGAAAACGCGCCGAGAAGTTAAAAACTTATATGTCTGATATGATGCGTCGTTATTCTCAATTTTGTTACACATTGCAACAACAGCGCCGAAAGCGGCTGGCAAATTACATTTCTGAAAACGATATTGGATAAGTGCGAATATTGATTTGTAACAGTTTTCACAAATATCTTCTTGAATAGGAATTTGGAATGAATTGTAAGACTGTGTGAATCATGAGACTTTATACAAAAGAGTTTCGCGTGAAAGTGCTGGTCATAATGAGATGTGACAACAACGGATGTGTCTGATTCGGTAAAATTTTACTTTCTACCCTGGCGGCCTCGTGTTTTATGTTGGCAACATCAATAACACGATATAAAATCGTTGCAAAGATGACCGAACCACATAGAGTGTAGATAAATACTGCTATTCCTCCTGTATGCTTGATTTCACGACAAAATATTTGCGTGTCACGCGATTGGCTTATGACGATGTCACATGATTCTCGTTATTCAACATCTGTTGCCAACATTATCACAGGAGGCCGCTTTCACAGCAGAGAGTGTCGCGGCTATATGTATCAGAGATCACTGAATAGCACAGACCAGTGAGCTTACTGGCACAGGCATATCAATATCTATGGCCTAAGAGACATTCATTAATGTATGTCTGTGTTTCCACTACGCTTCCACGACAGTGATCAATGTTCCACGAGTATTTTTATCTTTGAGTCTATATGGATTTTTATCTTTGTTTTGTGTCTCTGTTCATAGTCGGTAATGTGTGGTTGACGGAAACATTTATTATCTATTTAAAAAAAATGCGTATTTGATATTCCTAGTCGTTATTAAAGTCTGAAAGGACCGCATTGTCTGACGACTGAAAGAATAAACAGATTTTGACTCGTACCGTAAAGTTCGTAAGTCACAGAGTATATAGCTTTTCCTAAGAGTATTTAATGCATATTTTGCGAATTTTTGCTCGTCACACTCACCCACTGCCACGCACCGCGACCAAACTCCCTTATTAACATCGTTAGCCAAAGGGCTATCTACCACCACAACCACGAGTGGGTGGCAGTATGTGGTCATGGAGAAAAGTCTGTCAGCACGTACACACACAAGCCTTTTATATATAGATTTGGTATAAATCTCTCGATTGCTACTGATATTACGTCTTTGAAAGCAAGGGTACGGCCATAGTGAACGGCTCCTCGCTAGCTGCTCGGCCGCTTAACTCGCAGCGGTCGGACCGCGCGCGCTGCAACGGCGCGATGGCAGCTGGTGGCAGTGGCGGTGGCGGCCACAGTGCGCAGCCAACCGCGCTCCGGCTGATGCCGATAGACGACCGAAATTAGTTTTCCATTTTATTGCTGAAAAAAATGCTGCATGTGTATGAAACAAAGCTACATCGCACTCCGGTGTCAGTTTTTCGATAAAAAGTCTCCTTCTGCTGTAAATAAATAAATAAATAAAAATATATAAATAAAATAAAAACCACCTCTCCCGGTTTTGTGCGTTTTCCTTGACGTAGGATACTTCTCACTCGATTCTGAGGAAACTAATTGTCTTACCTCACTGAGTTTTGCACATCTTGCAGGCTAACATAACAGCTTCATAACGGAGTGTGTGTATTTCCGGTATTCGCCATAGTTATTACGATACTTCCAATTTCCAGTTAACCTATCGCATAACATTTGAAGCTTTTGCAGTGAAAAATATAGTCGCTGATTACTTCTCATTTGGTTAACTTTAGGTTATACATTACTGCGTACGAAATGTAGCCATCATTGTGAAATTGTTTTTAAACCTGAATAGAAAGCGATACATCGCTCCAGTATAGCGAACTGGGTGTTGAAATTTGAAGGCGCTAGCGTCGCGCGCTCTCCTTCGGCGCGCCATGTGCACAACTACTGAGCCTCTAGCCTGCAGCTCAGTCAGTCAATCTTCGTAATAAAGCACATGCCCGAACCAACAGAAAATGACTTTAAAAAATAGCAAAGTTTATCTGGGACAGATGCCAGTTCTCTTACTCGTTTTAAAATATTGGCGGCACACAAGACAGTAAATCTAGTTCTGTGTCTTAAAGTTACTAATATTGGATTGCTAGCTGTCACTGACGGAAAATTGCACGTTCATAAAGGGGACTGTAGGGGTCTAAGGAAAAGAGAATGCTAGTGTTTTTGTTGAATGCCCCTTCCGACATGCAATAGAAATGGGAGGACTAAAATTACCAGAATCCAATAGCAAGCGTCTAAATGTTATCCAAGGCGCTGCAGCATTTTTCCTCTGAATCAATATTTAATTACACTTTCTCCACAAAAAACAACAGCGGGGGGACATTAAAGATGTTTTCAACTGCACTGTTAAATTGCAGTTCGTATGTGCAGCTTAAGTGCATCTTCTTTCTAGTCGAGTTTAATGCAAGTAAATCAGTGGTGATATAATGTAACTGCTGTTATAACTTGGCACCATCCACGGATGATGATGACGAAAAAAAATGTTCTGATCGCAAATTGCATAAAATGCCAAAACTGGACTCACTAGTTAGCAAGGGATAGTAACTGTTAGATAACGACAGGGAAAAAGTTGCAACTGCTGTCCTATAACCTCAATATACATACAGAGTAACTATATAAGGCTTTCTATAGTTCATGGTGTGGCTGATACAGCAACCAGTCAAATTTTAATTTCAAGTAGAAACAGTCTTGGTTGCAAAGTGGTTTTATTAATTACCAATGACGCGTTTCGCCCTCACAGCAGGGTATCATCACATCTGCATGACAAACGTTACGCAAATTGCTACAACAGCCCCTGTTTCACTACTTTAAATGTTGTAATTCTTGTGTAACATTTATCATGCAGGTAAGATGATGTCCTGCTGTGAGGGCAGAACGCGTCATTGGTAATTAATAACACCACTGCAACCAAGATTGTTTTTACTTGAAATTACCCTGTAACTGACAGTGCACCGTCTGTCACAGTGTATGTATTTTGAGATTATAGTAGGACAGCAGTTACAATTTTTTCACTGTCAAGGTTTCTAATCACATACCGACATTTTATACTGTTCACGAACAAAAAAAAATTGGTAAGGTAAATTGACATCAAATGGCAGCACAGTAATTAAGAATGAAGTAGCCTCGTGTTATTGGCTCACAAAAAAGCGAATTTCACGTGAAACCTTTAGCAAAGAAGTAACCATTTCATACTATGAGCTAAATAACCTATCTACACGTAAATTATTTTGAATGTCTAGTTGTTTGTTATATTAAAGTACTGGTATTCTTGCACCAATATGAACCACAAGATGCAATTAAAGACATTGCAAAACCGGTTGTGCGTGTCTGCAAAAGTTCAATAAAATTCAGCTACAGTGAATTAACGGCCTTTCATTCAACACTTGTGAGATAAACGCGTCTTTATCAGCTCCCATTAAACGCGACACGCAGCGCACAGCGTTGAAACCTCGGTACCCGCGAGCTGAGAGCGGCACAAGAAACATAAATTCTTTCTTGCACGCGCATGTGAAAGCGGTGTGAGCGAGCTGAGGCGTCCGCGCGGGTGCACTATGGCCACCCCAATGGGATCACCCACTGGGTTTTCCAACCGCCTCCCTGCCGGCGAGAAGCAGGAAGCGTGGAGCGGCTCACTATGGCCGTACCCTAAGCCACAACTGATCTACAATCGAATTTTTAGTTTTGAGAGAATGGAGACTATCATTCAGGAAAGCGTGAAGCGAATTTTTCTCTGCTCTTTGGAATAGATGTATTTTTCGTTTATTTTTGGTGCATTTGGGAATTTCGATATTCAGTCTAGCTACTACAGCTCTATGTTCGCTAATTCCTGTATCTGTTTTGATGCTTTTTACTAACTTTGGATTATTTGTGGAATCAGAGAGGACATCCATAGACACATCATTTCTTTACATAGTCAGCTCCAAGCTGTAGCTATCAGACATTTCCTTCCTGGCTTCACCTTCTCGCTTCCTTATTATCTATACCCCATCATCTTCACTCATCACTCGAGCAGATCTACAACATCTGATCTGGCAGCTCCCTCATCCATTCCTGCTGGTCGGCGACTTCAACGCCCACCACCCGCTCTGGGGTTCTCCACGCCCCTGCCAGAGGGGCTCCCTCTTGGTGGATATCTTCAATCACCTCATCTGTATTAACACTGGTGAACCTACATTCTTATCAGACTCCACACACACCCTCTCTCACCTAGATCTCAGCTTGCTCGTCAGCTTGAGTGGTCTGTTCTTGCAGATACACACTCCAGTGACCACTTCCCACATGTCATTTGCCTACTGACGGCCAACCAAACAGAGCGTTCGCAGCTGGCAGCATTCTAAAGCTAACTGGCAGCTCTTTTCCTCCTAGCAGCCTTCAGGGGGCACCATTTCCCCAGCAGCGACAAACAAGTTGACCATCTCACTAACACTATTGTCTTTGCCGCCGAATGTTTCATCCCTCGCACCTCCACCTCACCACGACGTACCCTTGTTCCTTGATGGAATGAGGCATGCCGTGAGGCAATCAGAGCTCGGAGACATGCTCTACGCATTTTTAAACGTCATCCCACACTGGACAATAGCAATCAGTACAAACTATTGTGTGGGCAGTGTTGCCGCGTCATTAGTGAAAGCAAATGAGCTAGCTGGCTTTCATTCACAAAGAATTTTAACAATTCCACCCCCTCTTCCATTGTTTATGGCAACCTCTGTCGCTTTTCTGGGACCTCTGCTCATTCTGCGCTCTCCGGCCTTACCGTTGCAAACGATGTCATAGTAGACCCTATTGCCGTCTCGAACATATGGGCCACTACTTCGCCGAGCTTTCCAGCTCCGCGAATTACCATCCCACTTTCCTGACCAGGCAACAGGCAGCAGAAGAAAGGACACTCTCTTTCACATCTGAAAAGAACGAATAGAACACCGAATTTACCACAAGGGAGCTTCAACATGCACTCTCGTCGTCACGGTCTACCCCCCCCCCCTCCCCGGGGGCCCACAGCTATTTTGTGTGTACGTGTGTGGCGTGCACAGGGCCCCGAGCCGAAGCAGCCTTTTTTCTGCCCCAGGCTGCTTCACTTTCCGGTTCATGCCTTTGCATGGAGACGGGCGTTCTTTGCGAGTCAAGGTGGGCTCCTGTCCTAGTTTTTCTTTTTCCTTGGTTTCTTCCTTTCTTCCTTGCTTCTTCCTTCTCTCCTTGCTGTACTTTCCTAGCCTTCCTCCCCTCCTCATTAGTCTCCGCTTCGGCGTTTGAGACACTTATTTCTCTTTCCTCTATTCTTCTTCTTTCCTCCTTGTGCGTGTCTGAAGGCCGACCCATGCATTGTCATGCGTAGCAGGTGACGAGGTAACGAGTAATTCCCCGCCCCAGGTAGACAAGTAGGGCACGTACGTACCCCCTGGTAAAGGCCAGGCCCAGGGAGGGGTGATTACCCGAGCTGGTACCTTCCGAACATGCCGATTGGTCCCTCAGTCCATTCTTGGAAGGTGTGACCTGAGGTGTGAATGATCACCTAAGGCGGGAAAGCCCTCAGAGAGGGGCCCCACTAGGAAGGAGCGTGCCATCGGAGACACCGGTAATCACGGGGGACACTTCCGTGGTGACTTCCTTCTCTTCTACTCTGACTTGGACCCAAAAAAGAAAGATTGATTCACCTCAGCATAAGAAAACTTTGCCCAATCTTCCGAAATTCCTAGTTGTTTCTCGAGCCGACGGTAAAGATTTCACTTCTGTAAATCCTTTCGTCATTAAGAAAGCCCACTGTCCTTCCAGCGGGCACATACAGTAAGGTCCTCACCTTCACTCGACCTACTAAGGATGCAGGTACGCAGACCTGTGATTTCACTTTTGCTGACACAGTTGTGTGATCGACCAGCACGAAGATTGCCCATTCCACGTCCCCGCTTCCTCCTGCTGCTTCTAAAGTTCAGTCTTCGTCAACCTCTAATAAACCGCGGGCACCTACATCCTCAGGCTTCTCAACCGTCAACTGCCTCTTCTCACCGTCACTCTTCCAGAAGAGCCAACAAAAAAAAGAGTTCCTCTCCTTCCCTGCCGAGGTGTGATTCATCCACCCAACAGTAGTCGGCCCTGATCATTTCTTGTCTCGCCGGAACGCACTGTTAGCCGGGCAACCGGCATTTTACCGGCGGCGGAAGCTGCCCCTCCTGATCTACTCGTGAAGGTGGCAGATGCGTCAGTTGAACCCATGGAACACCATTCTCTGCCTCTAGATAGCGATAGTAGTGCTTCCTAGAAGTCCGATCATCAGTGACCGTTGAGGTGACCCCACCTGCTTGTTCTTTTTTATCCTCTTTTCTTCTCTCATTTTTTATCATGGCGCTCCTTCAATGGAATATTCGTGGCATTCGTTCCAATCGGGAGGAATTAAAACTACTCCTTCGATTGCTATGCCTGCTTCTAGTTTGTCTGCAAGAAACTAAGTTACGTCCATGTGATCATGTAGACTTCCCCAACTACACCTTTGTGCGTTTAGACCTGCCACCTGTGGAAGGTACCCCATCCCATGGAGGTGTTCTGATGCTCATTCGGGACGACGTCTACTACCATCCCATTTCATTGCATACTCACCTATAGGCAGTTGCCGTCTGCCTCACTCTATCCACCTTTTACTTTTCCCTCTGTAATATCTATTCGACATCGTCATCCCCCCTTACTAGGGAAGATGTGCTACACCTCGTTGACCAGCTCCCTTCATCTTTCGTGTTGGTAGGCGACTTTAATGCCCACCACCCCCTATGGTGCTCTCCAGCACCTTGTCCACCTTTTGGTGGACCTTTTCCAACACCTCATCTTGTCTGCCTCAACACCGGTGCACCGACCTTCCTTTCAGACACAACACACACTTATTCCCATATAGACCTCGAAATATGCACTCCTCAGCTTGCTGGTCGGTTTGAGTGGTATGCACTTTCTGACACGTACTCAAGTGACCATTTTCCTTGTGTCATCCACTTCCTGCATCATTCCACATCTCCTCGTCCCACCAGTTGGAACATTTCTAAAGCCGACTAGGTGCTTTATTCTTCCATGGCAGTTTTTCCCAATCAGGACTTTTCCAGCTGTGACAGTCAGGTCGAATACCTCACAGAGGTTATTCTCAGCGGACGTGTCTCTTGGAGCGTCGTCTTCAACGCTGTCTTGGCCACCTATATTCCTGGAGCATTGCGAACGGCTTCCGACTCTCCACTAAGAAAACGGTATGTATAAACTTTTGGAGATACAAGGAATTTCTTCCACCAACTCTCCGTTTCGGCCCGTCGCTCTCCCATTCGTGGAGACGACAAAATTCTTGGGGCTGATGTTGGATCGGAAACTTTGCTGGTCCACACACGTGTCCTACCTGGCTGCCCGTTGTGCCCGATCCCTCAATGTTCTTCATGTCCTCAGTGGCACGTCATGGGGAGCAGATCGTACCGTCCTGCTTCACCTTTAGCAGGCCATTGTTCAGTTGAAGCTAGACTATGGAAGCCAAGTATACTCTTCTGCACAGCTGTCGATTCTCCGCCATCTCAACTCTATTCACCATCGAGGATTACGTCTGGTGACCAGTGCATTTTATACCAGCCCTGTTGATAGACTGTGTGCCGAGGCTGCTGTATTACCCTTGACCTCTCGGCGTGACATGCCGCCTGTGGTCGATGCCCAACCATCCATCTTACCCGTAATTCTTTGACGACTCACTCGATCGCCAATATCAGTTGTCTGCAATAGCCTTGCTTCCACCTGGAGTTCGGTTTCGCCGCCTACTACAGCAGATCGATTTTACCCATCCTTCCACCTTTCGGTTGAGCGACAGCCCATTGCCACCGTGGCATCAGGCCCAGGTTCACACTCACCTTGAACTTAGTTCGCTGCCCAAGGAGAGCACCCCGGATTTGGTATACTGCTCGAGGCTTGTCGAACTCCGTTCATGGTTTGATAATGCCATATTTATTTACTCTGATAGTTCCAAGAACACTGACGGTGTCGGATCTGCCTTCGTTGTCGGGGACAACCGTTTCCAATACAAGCTCCCTGACCGGTGCTCGAATTTCACGGCTGAGCTTTTTGCCCTCCACTAAGCTGATTTGTATACCTGCCGCCACCGCCAACCTTTCTATGCCATCTGTTCAGACTCCCTTAGTGCCCTACAGAGTCTCAAGGACCCTTTCTTGACCCATCCTCTCGTGTATCGGATCCAACGCTCCCTCCAGTTGCTAGCAGATGACAGCTGTCATGTTACTTTTCTGTGGGTCCCTGGTCACGTGGGAGTGCCCGGGAATGAGACCGCCGACATAGTAGCAAAGGCAGCAGCTCTCTTGCCTCGCATGGCTACCTTTTGTGTCCCATCGGACGATGTTCAACGGGCTCTTCGCCGGAGTATCGTGTCGTCCTGGCACAGTGCGTGATTTTCACTGTACAACAATAAATTGAGGACTGTAAAACCGATCCCGACCGCTTGGAGGACCACATCACGCCCCTCTCGGCGGGAGGAGGTCATCCTGGCCCGGTTGCGGATCGGTCACTGCCGTTTCAGCCACCGTCATTTACTAACCGCCGACCTTGCACCGCTGTGCTCCTGCGGTGAATTGCTGACAGTGCAACATGTTTTACTGTCTTGTGTTAATTTTAATCATCTCCGTGTAGCCCTTCGCTTTCCGTCTACTCTAGAGGAAATTTTAGCTGATGACACACGAGCAGTTGCTCGAGTTCTGCGTTTTATTAACTTGGCCAATTTATCAAAGGATATTTAACCCTTTTAATTGTTTTTTTATCTTTTGTTTTTAGCCTTCTCTTGATATTCTAACTGGCAGTTACCGATTTTTTGAGATCTAGAGAATCTCTGTTCCTGTCTGAGCGCTAATGACCTTAGCAGTTGTGCGACCTCAAACCACAAAAACACAGATCCCCACACCAGGGAAGGACAAACATCTCCCATCCAGTTATCGCCCCATTTCTCGTACTAGCTGATGGTGATGGAACGCATGGTTAACGCTCGGTTGGTCTGGCTCTTCGAATCTCGTGACTAATATTTTATGTGGCTTTTGTAGACACCGCTCTGCTGCTGATCACCTCGTCACCTTGTCGACCTTCATTACGAATAACACTCTAAGGAAGCATCAAACGGTAGCAGTGTTCTTTGACTTGGAGAAGGCTTACGATACCTGTTGGAGGGCGGGCATTCTCCGCACATTGCACATATGGGGCCTTCGTGGCCACCTCCCTCTCTTTATTCAAGCATTTTTGACGGATAGCAAGTTCCGTGTACGGGTGGGCTCTTTTTTGTCAGATACCTTTTGCCACAAGAATGGGGTGCCACAGGGCTCTGTCTTGAGCGTGGATCTTTTTGCCATTGCAATCAATCCGATCGTAGACTGCCTTTCAGCCGAAGCTTCCGGATGCTTTTTTGTAGATGATTTTGAAATTTATTGCGGCGCCCAGCGGACCTGTCTTTTGGAGCGTTCTCTTCAACGCTGTCTTGACCGCCTATATTCCTGGAGCATTGTGAACGGCTTCCGCTTCTCCACTGAGAAAACGGTGTGTGTAAACTTCTGAAGATACAAGGAATTTCTTCCACCATCTCTACGTCTCGGCCCCGTTCCTCTCCCATTTATGGAGACAACAAAATTCTTGGGGCTAATGTTGGATCGTAAACTTTGCTGGTCCCCACACGTGTCTTACCTAGCTGCCCATTGTGCCCGATCCCTTAATGTTCTGTGTGTCCTCAATGGCACATCATTGGGAGCGGATCATATCGTCCTGCTTCACCTTTACCAGGCCATTGTTCACTCGAAGCTCGACTACGGAAGTACTCTTTACTCTTCTGCACGGCTGTCGCTTCCTCGCCGTCTGAACTCTATTCAGCATCAGGCATTATGCCTGGCAACCGGTGCATTTTATGCTGGCTCTGTTGAAAGTCTTTGTGCCGAAGCTGCTGTATTACCCGTGACCACTTGGTGTGTCATACTCTTGTGTTGGTACGCATGCCACCTGCGGTCGATGCCCAACCATCCATCTTACCCATTATTTTTTGATGACTCACTCGATCGCCAATATCAATTGTCTGCGATAGCCTTGTTTCCACCTGGAGTTCGGTTTCGCTGCCTGCTACAGCGGCTCGGTTTTACCCATCCTTCCACCTTTAGGTTGAGCGAGAGCCCATTGCCACCGTGGCATCAGGCCCAGGTTCACACTCACCTTGAACTTAGTTCGCTCCCCAAGGAGAGCACTCCGGATTTGGTATATCGCTTGAGGCTTATCGAAATACATTTGCGCGTTGATAATGCCATATTTATCTACACTGAGCGTTCCAAGAGCACTGACGGTGTCAGATTTGCCTTCGTCGTTGGGGACAACCGTTTCCAATACAAGCTCCCTGACCGGTGCTCGAATTTCATGGCTGAGCATTTTGCCCTCCCCCAGGCTGTTTTATACATCCGCCGTCGCCGTCATCCCTTTTATGCCATCTATTCTGACTCCCTTAGTGTCCTGCAGAGTCTTAAGGACCCCTTCTGTCATGTATCGAATCCAACGCTCCATTCAGTTGCTAGCAGACAATGGCTTTCACGTTTGTTTTCTGTGGGCCACTGGCCACGTGGGTGTACCCGGGAATGAGGCCGCCGACATAGCAGCAAAGGCAGCAGCTCTTTTGCCTCGCATGGCTACTTTTTGTGTCCCATCAGACAATGTTCAACGGGCTCTTCGCCGGAGTATCGTGTCGTCCTGGCACAGTGCGTGGTTCTCACTAGATGACAATAAATTGAGAACCGTAAAACTGATCCCGACTTCTTGGAGGACCACCTCACGCCCCTCTCGGCGAGAGGAGGTGATCCTGGCCTGGTTGCGGATCAGTCACTGCCGATTCAGCCACCGTCATTTGCTAACCGCTGACCCTGCACCACTGTGCTCCTGTGGTGAATTGCTGACGGTACAACATGTTTTACTGTCTTGTCCTAATTTTAATCATCTCCTTGTAGCCCTTAACTTGCCATCTACTCTGGAGGAACTTTTAGCTGATGACACACAGGCCGTTGCTAGAGTTTTGTGTTTCATCAACATGACCAATTTATCAAAGGATACTTAACCCTTCTAATTGTTTTTATCTCTGGTTTTTAGCTTTTCATTGGTACTCTGTCAGTTATAAATTTTTTTCGAGATCTAGCTAATCTCTTTTTCGATCTGGGCGCTAATGACCTGAGAAGTTGTGTGCCCTAAAACCACAAAAAAAAGGTCCACCTCCTCAGGACCAGGCGGCATCCATATACAGATGTTGCAACACCTGTCTCCAGAGGGCCTGTATTTTCTCCTGCGAACGTATAACCGCATCTGGAGGGATGGGACGTTTCGTAGGCCGCGGTGGAGTAGCCGAGCGGTCTAAGGCGCCTCGCTGCGGAGCGCGCGGATGTTTGCCGTCGGAGTCCTCCAGGGGGCATGGGTGGGTGTGTTGTCCTTAGGTTAGTTTAACTTAGTTGAAGTATTTTTTAAGCTACAGACTGTTGACCACGCAGTTTGGTCTGATAAATTTACAAACATTTGAACATTTTTACGTTTCCTAGATGGTGGTGTGAGGCCATAGTCAATCCTGTACCTAAGCCTGGAAGGACAAACATTTCCCTTCTAGGTACTGCCCAATCTCATCACCAGTTGCATTTGCAAGGTGATGGAATGCATGAGTAATGCTCAGCAGCCGGCCACAGTGGCCGAGTGGTCTGCGGCGTGCCAGTCACGGTCTACACGGCCGCTGCGGTCGGGGGTTCGAATTCCCCCTCGGGCATGGATGTTTGTGCCGTCTTTAGTATTAGCTAGTTCATAAGTAGTTTGTAAGTTTAGGGACTGACGACCCTGTAGTTATGTCCCATAATCTCTACAAACATTTGAACATTTAAATGCTCAGCTCGTATGGTGGCTCGAGTGTAGTAACCTACTCACAAACGCACAGTGTGGATTTCGTAAGCACCACTCCGCTGTCAACGATCTCGTCACCATATCCACTCACATCTTGAACAACTTTCTACGGAAGCGTCAAACAGTAGCCGTATTTTTTGACTTGGAAAAGGAATATGATACATGTTGGAGGGCGTGAATTCTGCAAATTTTGCACTCCTGCTGAATCCGGGGTCGTACGCCAATTTTTAATCAGGAATTTTTAAAAGATCGCGTATTTAAAGTCCGTGTAGGTTTGACCCTGTGAAACAGTCTTATTGAAGAGAACGGTGTTCTCCAAGGCTCATTGTTGAGCGTTGTCCTCTTTGCCATTGCAATCGACCCAATTGAGGGTTGTCTCCCACCAGGCGTTTCGGCTTCTGTGTTTGTAGATGACTTTGCCATATATTGCAGCTCCCAATGAACATCGTCTCTAGAGCGACAATTTCAGCGAAGTCTTGGCCATCTCTACTCGTGGAGCACCAACAATGTGTTCCGCTTTTCTGCGGAGAAGACAGTCGAGACGAAACACTTCCTGGGTCTCATGTTGACAGGAAACTTTGTTGGTCCTCCCACGTCTCCTCTTTGGTTGCTCCGTGTACCCACTCACTTAATGTTCTCACAGTGCTGTGGTGCACTTCATGGGGTGCGGAACGGTCTACTCTCCTCCGACTGTACCGCTTCCTTGTCCGCTCGGAACAGGACTATGGGTGTAGTGTGCACTCCTCTGCCCGACCGTCAACTTTACGCTGTCCCGACGCGATACATCACCGAGGGACCCGTTTGGCAATGGGAGCCTTCTATACCAGTCCTGTGGAAAGTCTATACACTGACGCCTCTGAATTACCTCTATCCTACCGTTGGGACGTCCTACTCAGTCGATATGCAAGCCGGTTGTCATCTATGCGTGGCCACCCAACGCATGCTGTCTTTTTTTTTTATGACTCTGGCGACCGTCTATTTGCATCACGTCCGTCATCTCCATTACCACCTGGAGTCCGCTTTCGTATTTTGTTTTGGCAACTAGACTTTACGCCCTATGCCACATTCACGACAGGTGTTGGCTCCTTCCCAAAAAAAAAAAAGTTCAAATGTTTGTAGAGCTTATGGGACTTAACTACGGGGCTTCTTCCCACCGTGGCTCTATCTGGAGATACTTGTCAACTTTAAACTACACTCACTTCCTAAGGACACTAAAGCAACGAGTTTGTTGCACTGCTCACACAACTTTCCGATCGTATCTTCCTCTACAGCGACGGTTCAAAGACCAACCGCGGTGTCGGGTGTGCCACGGTACTCAGCGAGGAATCCCAATATCGTCAGCCTGACCAGTGCTCGTTCTTCACTGCGGAGCTCTTTGCTCTGTTTCAGGCGACCCAGCACCTCAGACGCCTCTCTCCTTCCCACGGTGTCATCTGCTCGGATTCACTGAGTGCTCTTCAGAGCCTCTGCGCTCTATATCCCGTCCACCTCATAGTACAGCGGACTCGGGACTGCGTCCACTCGCTAATGGCCAGCGGGACGACAGCGATGCTACTGTGGGTTCCTGACCGTGCTGGAGTGCTGGCAAACGAAATGGCGGATGCTGCTGCGAAGGCAGCCGTTTCCCTGCCCCGGCTCACTATCCCTTCCGTTCCGCCGGAAGACCTCCGTGCTAGAGTCTCCAGGCGAGTGGCGGCGCTCTGGTATTCGCACTGGTCTTCCCTTCAAGACGACAAACTCCGGGAGATGAGACCCCTTCCTTCTGCCGTGCTTCACTTCGTCACGGCCCTCTCGCCGCAAGGAGGTCGTGAAAGCTCACTTGCGCATACGCTTCAGCACCGGCGATCCTGCAACACTTGGCGGCCACTGTTCTGAACTGCTGACTGTGCGTCACCTGCTGGTGCAGTGCCCGACAAACTTTGTGTTTTCCGTCTGAGTTGTCTGATGTCTTGGCCGATGACCCGCGCTCTGTTGATTGCTTCTTACTTTTTATCCACCACAATAACATGGTAAACGGAATTTAACTATGCCCATACTAAATATAGTCAGTCATATTTTCTCATGGGCGCTTATGACCATAGTAGTTTTGCGCCCCTAAAAAAATATGAATGGTGTGAACATTGTTTCTTAATGTGGATCACACCTATAATATGTTCTGTAACTTCATTGATAATTGCTAGAATTTATGCAAGTACTTTTATCATTGGAAACTTCTGCAAATGATGAAAATGGTTTAAATACGTTAATCAATCAAAATAGTTATAGCTTGAATAGATTAATTTTGTGTGTATTAACTGGAACGAGAAAGTAAATTTTAGTTGCATAATTTAAAGAAAAGTTAAAACTGCAACGAATTATGTAAAAGTAAAGGAAGGCGCAGAGGTTGAACCCAGGTCGCAAAATAAAGTCCAGCGTCTGGTTACTCCATTGCGGACAGGCAATACGTCAGCGACATATTTTGGTGAGCGTAGGTTGGAAACTCACAATATTTCCCATAGCCAATGGGTTGGCGCTTTGATTTTCACAATACAACCTTATCCATTTACATTCAACCTTGCATGTACTGAGTCCCCATAATTTAATTAAAAAATACTAATAACTTGTAATGGACACTGCTGTGTGGTAAATGTAATATTTCATCATATTTTCATTGCATCACAGCTGTTTCACATGGGGCCATGGTTTTTTCAAACTTATTTACGTATCTCTCCTTCCCTTTCTAATTTAAATCTTGACTCACGAGGTGCGGCCCCTCATACCGCACGTGGATTTTCGGACTCGTTCTTTAGTCGTTAGTTTTGACGGAAAGCTGCTGAGCCACTCCTACCCTTCATGGCCGGTTGCATCGTTGACTTCGTCGTTTGCTGTGCACACGAATTGCCGTCTCCCAGACCGCGCCTCGTCAACTACGTATCTTCTCTCTTCAGTGCAGAACAACATAGCTTTGCAGGAACGAGCCAATTTTGATAATGTTGTTTCTCAGTGGATGGAGAAATGTGTAAGTGATACAGATGAAGAAATAGACGATTTTACAGTCGCCAGTGACCATAGTTCTGCTAGTGAACAAGATATTGATTCAGAGGAAGAACTTTAGGTGCGTAGTGATGCGAAACTTTGTTTCTTCTGAATTAGAAGAGTCAGGATCGGCTACACAGAATGGTTTCAGGTGGTTAAGTGATCCTTTGCAAAGTCGATTTTCAAGAACACTGAAGCACAGTATTATCTTTCAGCAGGGTGTCCAGCGTTTGCAAAACCGGGAAAACTCGGGGAATTTTTTTGTTCTGGAAATCTCAGGGAATTTTCGTATTTTTCCCAAAAACCCTGGAAAAGTCGCGGTACTCGATTTGCTTTTCGGCAGAAACATTTGCTTGCACCCGCTTGACTTGATGGATTTCCTCGAAAAATAGGTTCGTTCGAGTTGCGACAAACTTAGCAGCCACGTTTCTTACTGCAAACGCCAACTGTTAATGCCTGTTTCTCGCGCTTCGTGTTTTGGCCACCTGTAGCGCTAGTTGACTCGTTTACTCTCTACGAGCCTTCATTTGTAGAACCGTTTTAGATTGGCTCTGCGGCTCTCGCCTCAGGTGTATCGTGTAATGCGGCCCAATATTTATATTCGTAGAAAACGTCAAAGTACTTCTGACAAGCTACACTGTAGATTTCTATTCCGACTGACAAAAGTACGTTACTATCTTTTTACAAATGTGTCTTGATGTTAAAGGATGTTTTAGGCAGGAGTGAACAAGCAGCGATGACATCTGCAGTCTAACTCGTCAAATTACTTCACCCTTTTCTACAAATATTTGATATTGGGCCTTATACGATACACATGAAGCGAGTGCAACACTTAGCACTATGCCGTTTGAGATTTTCTGGATGGTTTAAGTACAAATATTTATGTGACGTTTACATATGTCGCATTTTGCGTATTTTTATCCGTGGTGTGTCGTATTTTAGAGGTTATAAGGCACAATACCACTCAAACTTCCATATGGAAAAGAGGTGTGGTGTGTGTTTAATGGGACATGCCGTACTTTGTGATCTTAAGTCGATTACAGTGCGAGAGAGACAGTTAATCATAAAAATAACCTACATTACGTACGTGAATATTTGATCTGCATCTCGAAAATTTCTCAATACCTTTTCATGTAAAGCATAACAACATGCGTAACTGTTTCAGTGTTTCATTAATCGATTACATTGGATGAAATTGTCAAATTGTTAAACAAAGCCCTCAATAAATAGATACAGACACCAGTTTCCCTTGAACATCCTGTTTTACTTTACATTTTTGATTAAAGGAATTGGACAAATTTAATTAAATTGTCGCATTTATTTTGCCATAAATTTCGCCTTTGATTGGTACTAATTATCTGTTATTTATTATCACTGTTGATAAACTGAAATTTTCTTCGTACCCAAACGTAACCAGTGTTGTAAATTGTCCCTTTCCAAGAAACATTAAGAATTATAACTCGTTAAGTGTCTAGGAAGAGGCTGCAAGGTCTCCAGTATGCAAACGTAAAAATTCAAATGTTTATTAAGCTTATGGGGCTCAACTGTGGGTCATCAAACAGACTACTTATGGACTGACTTATACTAAAGACAATACAAACATCCATGCCCAAAGGAGGATTCGAACCTAAAACGCGGGAGGCCGCGCGGTCCTAACGTGGCGCTCCAGACCGCTCGGCTACTCCCGCAAACGTACGGCTGGTGCTGGGGGTATCCCTCAGTCCAATGGAACGGGCAGACAGCCACGACTTTCCCGAGCCGACCCGTGCCAAGCGGAATGGAGCTTCGTCTCATTCACGTGTATGTCACACCGACACCGCCTAGAAGACAAGGCCTGACAACTGGCGGCGGACGCGAGCTGACTGACCGCCCGCTAGGAGGCGGTGGGCGTGCCTCAGCGGCCAGCCAGTCAGCTGACGGGCCGGCCGCTAGAAGGCGGTGGGCGTGACACAGCGTCCAGCCTGTCAGCTGACTGGCCGGTCGCTACCGCTAGGAGGCGGTGGGCGTGCCTCAGCGGCCAGCCAGTCAGCTGACGGGCCGGCCGCTCGGAGGCGGTGGGCGTGCCACAGCGTCCAGCCTGTCAGCTGACTGGCCGGTCGCTACCGCTAGGAGGCGGTGGGCGTGCCTCAGCGGCCAGCCAGTCAGCTGACGGGCCGGCCGCTAGAAGGCGGTGGGCGTGACACAGCGTCCAGCCTGTCAGCTGACTGGCCGGTCGCTACCGCTAGGAGGCGGTGGGCGTGCCTCAGCGGCCAGCCAGTCAGCTGACGGGCCGGCCGCTCGGAGGCGGTGGGCGTGCCACAGCGTCCAGCCTGTCAGCTGACTGGCCGGTCGCTACCGCTAGGAGGCGGTGGGCGTGCCTCAGCGGCCAGCCAGTCAGCTGACGGGCCGGCCGCTCGGAGGCGGTGGGCGTGCCACAGCGTCCAGCCTGTCAGCTGACTGGCCGGTCGCTACCGCTAGGAGGCGGTGGGCGTGCCTCAGCGGCCAGCCAGTCAGCTGACGGGCCGGCCGCTCGGAGGCGGTGGGCGTGCCACAGCGTCCAGCCTGTCAGCTGACTGGCCGGTCGCTACCGCTAGGAGGCGGTGGGCGTGCCTCAGCGGCCAGCCAGTCAGCTGACGGGCCGGCCGCTCGGAGGCGGTGGGCGTGCCACAGCGTCCAGCCTGTCAGCTGACTGGCCGGTCGCTACCGCTAGGAGGCGGTGGGCGTGCCACAGCGGCCAGCCAGTCAGCTGACGGGCCGGCCGCTCGGAGGCGGTGGGCGTGCCACAGCGTCCAGCCTGTCAGCTGACTGGCCGGTCGCTACCGCTAGGAGGCGGTGGGCGTGCCTCAGCGGCCAGCCAGTCAGCTGACGGGCCGGCCGCTAGGAGACGGTGGGCGTGCCTCGTCTTCTAGGCGGTGTCGGTCACTCCGCAGCTTTTTTGTTGTGTTATGACTAGCAAGGAGCAAGTGGTTTACATTTACAGTATTTTAAATGTAATTACTTGCACAGCGCTACAACCAAACATGAAACAGTGACTGAAAAATCTGTCTGGTGTAAACTGTAGGTACGCATGCGCAAACGACATTCTGCAGTACGCGGTTCGCATTCAGTTATTCCCATGTGATCCGCCGGTCGTCGGTTGTTCGGTGAACAACGGAAGTTCGTGTCGTATCCGCTTCAGCGCTAACAGTATAGCTATATACTTTTGTTGTTTGATTTAACGTCAACCACGGGATGTTTTGAAGAGAATGTAGTATAGCTGCTAGGAGCATATAAAAATCTACATGTACATGGAATACCCTGCAAATCACGTTTAAGTGCCTTTCAGAGGGTTCATCGAACCACCTTTATACTATTCATCTCCTATTCCATTCTCTAATAGCGCACGTGAAGAACGAACACTTGAATCTTTCCGTTAGAGCTCTGATTTCTCGTATTTTATTCTGATGGTCATTTCTACCAATGTAGATGGGAGTCAACAATGTATTTTCGCATTCGAAGGAGAATGTTGGCGATTGGAGTTTCGTAAGTAGCCCACGCCACAGCGATAATAGCCGTTGTTGTAATGATTCCCATCCCAGATCCTGTATCATTTCCGTGACGCTGTCTCCCCTATATCGTGACAATACAAAACGGGCTGCCCTTCTTTGAACTTTATCGATATCCTCCACGAAACCCATCTGATAAGGATCCCACACTGAGCAGCAATACTCCAAAAAAGGGCGGACAAGCGTAGTGTATGCAGTCATACAGGCTTATGTGATCAAAGAGAACCACATCATAAATTCCAAAACAAAATATATATGATTTGGTAGGAAATTAACGAAGCAGTCAAACATCCAACCGGGGACATGAGAAAGACAGTACCATAAATTCATTAGGTGCTTACATCGGGCGGGAACGGAAGGAATAAGCACAAGCTTCATAATCTTTAAAAGTTTCTTGAAAGTAAAAACGTGCAAATTTGGTAGTCTGTGCACGGGCCAGCGGAGTGATAACTTTCGTATTTTCCACTTACGGAGCCCCATGTTTTCATTTAAAAAATTAATCATTTGAAACACTGATCAGCTGGAACAACATTATTATTATCTCACTACTTTCTTACGAAATACGAACGGTATCACTCCGATAGGTTGTTGTTGTTGTTGTTGTGGTCTTCAGTCCGGAGACTGGTTTGATGCAGCTCTCCACCCTACTCTATCCTGAGCAATCCTCTTCATCTCCACATAAGAACGGAAACCTACATCTGTCTGAATCAGCTTACTGTATCCATCTCTTGGCCTTCCTCTGCGGTTTTTACCCCGCACACTTCCCTCCAACGCTAAATTCACAATTCCTTGATGTCTAAGAATGTGTCCTACAATCTATCCCTTCTTTTAGTCAAGGTATGCCAGAAATTTCTTTTCTCCCCAATTCTGTTCAGTACCGCCTCATTAGTTACGCGATCCACCCACCTAATCTTCAGCATTCTTCTGTAGCACCATATTTCAAAAGCTTCAATCCTCTTCCTGTCCGCACTGTTTATCGTCCATGTCTCACTCCCATACAAGGCAACACTCCATACAAATGCCTTCAGGAAGGACTTCCTTAGGCTTATATCAATATTCGATGTTAACAAATTTCTCTTTTTCAAGAACGCTTTTCTACCCATTGCCTTCCGCATTTTATATCCTCTGTACTGCGACCATCATTTGTTATTTTACTGCCCAAGTAACAAAACTCATCTACCTCCTTTATTGCTTCGTTACCCAATCTAATTCCTTCAGCATCACCTGATTTTCTTACACTGCACTCCATTACCCTAGTTTTGCTCTTGTTAATGTTCATCTTATATGCACCTTTCAGCACACTGTCCATTCCGTTTAATTGCTCTTCCAGGTTCTTTGCTGTCTCTGACAGAATTACTATGTCGTCGGCAAAACGCAATGTTTTTAATTCCTTCTCCAAATTTCTCCTTGCTTTCCTTTAGAGATTGCTCAATGTACAAATTGAATAACATTGGAGAAAGGCTACAACCCTGTCTTACTCCCTTCCCAACCACTGCATCCCTTTCATGCCCTTCAACTCTGACAACCGCTGTCTGGTTTTTGTACAAGTTGTAAATAACCTTACGCTCCCTATATTTTACTCCTGCTTGCTTCAGAACTTGAAAGAGTTTATTCCAATCAACATTGTCAAAAGCCTTCGCCAAATCTACAAAAGCTAGAAATGTAGGTTTTCCCTTTCTTAATCTATCTTCTAGGATAAGCCGTAAAGTGAGTATTGCCTCCCGTGTTCCTACATTTCTCCTGAACCCAAACTGATCTTCCCCGAGGTCGGCTTCTACCAGCTTTTCCATCCTGCTGTAAATATCTCGTGTTAATATTTTGCAACCATGACTTATTAAACTGATGGTTCTGTAGTTTTCACACCTGTCTGCACCTTCTTTCTTTAGAATGGGGATTATAACACTTTTCTTAAAGTCTGAGGGTACTTCGCCTGTCTCATACATCTTACACGCCAGGTGAAACAGGTTTGTCATGGCTGGTTCTCCCAGAGACTTCAGTAGCTCTGAGGGAATATCATCTACTCCAGGGGCCTGGTCCGAATAGGTCTTTCAGTGCTCTGTCAAATTCTTCTCTCAGTATAGTATCTCCTATTTCACCTTCATCTACATCCTCTTCCCTTCCTACAATATTGTCTCGAAGTTCATTTCCTTTGTAAAGCCCCTCTATATACTCTTTCCACCTTTCAGCTTTCCCTTCTTTGCTGATAACTGGTTTTCCATCAGTGTCCTTGATATTCATAGTGCTGTCTTTCTTATCTCCAAATGTTTCTTTTATTTTCCTGTAGGCTGTATCTATTTTTCCCCTATTTATACATTCTTCTACATCCTTACATTTGCCTTCTAGCCACTCCTGCTTAGCCATTTTGCACTTCCTGTCAATCTCATTTCTTAGTCGTCTGTACTCCATTTTGCCTGTTTCATTTACTGCATTTTTATATTTTCTCCTCTCATCAATTAAATTTAGTATCTCCTGTGATATCCAAGGATTTTTTATGGGTCTTGCCTTCCTACCTATTTTGTCGTCTGCTGCTTCCACTATTTCATCTCTCCTCCTCTACTGTTTTATTTTCCCCCGTTTCTGTCAATTGTTGCCTAAAGCTCCCTCTGAAATTTTTAAGAAGTTCAGGTTCCTTCAATTTATCCAGGTCCCATCTCATTATTTTCCTACCTTTTTGTAGTTTCTTCAGTTTCAGCCTACAGTTCATAACCAACAAGTTATGGTCAGGGTCTATATCTGCCACTGGGTATGTCTTACACTTTAAAACTTGGTTCCGAAATCTATGTCTTACCGTTATAAAATCTATCTGGTATCTCCCGGTGTCTCCTGGTCTCTTCCATGTATACAACCTTCTTTTGTGATTCTTAAACCACGTGTTTGTTACGATTAAATCATGTTCCGTGCAAAATTCTACCAGGCGGCTTCCTCTTTCATTCCTTTTGCCCAGACCATATTCACCTACTATCTTAGCTTCCCTTCCTTGTTCTACTACCGAATTCCAGTCGCCCATCACAATTAAGTTTTCCTCTCCCTTAATTGTCTGAATAATTCCCTTTAGCTCCTCATATATTTCTTCGATTTCCTCATCATCAGCAGAGCTAGTTGGCATATAAACCTGTACTACTGTTGTCGGTGTTGGCTTCGTATCTATCTTGACAATGATAATGCGATCACTGTGCTGCTCATAGTAGTTTACCCACATTCCTATTTTCTTATTCATTATCAATCCTACTCCTGTGATACCCCCAATTGATTTTGTATTTATAATCCTATACTCACCTGACCAGAAATCCTGTTCATCCTGCCACCGAACTTCACTAATCCCCACTATATCTAACTTCAACCTATGCATTTCCCTTTTTAAATTTTCTAATTTTCCTACTCGATTAAGGGATCTAACATTCCACGCTCCGACCCGTAGAATGCCAGTACTGTCTTTCCTGATGATCACATCCTCCTGAGTAGTCCTCGCCCGGAGATCCGAATGGGGGACTATTTTACCTGCGGAATATTTTACCCAAGAGGATGCCATCATCATATGTTCATACAGTTGAGCTGCATGTCCTCGGGAAAAGTAACGGCTGTAGTTTCCCCTTGCTTTCAGCCGTTCGCAGTAGCTGTGTGGCAAAGCCACATTAGCTGATGTTACAAGGCCAGCTCAGTCAATCGTCCAGACTGTTGCCCCTGTAACTACTGAAAAGGCTGCTGCCCCTCTTCAGGAACCACACGTTTGTCTGGCCTCTCCACAGATACCCCTCCGCTGTGGTTGCACCTACGGTACGGCTATCTGCATCGTTGAGGCACGCAAGCCACCCCACCTCGGCAATGTCTGTGGTTCATGGGGGTGGCTCCGATAGGTATCCTACGAAATTACCCAAGTTTGTATCGATTTTGCAGATCAGAGTAAGAAGTATACGGATGACCTGATCATTCTTGTTGCTTCCGTTCATGGTTTCTGTAATTACAGGGCTGCTGTAGTATTCGTCCACGAAAACTTGACGATTGTGCCGCTACAAGCGGAGAAAATCTACATTAGTTGAATGAAGGAAGGAAGCAAGCTTAGGGTAGTTGACAGCTATTCATTTATTTCCGAGCGCTGCCGACCCGCAAAGTATTGCTGTAGGCTATGCACTGAAAGTTAAAAGTATTTTCCACAAGCATTCGCTGTGGTGTTTCCTTTGTAGCAAAATTGATGTGGTATACTTCTTCCAGTTCCTAGGGCAAATTAACTTCAGGATACCTGTCTGTAATTGTAGAAAAGTATCAATAATACTTGAACAGAAGTATTTCCGCTACAGTCGCGATATACGACCGAAAAGTGGAATTTGATATTGCCGTTCTCAAAAACGAGAGCGGCCGCTACATGTTGGTATTCTTTCTAGCGAGTGAAAATCATGACGAAACAAAACATCAAAAATAAATATTAGGCTGAAGAAATGGATTCACATTGTCATACATTCTACTTTAATCGGTTTCGAGTTCTCATTTTCGATACGTTCATATATAATACCGTAGCTGCAGGGAAAAACTCTGGGCCATTAATGTCAACACATTAGGTATTCCTGGCGTCATTTCAGTGAATGCCGCCTCCGATTTCTTAAACGCGGGTCATGCTGCCTTCGTTCCCCACACCCTGCGGCAGCCGTGAAGCGCTCCCAACATGCACCGCGCCACTTGTCAAGTTATATGGACATGTAGTACTAGCAGGTTTGAGCGCAAACCGTATGTCCGTGGGGAGGGGAGGTGCGTGTAGCGTAGCTAACGGAAGGCCAAGTTAAAAAATTGAAGCAATGGTCATTTTTCACATGGGTAATTTGAGGTAAAATTTAGCTGAATAATAATAATAATTATAATAAAAGCTTGAAAAATGTGGAGTTTAGCTTTTTACAACTCCGGAAATATGTGCTGATAAACATGTGACTTTGCATGTAATAACTTGCAAAGTGAAAGTCTTATGAAATTCAATTCTCGTACTTTTCAAGTAGTTTATAATATTGACGACAAAGTTGACGATTTTTATAAAATTGCAAAAAAAAAAAAAAAAAAAAAAAAAAAAAAAAAAAAAAAAAAAAGTAAGAGTTGCTTTAGCCCAATTTTTACGAAAGTGATTTTCTTCAATCCTGTAAAACTGTTTTCATTGCAGAAAATATACATGTTCTGAGCTATCTCAACACTTTGTTTGGTTTTTTGAAGTGAGCAGACATTCTTAAAAAAAAAAAAAAATAAATAAAAAAAATAAAAACAGCAACAAACTAGGAGCATACTGTAGTGAAAATGCACTCACATTGTGCTGGCACTCAAATCTGACAACGTTTACTATGTTGTACAGTTTGTATAATACTCCCTAGGGAGGGTAATGCTAAAAGTCCTGAAAAATAGGAAGTGATAGGTATTCGAAAGACTCCGGAAAAAGTTTTTTTCCTTTCATGGCCATCATATTTTTGCCCCTTTAACTGCTCTATTCACTGGCATCCACAAGAATAGTTCGAAGGCAGTGGGGACAAAACACTCAAATTTGCATTTTTGATACAAGTGAGTTGGTCAGTTGTGTGACTTGTGTTGCCATAATTTCTACATCTTATGGGTGACACTAAAAAAAAAAAAAAAAAAAAAAAAAACAAGACAACAACATATAAGAAATTGATTGTTTTATGAATAAAAGCTCTATCAGATTGTGGGGGA
This sequence comes from Locusta migratoria, assembly GCA_026315105.1. NCBI lineage: Eukaryota > Metazoa > Arthropoda > Insecta > Orthoptera > Acrididae > Locusta > Locusta migratoria. The sequence goes on along the minus strand of CM048751.1, from coordinate 358,118,198 downwards.
GGGGCGGGGCGGCATGTGCTGCGCCTTGTGCCTCTAGTAACTACAGAACCAAACTAGTTGTAAAGTTAACTGTGCATTGTCAAGGCACTGGGGATGATTGTAGCAGAATAGTGCACAACTGCTGCAACACGCACATCCTATAAAATTACCACAAGTTTGACCCCTCCCTAACAATTTTTGGTAAAGGATTCATGTTGATGGTTATTTGTAATGAGTCTTTCTGTTTTGCAATGCTGTGATAGGCCTAGTTTAATTCCAGTTTAATGTATATCACATTCTGTGTTTATGTAGTTTGCTGTTTATATGGAACATGTTAAGAATACTGATGAAAATTTGGATAAATGTGTTGCTGTGGTCCATGGTGGCTTAACCACTACTTGTTGATTTTAAAGTGAGAAGAGTACAATCTATATTAAGTTATTGTAGAGGCCAGATCTGATAGTTGTGTAACAGCAGCTATGGATGGGTTTCTTTACCATAGGATACCAAACCCGATAAGGGTATCTTCATACAAGATACCAACCCTTTGAAAGGTTTGTTTCCACAGGGTTCCAAGCATGACAATACATTTCTTTCTTTAAATGTCCCAGGCGGAAGCCAGACGTTTCTTTGAGGATCCTAACATTATGTTTACTTAAAGTTAAGCGAATTCTTAGAGTACTATACTCTGAAAATCACTATGGAGTGCATGTCAGAGGGTATATCCCATTGTACCAGTTATTAGGTCTTTCTTATTCTATTAACACATGGAGTGTGGGTCAACGACTGTTTAAATGCCTCTATGGGTACTGTAACTGATATAATCTTGTAACAATCGCTATGGCAGTGATACATAAGGGGTTATATTCCTATTCATCTTTTAAAGCCAGTTCTTTATGCTTTGTTATTAGTGAAACCACCTATTGTTCCCAAAACAAAACAAAACAAAACAGTATCAAAATCTACCGAGTCACCATGCTGCCGAAGTCACCCCATTTGATGGTACTACTGTTTAAACTGCTAAAAATCTACCTTGAAAACGCTGTAAATAATGAAATAATCACCCCAAGAAGTACACAGTCTTCTTTGAGCCAGTAACTATGATAAAACCATTTTCCATCAAAAATTCCAATGTTGACAAGAGGTTTGTAATACACACTACAGTACAAAAATAAATTAACAATAAATTTCGTTTGAATGCCCTTGAGACTATGGAATGACCCTAATGCTCATGTGGACTGAGGTCTGCAGACTTTTTGTTCCTTCTGATTCTGTGTGCTGTACCCATCTGTATTACTGTTGATTACATGATGTTATGCTTTTATTTTCACAAACGTGATTGCCTACAGTCCTGATGTACACAGAGTAGATGGCAAGTATTTTACATTTTTAGAAAATTTCCCTACAAGGCACTCTCTTGTTCACCTTAGTTACCCCTCTTGTTGCTTTTTGTTGTATAGATAGTCTGTCTATATAGAGTACTGCTGTTCCACATCCACTCTCAATACTATACCATACCGAATATGCAGAAGTATCAATTTGAAATATATTTGCTATAAGGTTTTATAGTCTGAGGACGTGGAGACATGTTTTACTAAATACTTGTTTATGCTGAGTTTCTTACAAATGATCCACACATGCTTTGCATAACAGGTGCCGGCCGCGGTGGCCGCGGGGACTGAGGCGCTCCAGTCACGATCTGCACGGCCACTACGGTCGGGGGTTCGAATCCCCCCTCGGGCATGGATATTTGTGCCGTCCTTAGTATAAGGTAGTTCGTAAGTAGTTCATAAGTTTAGGGACTGATGACCCCGTAGTTGGGTCCCATAAGCTATACAAACATTTGAACATTTTTGAACATAACAGGTGTTTACTCACAATAATCCAGTACCCAAAAATCTGTGTTTATCTAAGGGCCAGTGCAGATGTAAATGGAGTAACATTTATACGTAGATTACCGCTAATGAAGCAGGAACTGCGTTGTCACAGCCTTGTTTTTATTTACAAGATGCTTATTTGCAGTACGGTAAGTTGACAGAATATTGTCATTGGTTTCAATACAGTCGGCAGCAGTTCCAAATAGTCTGTTAGTGTTCTTTCGATAAGTCTTTTGTTCAAATTAAAATTTAAATTCATTATTAGTTCTAATTCTAAAAAGTGCAATTTTTTTTACTGTAGCAGGTAATGGTATCTTTGTGTACTCTCAACAACTGATTGTTCCTAATGGAAATGTTGTATTAATACTGTTTCACCTCATTTGCAACCTAGTCTCGTTCGTACTACTTTTGACATGTACTTCTGATGTAAGATTCTGGTATGTTTGTATGAATGCTTTATTTCAATAGTGTTGCACTAACGCTGTACCTAATGTTGACATAATGAGGCTTAAACATGACTGGGAGGACATAATTGTGTGATTAAGACACCTTAGATGTTACAAGCAATTGACTGCAATATTTCAGGTATCTCAATCACAGAATTATCGTTACCCAGTTACATTTAAGCTTCAATATTCCAACATGGGCTGAAGTGATGGTGTACCACTATTGAAATAAGGCTTTCAAATCTTGATTAAAATAAGCCATGTTAGATTGCAGTTTTTCTTAACTCGGACTAAAACACTCATTATGTTCCTATATATCAATACAATTTGTGGAATCTGTCCCAAAATGAATCAAATGTGGTTAGCGACTAAGCACAATATGACCCGGGAAAAATACTAAAATTGACCTGGAAAACTCAGGGCGCCGGCCGCGGTGGCCGAGGGGACTGCAGCGCGTCAGTCACGGTCTACACGGCCACTACGGTCGGGGGTTCGAATCTCCCCTCGGGCATGGATATTTGTGTCGTCCTTAGTGTTAGCTAGTTCATCAGTAGTTTGTAAGTTTAGGGACTGATGACCCCGTAGTTAAGTCCCATAAGGTATGCGAACATTTGAATTTGAAAACTCGGGGAATTTTTGTTTTTAAAATCGCTGGACACTCTGATGGGTGTGTACGTAGTCCCACTGCTGCTGACCAGTTGGCAAAAGTTAGTATCGACACCTCTTACTTGCGTTGTGGTAGCTGTACGACCTGTCATTGCTGCACTTACCACTGTTTCGGCGGACTTGTGTGCTGTGGGGTCGACCGAAATGTTCAAATGACCTTTGCGACCAGCTTTGTTGAAAAACATTCAGAATGTACAGCTTGTTGTGGCAAAGGGAGGGCTATCCCGCCAGTCAGAAGGCTCGTTGAGCTCTTCACTCGTGTGTAGACGTCTGGAACTTGAAAGAATATTTAAGCTTTGACAAAGGATCGAGTGCTGGGAAGCAGGGGGACGTTTGACAGGAAATCTCTGGGGCACAGTGCTTGTCACTGAAGGCATTTGAAAGACCTTCAGCATATTGAACGAGTGAGATAGTCTCACTGTTTATACACCATCCGAGGGTTGCCAAGCTGTATTGGAGAGAATTTTTGATGCGGATGGGTGGCAGCTGTCAAAGTTTAGGTACTGTTGGTGCCTAGTGGGTTTTATGTGAGTATATGTGTGGATGGATTCATCAGTAAGGTGGAAGTTAACGTCAAAGAAGGTAGCCCGCCAGGTTGAGGAAGACCGGGTGAATTATCTGGGAGAAAAGGAGTTGAGGTTGTGAAGGAATGAAGGTAGGGTGTCGTGGCCCAGACTCCAAATCTTGAAAATATTGGCAGTGAAAGTGAACCAGATTAGAGGTTTGGTGCTTTGGGAGGCTAGGAAGACTTCCTACAGACGGTTATCGTGTGGAGACATGAAGGCTCGCCTTGAATAGGTCGGGGTGCACGACGCTCAAGGAGCAGCTACTAGGGCAGTGGAGTCTGTGTGCAGAGCACATGTCGGTTTTTTAGGTTAGGGAAATGCCTACGCAGGTCCGGTAAGGTGCTTACTGATTCCACTCGAGGCGGCACTCAAGAACATTTTAACATAGTAATAGTTAGCTCTAGGTGTGTCTATGCAAAGATTCCAGAACTGCTCTCAGTTTTAGACATAATGCCCACATAGTACTAGGTATGGAAAACTGGCTAAAACAGATGTCAACAGTATTGAAATCCTTAACTGTGACTGGAATACACACTGCAAAGATAGCCTGAACACTGAAGGGGGAGACATGTGTATAGTAATAAAAAATATGATTTTATCTAGTGAAATTAGTACTCATTTTGGATGTGAAATAATTTGGGCTAAACGTGTGTGTGAGAAGTGGCTCAAACACGGTCTATGGACTTTTATAGACCGCCTGGCTCAGCAGCAGTAGTTGTAGAACATCCGAGCAATAGCTTACAAAGTATTTTCCTTAGATTTTCTACTTGTGTCATAGTTTTAGGTGGAGATTTTAACTTATGGGATTTGTTCTAAGTGCTGTATCGCAGTTAAACAGAGAGCCGTCTTGTCGAGATAATGTGTTAGACCTACTGATGACAAATAGACCCAGGCTTTTTGATTCAGTTAGCATAGGTCAAGGTATCAGTGATAAGGCCATTACAGCGTTGATGAATTCAGTTTTAAATAGAAAAATCAAGAAAGGTAGGAAGATCTTCCTATTTAGCAAAAGTGAAAAAGGTCAGATATCGGAGTACTCGACTGCTCAGCTCGACAGTGATGAGCAGCTGTGGATGAAGTTCAAGGGTACTGCAATACGCGTTAGGTAACTTCGTGCCAAGTGAAGATGGGGAAGATCCACCGTGGTTCGACAACCGATTTAGGAAACTGTTACAAAAGCACAGAGAACTTCTCCGTTAATATAAATGTAGGCAAAGTCTTGCAGAACCCCAAAAGTTAAATGGTGCCAAAATTAGTGTAAGGGCTGCCACGCGAGTGGTGTTCTACGACTTTGTGTACTGACATAACAGAAAATCCTAAGAAATTTTGGTCCTACTTCAAATGTGGGTCGAAACCATGTGTCCAGACCCTCAGTGACCATAATGGTGTTGAAGTGGAGGACGATGCACGAAACGCCAAATACTAAATGTCTTTTTCCAAAGCTGTTTCAAAGACGAAGATTGCACTGTAGTTTGTCATCTAAAGAACTGCACGAACACCATAATGGCGGGTATTGAAATAAGTGTCAGAGGAATAGAAAGGCCACTAGACGTTATGGGATACCAATTCAATTGTACACGGAGTATGCGGAGAATCTCGCCCCCTCCTGGCATCAACATACCGAAGGTCTCTAGAGGAGCGAAGAATTCCTCAGCATTGGAAAAAAGTGCAGGTCACTTCTGCTTTGAACAAGGACACTTTACTCAGATATGCAAAACATCAGTCAGTTGCAGCAGTTTGGAAATCTTTTATATTCAAGTATTGTGACATTTATGGAGACTGGAAATCTGCTCTGTGGGAATCAACACAGTTGATTGTTCCAATGATTTGACGGTATTGGATGCGGACAATTACTAGGTTGATCCATAACAGTAAACTTTGTTAACTTCCTTTATTATGGAATGACAAATGTTAAAAACTCTTCCCTTTAAATACACTGATTAAATAACCGCGTGCCACTACGATGAATGTCTACAAATCCACACTGAAACATTTCAATATGCAACTGCAACCCGTATGCGATAGGACGGAATGTCAAAAACTTTAACCACCACTAAACGCAGTTTACGAACTCACTGCTGACATGCTACCACCTCGCTCTGCAGTCGGCGGGAGACTGCCGCACCCCAGCCAACAAACGAAGAACATTCCAACCTAAGCATTGTTGCCAGCAGCTCTCACTGCAGACCAATGATAACTATCGTTCGACCAAAACGTACCAAAGAGGTTACTAAGCTAAAACCCTGTATCCTCACAAGGCTACCAGGAAGATGCTGTGTTGCTCGACTTCCACAAGCTGCCTGATCAGTTCCACACAGTGTGACTGGAGCGCTTCCCCCATTCGACCTGCACAGTAGTGAGCTCATTCAGTTGCCGCGGGAGTATAACGATGGCAACGCCTCGCCAGAAACGTTCTGAGCTGTTGGGTTCGCACGGACTGGGTGTATGGTCACGGTGAAAAGCGATTTCGGTGGGAGATTCAACGACGACGTATACGGGCCCTCTCGAGAATATCCGACGGTGATTCAGACAGTTCCAGGAAATGGGCTGCTTGTGTAAAGGAAAAAGGCCCGGTCGCCTGCGAACTGCACGGTCGGAAGAAAATGTGAGGAGAATCCGAGAGGCGTTTTCTCGGAGCATCCCTATCTCCAGGTCACTGTCAGCTTCAGGAAAGCAGCGCCGGTATCTGCTGTGTCCCGGGAAGATGCCTGTGTATGAAACCGTACAGGCTGCAGCTGGTTCAGGCACTGAGAGATGTTGACGAGGGAAAACTGATGGAATCCTGTGGTGCAATGCTAAACATGGAACAAAGTGATGAAGATGCCTTTTCGTGCCTTAGTTTTAGTGACAGCGTCAACCATCACAATGTTCAGGTTTTTGGGACCGAACACCCACATGCTACACTCGAGTATGAACGAAATTCTCCCGAGGTAAATGTTTCCTGTGCGGTCAGTAATGTCAGGCCTTATGGCCCTTCCTTCTTCGACACCAACACATGGCATGGCTATCTCACAATGTTATGGACCTGGCTCTTTCCTTTGCTGCTAACACACTTGTGCGACTTCATTTTCCGAAAAGATGGAGTTCCGACCCATTGGAGTTTACCGCTGTATTTCTGAATCTCAAGGTGTGCTACGTGCCGAGGAGATGCATGGCTGTTGAGGTTGAACAGCCACTAGCGAGCAACCTCTGAGGAACCTGCCGCACCTCAGTTGTATAAGGCTTACCCAGGCAAGCGGGGCTCTGTCTGGGTGGACCCTTATTTCCGTAGCTGCTCGTGGGAACACGATGAAAAGACCACGAAACGTTGGCGGACGTACAACCGCCGTCTCTAAGCGCGGTCGAAGCGATTACAACGCTGAACAGTATGACCCCCAAACGTTTCCTTCCCTGTCTACACCATGGGAGGAACGTAGGGCCAAAACTCAAGGTGAGGCTCCCCCCCCCCCCCCCCCCCCGAAGTATTTATTGTGCAGCCATACAGATGGGGAATCTTTCATGTCCACAAAGCCGACGTTCTTTGTGGAACATTTGGAAGACAAATATGGAGAGGTCGATGCATTGTCCAAGATGAGGTCTGTATCCATTTTAATAACGACATCATCCCCAGCCCAGTCACGGGCTTTGCTAGCCTGTGACAAGCTGGGTGATGTTTCCGTTTCCGTTACCCCACATAAGACCTTAAACATGGTCCAGGGCATCATCTTCCACAGGGATCTGCTGCTGCAATCAGACGATGAATTGAGAGCTAACTTGGAGCGGCGAGGTGTGCACTTCATCCGCAGTACCTATAGGGGTCCGAGGGACAAGAGGGTTGCCACCGGTGCCTTCATCGTGGCTTTCGAGGGCGATTCATTGCCTGAGAAAGTCAAGGTGATGGTTTACCGGGTTGACGTCAAGCCCTACGTTCCTCCCCCTATGCGTTGCTTCAAGTGCTGGAAGTTTGGTCATATGTCCTCCCGATGTGACGCCAATCCAACATGTCGGGAATGTGGGCATGCATCCCATCCAGATGCCCCCTGTACCCCACCTCCAGTGTGCGTCAATTGCAATCAGCAGCATCCTCCTTGTTCGCCCGACTGTTCTGTACTCCACAAAGAGCGCAAGATCATGAAGTATAAGACCCTGGACTGGCTAACATACGCAGAGGCCAGACGTAAGTATTTGAAGCTCCATCTTGTCACCATGACAACGTCTTACGCCACAGTAGCTTCGTCAGTCTCCAGACCATCTGTACCATGAATGCTAGTGGGCCCCCAGGCCCGAACCACTGCACCTGACCCCTTGACAGTTGTGGGTGCTACTCCTTCGGTTGCTCCTACACTTTTCACGTTGGGAGCAACAGACAAACCATTGCGGGGGACTTCGGTCCCCACCCCAGCGCTGGAGAAACAACAGCCTTCTCCGGCTCCTCTCGCCCGGAAGGGGTCCCACGGGACACTTCCTTCTGAGGCTTCTCTTCATGGGAAAGTGGATCCCAGCAAATGGCTGAAGGATCCCGTGGCTGCTGATCGAGGGGCCGCCACCTCTTCGTCGGCAGCTGCAGCCCCTGTTGAGAAGCCCCCACGGCCCTTAACACCCAAGGGCCAGCGAGAGGGTAAAAAGAAAGAAAAAGAAAAAGGATTCTTTGGTGGCTTCCAAGCCACCCACACCTCCGATGAGGATCTCGCACTTCTTGATTCGCCTGAACACAGGAGCTCTGCACATCCAGAATCACCCAAGGTCTTAGATTCTGTAGATCCTGACCATAAGGCGGCAGATGTTCCTATGGAATGATCTTCTTCTCTTTCTTTTGTTTTATGGCTTTACAGCGAGGAGAAAGAGTTATTCTCCAGTGGAATTGCGGCGGCTTCTTTAATCACCTGGCCGAGCTGCGCCAATTACTGTGGCGCTACCCTGCACTTTGTATCGCCCTACAGGAGACATGGTTTCCAGCACAGTGCACCCCTGCCCTCTGTGGGTATCGGGGCTACTACCGCAACAGGACCCTTTATGACAGAGTGTCTGACGGTGTCTGCCTATATGTCCTGGACACTGTACCCAGTGCCCCAGTGCCACTCAACACCACCCTTGAGGCAGTGGCCGTCAGAATTCGGGCAACGCAGAAATTAACTGTCTGCAGCTTGTACCTTCCTCCAGATGAGGCCGTGTCTCTCAACATCCTTACTGCTCTGGTCTCCCAACTTCCCCCACCATTCCTCCTTTTGGGGGACTTCAACGCCCACAACCCTTTGTGGGGTGGACTCCAGACCACAAGCTGCGGTAGGGACGTTGAGACATTATTGGCGCAACAAGACCTTTGTCTCCTGAATACAGGTGCCCCCACACATTTTAGCGTGGTACAGGGCACGTATTCAGCGATCGATCTCTCCCTCTGCAGCCCCAGCCTTCGACCACACCTTGGTTGGCGTGTATATGATGATCTGTGTGGCAGCGACCACTTTCCACTCTTTGTGTCGCTCCCGCATTACCAAGCTGCAGACAGCTTACCCCATTGGTGTCTCCGTAGGGCTGATTGGCCTGTGTATGCTTCAACCGCTGTCATCGCTGCACCACTGCCAGATGACATTGGCAATGCAGTTCAGCAGGTGACTGATAGTATTGTCATGGCCGCTGAGGCAGCAATTCCACAAACAACCGGTTCCACTAGGCATAGGTCCGAGCCTTGGTGGACACCGGAGATTACTGAGGCTATCCAGGAACATCGGCGAGCGCTCCAGCGCCATCGACGCCACCCTTCCATGGAGAATTTGATCACGTTTAAACGGCTCCATGCGCGTGCTCCACGAATCATACAGCCGAGCAAGCAGGATTCCTGGGAGAGGTATGTAGTCAGTATCGGCTCCCGCACCTCCCTGGCTCAGGTATGGACGCAAGTCCGACGCGTCTTTTGATACCGCCCGCCGACAGGAATCCCATCCCTCACCATCCAGGGTGTGCTCTGCACGCTCCCGACAGCTATCGCCGAGCACATGGCAGACCACTACGCACAATGCTCTGCGACTGCCGCGTACAGTGCCGACTTCCACTCCCTCAAAGAGCGGGCCGAGCGGAAACATTTATCCTCCCGCACTCGTCGTCGGGAAATATACAACGACCCGTTTAGCGAGTAGGAGTTCCGAACTGCCCTTGCTGCGTGTCCTGATACAACTCCAGGACCAGATAGGATTCACGGCCAATTCCTCCGACACCTTTCACCAGAGTTTCAACGCCGCATCCTCGCTCTGTTTAACCATCTATGGGCAGAGGGCACTTTCCTGTCGCAGTGGCGGGAAAGCACTATCATCCCGGTGCTGAAACCTAGTGCAGATCCCCTGGTGGCTGACAATTACCGTCCGATCAGCCTCACCAACGTTCTCTGCAAGCTCTTCGAACGTATGGTGAGTCGGCGGCTTATGTGGATCCTTGAAGAGCGCGGACTCCTTGCTCCGCAACAGGGGGGCTTTCGCCAGGGCCGTTCTACCATTGACAACCTCGTGTCACTGGAGTCGGCCATTCGCACGGCGTTTTCTAGGCGTGAGCATTTGGTAGCTGTATTTTTCGACCTATGAAAGGCGTGTGACACCACCTGGCGCCACCATATTTTGACGACTCTACATGACTGGGGCTTATGTGGCGCCCTTCCTATTTTTATTCGAAATTTCTTCTCCCACCGCTCGTTTCGGGTGAGGGTTGGGGCATCTTTTAGCTCCCCACGTATTCAAGAGAATGGTGTCCCACAGGGCTCCGTCCTCAGTGTCCCGTTGTTTTTAGTGGCAATTAACGGTCTTGCTGCGGCTGTGCGGTCATCGGTCAGTTGCTCCCTGTTCGCTGATGACTTCTGCTTGTATTTCAGCTCCGTTAGCATCGGCGTAGCTGAACGGCGGCTGCAGGGTGCCATCCAAAAGGCCCACTCATGGGCGTCTACTCACGGCTTTCAGTTCTCCGCCCGAAAAACCCGCGTGATGCACTTCTGTCGCCGTCGGGTAGTTCACCCTGACCCAGAGCTCTACCTGGGTGGTGAACTACTTCAGGTCGAGGAAACACAACGCTTCCTGGGCATGGTCTTCGATGGGTGCCACACCTACGTCAGCTGTGACAGAAGTGTTGGCGGCATTTAAGTGTTCTTAGATGCCTCAGCCATACTAGTTGGGGAGCAGCACGTTCAACCCTTCTTCAGCTCTACAAGTCTCTTATTCTGTCGCGGCTTGATTACGGGAGCTTGGTGTACGACTCAGCAGCCCCTTCTGCCTTGCGGGTCCTAGACCCCGTTCACCACACAGGTGTGCGTCTCGCAACAGGGGCTTTTTGCAGCAGTCCCGTAACGAGCCTTCTAGCTGAAGCTGGTGTTCCCCCTCTGCAGTATCGCCGGCAACGGTTGTTGGTGAGTTACATTGCCCAGGTTCATGCTTCACCCCATCATCCAAATCACAGGCTTCTCTTCCCACTTTCTGCACTCCCTTCCCCGCGACGTCGGCCCAGGTCGGGTCTCCCGATTGCGGTTCGTGTCCGTTCCCCTCTCTCCTCACTTGGTTCCTTACCCCCTTCCTCCACCTTACCATTAATCCCCTCGTATCCCCCCCTGGACAATTCCTCGCCTGGAGCTTCAGTTGGACTTGTCCCGGGATTGAAGGCCTCTATCTCACCACTGGTTCTCCGTCGCCGGTTCTATGCACTGCTTGACACATTTCACGGAGCACACATTCTTTACACAGACGGTTCTTTGCTCGATGGCCATGCTGGATATGCCTTTATCTATGGTGACCACATCGAACAGCGGTCATTGCCTTGTGGAAGCAGCATCTTCACTGCAGAACTGGTTGGTATTTTGAGAGCTCTTGAACACCTCAGAGCTCGCCCCAGGGGGTCGTTCGTCATCTGAAGCGACTCCCTGAGTGGCTTACAGGCCCTCGACGAGTTTTTAACCAAACACACTGTGGTGCGAGCCGTTCAAGATGCTGTCTTCGCCCTTGGCAAGTCTGGCCATTCTGTCACCTTTGTCTGGACTCTGGGCCACATAGGTATACTGGGCAATGAACGTGTCGATCAGCTGGCCAAGCAGGCCACTACTTCATGGTCCCTGGATATTGGCCTTCTCGACCCGGACCTCCAAACCCAGTTGATCCGCAAGGTCCTTTGGGTTTGGAATTCTGAATGGGCAGACTCGACTGAACCCAATAAGCTCCGTGTTGTCAAGCCCTCTACCGCTGCGTGGAAGACCTCCCTGAGGGGTTCTTGCAGGGAGTCGGTTGTCCTTTGCCGTATCCATATAGGCCATACTTGGCTCACGCATGGTCACCTTTTGCGTCGCGAGGACCCTCCTCAGTGTCAATGTGGTGCTCCTTTGACAGTCGCCCACATCTTAATTGAATGCCACAATTTAGCTGCAGCGCAACGATATTTTAATCTCCCTGACGCTTTGCAGCTTGCATTAGCTGACACTACCTCCACGGTTGACTTTGTTTTAAATTTTATGCGTGAGTGTGGGCTTTACAAGTCCATTTAAAGTTTGTGTTTGTCTGTCATTGCTCTGTCCTCCACCTGCTTAAGTCTGTTAGGTAGGTGGTTTTAACGTGTTCCAGAGTGGCTGGGTGTGTTCCTTATATCCTTGTGACCACCCAGCAAAAGCACTCTTGTACTGTTTCAGCTGTTTTATCCCTTCTTCGTTTTTAATCGTATCCTTTCTTTATATTTGTCTGTGAGTTTTAATCTTCGACTTGTTACGGCGTTTACTTCGGATCGCTTAATAATATGTTTTATCTCTTTGACTGGAACAAGGGACTGATAACCGTCGCTGTTTAGTCCCTTCCAAAACCCAACAATAACAACAACTTCAAGAGCAGATAACACATGCAGTCAACTCAATGGATCATGATACGCTAAAATGCATTTGGGAGGAATTGTCCTATTGCCTCATAGTATGTGCTGCTAGTACTGGTCATATTGAAAACTAGTAGGACTAAATTTGAACATCAGTCAAACACACGTGTCTTAGATTTAATCTTGTAGTACTGTCTGTTGGGAAAATAAAGCTTGAAGAAATGAGTTCATTCTTTGTGAAAGACCATGTACAAGAAGTCACGGCACCAGAAAAGAATAGCAAAATGGAGGAAGATCTACAGCATGTTGTATGGTTCAGGAAATAACAATTGACCTTCAAAATAAACAAATTTAAGTGAAATAAAGAGCCTGTATTATGTAACTGCAAAATAGCAAGACAACAGACTAAGGAGTGTGCCATGAGGAAACACTCCAGTTTAGCTGTAAAAGAGCGCAACCACAACTTACAGTCCAACTCCTTCATTAAAGTTCCTACAAAATTCTATTATTCTTGATAGGTAAATAGTTGAATTTAAATATGTCAATCACTTGATAACACATTATAAATTCCAGTTAATCTTGAAGTAAACTTTTGACGAACTAATATATTTCAATCTCTTATTACATAAAATCAATCAAAATGTTCACATTACATCAATAATACTTCATGAATCCAGATTCACAATAGAACTCCTTTTCTTTAACATTATCAACAATAAAAAAGTGTCCACGTCAATGAGTAACAGGATACTGCGGGATCTTCTCTGCCTTGACGGCCTTCGGCAAACACCAGGCAGGGACCAGGTACACATCTCTGTCGCCACGGTGTGCCGCTACCTAGTCGATGTTGAACATGCAACAGACAAAATCAAACATATCTCACAAAGGTATTGTTCAAAATATTTTTAAAATATCATCACAAACATAATAAACACATTATTAATGAAGTGATTCGACTGCAAAACTGAGCTTCACTAGTAAATGAGTAGACAATTAAAATTACGTACCACTACACTCCCCACCCACAAGCTCAGTTTAGCAGTAACTAAGTGTAAATATAAACTTTCTTAATTGCTTTTGTGACATTCTATTTGTTTCAAAGAGTTATTTTCAAATCTGTAACGATTAATATTTATTTCAAGAATGCCTTTCAGTATCGAAATTCGCATCTCATGTTTTATCACAGGATAAAAGTTTTTTTTTATCTGAACCCATATCGTTTCTTGTAATGAATAATAAATAATTAATAAATCATTCCACAGTTTATATCCCTTCTCTAAAATCTTAGCATCCGAAACTGAAGTTATTCTCTATCCTTTATAAAGTTTTCTTTTTATTATTTGCATATCGTAACAGTATGTATGTTGTGTAAAAATTCTATAGTTCCTTTCTTAGGTACAGAGTATTAAAATTCGTGACGCCATAAGTAAAATTTTAGTGCATAAGTATCGCAGCAGCTCGATTAAATGTAATAAATCACAGTATCTAACAAAATTAATTGTTACCAATTAAAGAGCTTCACAGAATAATCCTGCATCCCTGCATCCCTGATTAAAAAAGTTTGTATAAATTTGAAAACCTAATAAATCACGGAATAATGTAGATAGAGAGGTAAAAATTGACACACATGCTTGGAATGACATGGGGTTTTATTAGAACAAAAAAGTTCAAAAAATGTCTGACAGATGCCGCTTCATCTGATCAAAAAAGCAATAATTAGCATAACAAATTAAGACAAAGCAAAGATGATGTTCTTTACAGGAAATGCTCAATATGTTCACCATCATTCCTCAACAACAGCTGTCTGGAGTTATGGTGAAACATTGGCGTATGATGTTGTCGTTCAGCATCTTTACAGATGTCGGTGATCACGATGCACTTGCGACTTCAGGTAACCCCAAAGCCAATAATCGCACGGACTGAGGTCTGGGGACCTGGGAGACCGAGCATGACGAAAGTGGCGGCTGAGCACACGATCATCACCAAACGACGCGCGCAAGAGTTCTTTCACGCGACTAGCAATGTGGGGTGTAGCGCCATCTTGCATAAAAATCGTACTTTCCAGCAGGTGTTTATCATCCAGACTGGGGATGATGCGATTCAGTAACATATCGGCGTACCTCTCACCCGTCACGGTAGCAGTTACAAAATGAGAATCACGCAGTTCTTCGAAGAAAAAAGGCCCGATAACAGTAGATGTGGTAAATACAACCTATACCGTGACTTTCTTGTTGTGCAATGGTGTTTCCACCATAGTTCTGGGATTTTCGATAGCCCAAATTGTGAAGTTGTGGGCGTCGACAGACGATTGGAGCGTGAAATGAGCTTCGTCGGTCCACAACACGTTACTCAACCAATCGTCATCTTCAGCCATCTTTTGAAACGCCCGCACCGCAAATGCCCTCCGCTTCACTAAATCGCCAGGTAACAGTTAATGCTGCCGATGGATTTTGTAAGGATAGCATCGGAGGGTACGCCTAAGTGCTGAGCGCTGACTTCCACGTGAATGGACGAACCCGCTACAGTCTTCATTTCTTCCTGAACTGTCTCAGCTGCAAAATTTTAAACATAGCTGCAGTTCAGAAACGGTGGAACACGATCCAAAAGTCAACACAGTTTCAGTCTACCAGTTGCATAAAAATGGTTTACATGCATAAACCTTGACTTAGGTTCGGCAAAAGTAATTTTGCCTTCTTCAGAAGTATTACCTAATAAAATATAATATACAAATCATATGAATAATAGTAAAATACAAAAGTGTTTCAAAAATAAGAAATTAAAATTACGGCATAGGTGAGAATGTACTTACATAAAGCTCACATTAAAATAGTTGTTAAATAAAATGTGGCTGACTCCATGTCATAGAATCATCATCATTAGAGACTGATTATGCCTTTCAGTGCTCAGTCTGGAGCATAGTACCTCTAATAAAAGTCCTCCACGATCCCCTATTCAATGCTAACATTGATGCCTCGTCTGATGTTATGCCTTTTACTTCAAAATCATTCTGCAGCGAATTTAAGTACTTTCTTCTTGGTCTACCTCGACTCCTCTTACCCTCCGCTGCCGAGCTCATGAGTATCTTAGGTAACCTTGCTTCTCCCATGCGTGTAATATGACCCCACCATCTCAGTCTGTTCGCCCTAACTGTTTCATCTATGGTGTTCATTCCGAGCTTTTATTTGATTTCCTCATTATGGACACCCTCCTGCCATTGTTCCCATCTATTAGTACCTGCAATCATTCTTGCTACTTTCATATCTGTAACCTCTATCTTATGAATAAGGTAACCTGTATCCACCCAACTTTCACTCCCATACAACAAAGCTGGTCGAAAGATAGAGCGGTGCACTGCTAACTTAGTCTTGGTACTTACTTCCTTCTTGCAGAAGAGAGTAGCTCTTAGCTGAGCACTCACTGCATTAGCTTTGCTGCACCTCGATTCCAGTTCTTTCGCTATGTTGCCATCCTGTGAGAAAATAAATCCCAGGTAATTGAAACTGTCTAACTGTTCTAACTTTGTTCCTCCTATTTGGCACTCAATCTGTATGAATCTCTTTCCCACAGACGTTACTATTGTTTTGGAGATGTTGATCTTCATATCATAATCCTTGCACCTCTGATCGAGCTCTGAAATATTAGTTTGCAACTTTTCAATCGAATCGGCCATTACAACTAAGTCATCCGCATATGCAACACTGCTTACCTTGTTTTTACCTATTTTAATCCCGCCCTGCCAGTCTACTGTTTTCAACATATGATCCATGAATAGTATGAACAACAGTAGTGACAAGTTACAGCCTTGTCTTACCCCTGAAACTACCCTAAACCATGAGCCTAATTTGCCATCTACTCTAACTGCTTCCTGACAGTCTACGTAAAGACCTTTAATTGCCTGTAGAAGTTTGCCTCCTATACCATAATCTTGTAGAACTGACAGTAGCTTCCACCTAGGAACACGGTCATAAGCCTTTTCTAGATCTATGAAACATAGATACAATTCCCTGTTCCACTCATAGCACTTTTCCATTACCTGCCGTAAGTTATAGATCTGGTCCTGACAGCCTCTAAGAGGCCTAAACCCACACTGATTTTCATCTAACTTGTCCTCAGTTAATACTCGCACTCTCCTTTCAACGGCACCTGAGAATATTTTGCCTACAACGCTAATTAGAGAGATACCTCGATAGTTGTTACAATCTTTTCTGTTTCCATGTTTGAAAATTGACGTGATTACCGCTTTCGTCCAGTCAGACGGAACCTGTCCCGATTCCCACGCCTTCTCAATTATCCTTTGTAACCATTTGAGACCTGATATTCCACTGTATTTGACGAGTTCCGGCTTAATTTCATCCACCCCAGCCGCTTTATTGCACTGTAATTTACTGACCATTTTCTCCACTTCCTCAAATGAGATCCTGTTTCCCTCGTCGTTCCTATCCCATTCTACCTGAAAATCTGACACATCATTGAACGTTTCACCTACATTGAGCAATTCTTCAAAGTATTTCCTCCATCTAATCAAGGCATCCACAGGACTAGCAGCTTTCCTGACCTGTCCAAAACACTTGTTAATTCTTTCTTCCCTCCCTTTCGAAGCTTGCTAATTACGCTCAAAAATGGTTTTCCCGCGGCTTGGCCCAGAGTTTCTAGCTTGTTTCCAAAGTCTTCCCATGATTTCTGCTTGGAGTCTGCAATTATCCGTTTGGCTTTGTTTCTTTCTTCAACATTACTTTCTCTGTCTGCCTGATTTCTAGTATGGAGCCATTTTTGAAAAGCCTTCTTTTCCTTTTTACAGGCTGCCTTGACTGTGTCATTCCACCAAGCTGTCTGTTTCTTCCTGCCTTTACACACTACTGTTCCAAGACATTCTCTAGCTGCTTCCAGTAGTGTGTCCCTGTACCTTGACCATTCCTCTTCCAGTGACTGGAAATCATTACATTCAACTAACTGTATTTTTGCCTAATGACCTTGTCTTGAAGCTTCTCCACTCTTATCCTTCTACACATCGAACTGACATTCTGCTCTTTAGGCCACACAAAACTAATTTCACTGCAGATTAAATAATGATCAGTATCATCAAAGAACCCCCTGAAAACACGAGTGTCCTTGACTGTATTCCTGAATTCCTGGTCTGTTATTATATAGTAAAAAATGTTCAAATATTTGTAAATCTATCGGACCAAACTGCGTGGTCATCAGTCCGTAGCTTACAAACTACTTGAACCTAGGTAAACTAACCTAAGGACAGCACACACACACACACACCCATGCCCCAGGGAGGACTCGAACCTCCACGGCAATCAACCGCACGCTCCGCAGCGAGACGCTTTAGACCGCTCGGCTACTCCACTGCGGCTATGATATAGTCAATGATAGATATGATTCCCCTTCCTTCCCAAGTATAGCGGTGAATGTCCTTATGCTTAAAGAAGGAGTTTGTGATAACTAAGCCCTTACTGGAACAGAAATCCAAGAGCTGTTTTCCGTTCCTGTTGGCCTCCATATCCTCTGCAAACGTACCCATAACCTTTTCATACCCTTCTGTTCGATTTCCTATCCTGGCGTTGAAATCACCCATGAGTAAAACACTATCCTTATCCTTCACTCTAACAACTACATCACTATGTGCGTTGTAAAATTTGTCCATCTCATCTTGATCTGTCCCTTCACAGGGTGAATACACTGCCACAATCCTAATTTTCTTGCTATCTTCTCATTAAAGACAATTATATTGGCTGGTATTTTTATTTATTTATCATGTTCAGCAGGAATGGATTGAGAAAATCTCCATGGTCGTAGAATGAATCATTACATCAGATTGTAACGAAGGAGTTGATAAAGTGAAATGTATAGCAGTCTTATGCACACAAGACCTAAGATTAAGTAAACTAAACGAACAACATAACACAGAAATTAGTTTTTTTTTTTTTTAAATTCCACGAATTCCTCTACATAACAGAAAGAACGAGCCATGGGGGAACTTTCCAGTCTACCCCTGAAAGTGCCACGGATCACTACTAAACTTATTAAAAACGCATACAGGTCAATACTGCACACCTTTCTGCAAAGGGGCAAGGAGGTGTAATCCGAATGCAGATCCGCTAGTAATAGTCTTTAATAGTGTGACAATAAGGTTATTTCACCAACTTAAAATTGCTCTTAGTATCTGAGTACCTACTACAATTAAAATACATAATACAATAAATAAAATTCCGCAGTAAAATACATATGGGCATGCTCGTAATACCTGTCTGTGACAACGTGTTTTGGAAGGCGAAACGTTATCAAAAGTACGGGGGTGAATAAATGTTTACACTCCTGACTGACCTCGTAAAATAGTTACAAAAGGAGGGGAGCCCAGACGTAACTTGTGACTCGCAACGTAAAAGAATTCACACAGTCATTGCGGAACATGCTCGTCGTGCCGAGCCGGACTCAGCTGTTGCTCTACTGTCGGGACGCGGGTTTGGAAGGGTGGCTAGGTTGCCAAAATACCGCTACCGAACACCTCCCCGTCTAGCACTTGAACCTCGTAGGGACAGGCGTGCAGAATATACATATATAACCAAAGAAGTTGTCAATCACTTTGGTGGGTCTCTGTCTCACTTCCTCCCAATGAAGATCAACTTATAACGAATGCACAGTTGCAGAACGGAGTGGAGGCCACCACAGTAGTAACACTATTACCTGTAATATACATTTCTTTGTTGGTCTGATATTTCTGCACATCACTTGAATTTCTGTTGATAATAGTATTCAAAGTAGGAAGATGCTGGATGCTGTCAAGGGTGTGTCATTCTGCAGACAAAGTGACTGGCCGGCCGCTGTGGCCGAGGGGGCTGCGGTGCTCCAGTCACGGTCTGCACGGTCACTACGGTCGGGGGTTCGAATCCCCCCTCGGGCATGGATATTTGTGCCGTCCTAAGTCTTAGGTAGTTCATAAGTAGTTGTAAGTTGAGGGACTGATGACCCCATAGTTAAGTCCCATAAGCTTAACAGACATTTGAACTTTTGAACATTTGAACAAAGTGACTGTATGGAAGATGGTCTCTGTCAAAAACTTTCTGGCAGATTAAAATAGTGTGTCAGAACCGGGACTGGAACCTGGGATCTTTGCATTTCATGGGCAAGTGCTCTACCACTTTTTAATTTTTTTTTTCCACTGAGCTATCCCGACACGCCTGACGGTCCATCCTTACAACTATACTTTCGCCAGTACGTCGCCTCCTACTTTCCAAGCTTGACAGAAGTTCTCCTACCAACCTTGTAAGTCTATCACAGCTGGAAAAAAGGATGTGGTGGAGACTTGGCTTAGCCACAGCCTAAGGGATGGCGGAAGTAAAGTTGTGAGGACGGGCCGTGAGTCATGTTGGGATAGCTCAGTGGTAGAGCGCTTGTCTACGAAAGCCAAAGGTCCCAGGTTCCAGCAAACAATTTTAATCTGCCAGGAAGATTTATGTCAGTGCACACAGAGTTAAAGTTTCATTCTGGAATAAATTTCAACATTATGAAAAGACAATTTCTTGTTAATCTGTGTGTATAATTCAGTACTCAGCTCAGTACCACTAATAGTCACACCAAGAAGACGAAAAGAAACGTGCAACCAGCTTACAGAGAAATTTATTTGATCTGAGAGGAGAAATGGGATAGAAGTGAAAGTTGTATTAGGTTACTCACAATTTACGGCTTGTTTCCACGTATATTTTTCTTTTCTTGGTGTTGCTATTGGGAGTACTGAGCTGAGGTAAGTACTGACTAGGCTCTCTATCTCGTTTAAATAATTATTTTTTTCTATCTCTGTGAAGAATTTTTGTCATATTAATTGAAATTGTGTGTGTACTTAGATCATAATTAGATTTAAGGGCACGTACACAAAGACACAGCGGAGATTGGTCAGCAGCCGCAGCACACGTACACTGGTGGTGATCTAGTCTTCGTAGTAGTTCCCGCTTAAGTATTCCATACATTATTACTATGTTTCTGGAAATGACATTTTAAGATATTCTTATGTATTAGCAGCTATTAACTGTTTCCGTGACCATACTTTTACTATGTATTTTTTTTTTTTTCTATGGCCGATTCGATTGAAAGGTAGCAAACTAATATTTCAGAGCTCGATCAGAGGTGCAAGGATTATGATATGAAAATCAGCATATCCAAAACGAAAGTAATGTCTGTGGGAAAGAGATTCAAACAGATTGAGTGCCAAATAGGAGGAACAAAGTTAGAACAGGTAGACAGTTTCAAGTGCCTGGGATGTATTTTCTCACAGGATGGCAACATAGCGAAAGAACTGGAATCGAGGTGCAGCAAAGCTAATGCAGTGAGTGCTCAGCTAAGATCTACTCTCTTCTGCAAGAAGGGTGTCAGTACGAAGACTAAGTTAGCAGTGCACCGCTCTATCTTTGGACCAACTTTGTTGTATGGGAGTGAAAGTTGGGTGGATACAGGTTACCTTATTCATAAGGTAGAGGTTACAGATATGAAAGTAGCAAGAATGATTGCAGGTACCAATAGATGGGAACAATGGCAGGAGGGTGTCTATAATGAGGAAATCAAAGAAAAGCTGGGAATGAACACCATAGATGAAGCAGTTAGAGCGAACAGACTGAGATGTTGGGGTCATGTTACACGCATGGGAGAAGCAAGGTTACCTAAGAGACTCATGAGCTCGTCAGTGGAGGGTAAGAGGAGTCGAGGTAGACCAAGAAGAAAGTACTTAGATTCGGTGCAAAATGATTTTGAAGTAATAGGCATAACATCAGACGAGGCATCAGTGTTAGCGTTGAATAGGGGATCATGGAGGAACTTTATTAGAGGTACGATGCTCCAGACTGAACGCTGAAAGGCATAATCAGTCTCTAATGATGATGATGATGATGATGATGATGTCGTGTACAGTGACAATCTGCAAATACTTGTTATGCTGCAATTGGTATGCTGTTTACATACATCATAGAGCTAAAGAAGCTGGTATAGGCACGCATATGCAAACACTGAGAAGTATAAACAGACAGAGGATGGCACTGTAGGTGTTATATCAGTTACTGCTGCTACGATGGTCGGCTATCACGATGTAATTGAGTTTCCACATGTCGTTATAGTCACCACACGAGAGGTGGGACGAAGCATCTTCGAGTAGCGATGAGGTGGGTATTTCACAAGTGCACTGTCAATATTGGGAATCCTGTAAATCGTCAAATCTCTGACACCGCTGCGGCTGGGAAGGGAGCTGCAAGAATGGGACCGACGACGGTCGGAAGGAATTGATCGACATGACAGAAGTGCAGTGATCCTGCAACTTTCTAGCAATTTCAGTGCCGCGCCATCGACAACTGTCACAGCACGCAAAGCGTTCAACGAAACATCGTCGATATGAGCTTCCTTAGCCTCTCTGACCGGACCACACGAAACGTGATGCCTCGACACCGACGTCGGACTGTCAACGACTGAAAATGTGTCGATCGGTCTGCAAGTCTGTTTACAATTGTGTCGGAGAGAGGGACGTGCGCCGGTACGGTGCGTGTCTGTTCTAGCTAGTGGAGGCTCCGAAAAAGGTGTGGGGTGCGCGGTACGGTCCCCAGGTGTGTCTGGGTAAGAGTGACCGGTGGCGAGAGCGTATGCGCAGCGGCTCATCTCGACGTCCGATCCACACACGCACAGAATTGATACAGAGTGGCTCCAGGATAACTCCACTGGCCATGGCCGCCAAACAGGGTCGTCACTGAGAATGTCTGAGATACCTTGGAACACGCTGTTCAGAAGATCAGGAGAGGTCTCCGTGCCCGTCGCACTCTTACAGCTCCGCGAGGACGCAGGCAGTGCTGCAAACGGAGCGGTTGTTCCGGAGCCGGAGATTTCGCGCCATTTCACTCGGAGCCTCCGGCTACCTCCGCTTGGATGTGTCGAATCGAGCAGACGCCATTTCGGAGATGAACCTTGCCGTATTTATTTGATTTGGCAGCGTATTTTGCATAGCACGAAAAGATGCTGTTTCCCAGTATTAGTTCCATAAATATAAACCAGGATCAAAGTTTTCTAATACGAGTTTGTTATTATAAAATTTTGTAAACGTAGAATTGTTGATAAACGTTTCACGATGGCCTTAAAAGACTAACGAAGTACAAAAACTTAGATCGCTTGTAGTTGGGTACAGTATAGGTAGGGTAGTAGCGTGTTAGTTTGGCGAGTAAAATCTCCTGAGATCGATTCCCAACAAGTGCGAACATTTTAATTCTCTGTAACTGTTCTTTCTTTTTCATTCTTTCTTCTACTACAAAAGTTTATTATTGTTTGAAGTAATACATTTGTACTTGTCACGTATTGAACAAGTGGTGTTCTATTAGCTTTCTGTCAAAAACTCTCGCATCTGTTAATGTATACACATTATCCTTCCGTCTTCATATAAATTTGTCTCTTTTTTTATGATATCAATTTGAAGATAGTGAACACACTGTAATGTCCTGACCGCGTAAATGGAGGCCATCGTCTATACATAACAATATTAAAACCAAAAGTATCACATTGCAATCTAGTGTAGACCTGTTACGTTGTCGAATAGTCTGTCCACGAAAATAATTCAAAAAGTGTATATAAGCGCCAAAGAACGGAGTGGCGTTAATGTTCTGTTTTATCACAGTTTTGTGTCGCTTTGCTTGTGCTAGTTTTACCGTAACATTTCGAAGGAAAGCTTTGCAGCTACCTCGGCATATCTTCCACAATTACGAATGTTTTCATTGTGGAAATAATGAAATGTGTCATTGTTGAAGGTATCGTGTTTTTTTCTTTTTATCGACACTTTCTTTACCATTCTTAACCACTTTCATATTGTTTTGCCCTTGCTACTGTAGGAATGTTTATGAATTTTTTTTAAATAGTCTTCAAGATTGGATGTTCCTCTACCTGCGGCGTACAGTCGTCCATACAACTTACATGTAGCCTTTTGGCATCGTCATCCGCGCTCTCACAGAAGTACCGCACATCGGATCTACGTTTTAACACATCTAGAAACATTATTTTAGGATAAATATAGACTTTTCACATAAGAAAAATTTGCGATCATTAATTATCTTTAAAATACCAGCTTTTATGTGTAATACAAAAATATAAGAGTACACGTTCCCGTAAGTTCAAAACAACCACCTCATTTGTTTTGCCTATGCAGCGCCTATGGAGCGCACCGTCGGGTGCGCCTTCTGGCCAGCGACATTCCGTCGCGCCTCCGTCTCCTCCGGCGAGCCTGGCGCCTGCTACGGTAGTACCGGAGATCACCGGATGTGGCGCACTAGTCACGCCTTCGATTTACCCGCCGGTTAACCGCATCCGCAGGCAGGGCCGGCGCAAGGCACGTGCGAAACGTGCGGCCGCACAGGGCGGCACTTTCTGAGGGGCGGCAAATCTGCCGTCCCTCCCCCTTTTTTTAATTTCCTTAGGACAAACTCAACATTCATGCCCAAGAGGGGATTGGTCATCAGTCCGTAGCTTAAAAACTACTTAAACTAAGGTAAACTAACCTAAGGACAGCACACACACCCATGCCCCAGGGAGAACTCGAACCTCCGACGGCGAGCAACCGCGCGCTCCGCAGGCAGGCGCCTTAGACCGCTCGGTTACTCCACCGCGGCTATGTGTTAAACCAGAAGCAAGTTTGCTAATCCCTTCAATGGCAGTTTCCGAGTGTTTTATTCTTCTCGCATTATGGAAAAAAGTCGTTGAATATTACTACAGTCAAACATGTCCAACACCTACAATGGCCAGAAGTATTCCGAATGGGTAAATACGTTGCGAGTAATTACAAGAGATAAAGACATTGGTACTAAGCCTGGCGTAAGTTGGGTTTCGAAGTGATTTTCAAAATGTTTGCTATCTGTTTCTGAGTAATACTCGCACGTTTAGATTTTGAGCAATGGAACACCCTCTCCGCCTGCATGAACAACAATTAAACTCTGACCGGCACTTTTGTTTGACAACACTACTCGCACACTATCACTTTGCCAACATTTATTTACTGTATACTGTATCCAATGAATACATTATCTGTTCACAACCAATGCAAAGTGTTTATTTACGGGATTAGCCGAGCGGTCTAAGGCGCTGCAGTCACTGAGTGAGCGGCTGGTCCCGGCGGAGGTTCGAGTCCTCCCTCAGGCATGTGTGTGTGTGTGTGTGTGTGTGTGAGTTTGACCTTAGGATAATTTAGATTGAGTGGTGTGTAAGCTTAGGGACTGATGACCTTAGCACGAAAGTCCCATAAGATTTCATTCACATTTGAACATTTTCGTAAATTCACAAGGCTTATTAAAATTAAAATTAGCTAGATTTCCCAGCGATTGTTTTGTACAAATCTGTAGAGAATGTCAACAATCAGTCGCAATTTTTTTTTATTATTTTCCAGATCTACATAGATTTCGGGCACAGTGTGGCTATTCTCAGTGCTTTGAGTTATGTTTACATCACCTATACCGTCATGCTGAACACAACTGTCAACATGACGGTTTAGATGTAAGCACATATTAAAAGCTTTGAGACTGGCTACTTAGTGGCCGAAACATAGGTAGATCTGAAAAGTAAAATCAAAAATTGCGATTGATTGCTGGCATTTCCTACTGATTTGTTTAAATAAAATTTCACAAAATTTTTGTAAAAACTAGCAGCTCGCACGGGGCGGCACTTGGGCTTGCGCCGGCCCTATCCGCAGGCCAGCACTAGAGGCAGGCGTCGTTGTCCTCCGTCGTTATTCGAGTCCACACGGCACGGTGCTGGGGCACTTCTGCGAGCTCACAGGGGCCCTACACGATGTGAGGCGGCTGTGCCACTTTCTTTTGAGCTTCAATGTATATTTCAAAATGGCTGACACTTCTTCCTGTACACACATAGTACCGGCTGATCAAAAAGTTAGTATAAATTTGAAAACATAGTAAATCACGGAATGATGTAGATACAGAGGTAAAAATTGACACACATCCTTGGAATGACATGGGGCTTTATTAGAAAAAAAAAATGTTGAAAAAATGTCCGTCAGCGCGTGATTCTGGTTTTGTAACTGCTACCGTGACAGGTGAGAGGTACGCCGATATGTTGCAGAATCATCCCCAGCCTGTCTGATAAACACCTGCTGGAACGTACGATTTTTATGCAGGATGGCGCTCCACTCCATGTTGCTGGATGCGTGAAAGATCTCTTGCGCATCATTTGGTGATGATCGTGTGCTCAGCCGCCACTTTCGTCATGCTTGGCCTCCCAGGTCTCCAGATCTCAGTCCGTGCCATTATTGACTTTGGGGTTACCTGAAGTCGCGAGTGCATCGTGATCGACCGACATATCTAGGGATGCTGAAAGACAACATCCGACGCCAATGCCTCACCATAACTCCAGACATGCTTTACAGTGCTGTTCACAACATTATTCATCGACTACAGCTATTATTTACGAATGATGTTGAA
Source organism: Locusta migratoria (assembly GCA_026315105.1). Taxonomy (NCBI): domain Eukaryota; kingdom Metazoa; phylum Arthropoda; class Insecta; order Orthoptera; family Acrididae; genus Locusta; species Locusta migratoria. The sequence goes on along the minus strand of CM048751.1, from coordinate 358,092,420 downwards.
CATATTGAGAATTTCCTGTAAAGAACACCCTCTTTCTCTTAATTTGTTATGCTAATAATTGCTTTTATGATCAGATGAAGCGCCATCTGACGGACATTTTTGAACATTTTTTTTGTTCTAATAAAACCCCATGCCATTCCAAGCATGTGTGTCAATTTTTACCTATCTATGTACATTATTCCGTGATTGTTGTGTGAATTTCGTGATCCGTGACCTGATTTACCCTAAAAAGAGAGAGAGAGGCCTAATTGCTGCATTTGAGCACTTACTTCGTCGTTGGGTCGAGAACAGGGGTATTACAATGCTGGAGGTTACAATATACGATTATCGGATGGATGGTGTTTTTGATCTTGTGCAATATTGTTTAAGTGTTTTAAACGGTATCTGCAAAGTGCTTCTCCACCAAACACCTGGGACTACACATGCTTTGTAGTGTTTAATAGCGTCCTGCAATTTGTGTACTGGGGTAATAAAAATACCCGAAAATTGATCGGTGTACAGGTAAAAACCTTCCAGATCGATAAAAGCTTATACATTACGTTCTATCAGCTTTTAGTTTCATTTGTCTACCTGTAAATTACGTGGAGATTCGTAATACTGACACCGGCAAAGACGATATAAGTAATACACTTAAAAGCTACATTAACGCAGGGGAAACATATTTCTCCCAATCCAGAACATTGTTCTCCACACTGCCTCCAGATATAGATATCGCCGAATTAGGTCTGGTACCTACAAACAATGTCATTCCGCAAGTCCAGCGAAAAGAGTAAATGTATCACACAGACTTAAGCCATCCCCCATTAAAGAAATTACATCGCTACGTGCTGTTAATGTCTTATGTGCGCGAAAAGAAAACTGGAAATGGCGGATATCGAGACCAAGAGAAGGAAGCTAGAATATATGGCTAAAGCAGCTGCCATAAAGGACGAGTACAAACTAATGCTGAAGAAAGACTAAGCTATGGCATATGTGTAAGCCCGGCTTAAAGAGAGGGTGTGGAGAAATCTGGTTACGACTGGGACTTATAAAATATTTGCTTTTTACAGTAAACAGTCAGGGAGACTGGTCACGCGTCGGTGTACTGACTCGTTTGGGGAAGGGACTACATTGTATCCCAATGTGGAGGACTGGGACAGTCATTTGCAGAGTTAAAAACGGATGGAATAACAAGCAATCGTTTGCAATAGTCGTAAACCTAGTGTTCCATACGGAAATTACCACAGGCGTTGGTAACGTACACACATAGGGACGCTATAACCAGTATGCTATACAGGAAATAATGGGAAAATTAAAATACCCGATTGATCTCGTCTAGAAGCATTGCCCGAAGGTGCAGAGCTATAAAGGAGTTGGAATGCAGGAGGAAACGAAGGTACGTAATGGAGTTCGAGAACATACCTTCCCTCTACCTTTCGAACTTCTGGCTGGAACGGTAATAGGAGACGCCGATGTGGATATAAAACTATGAGTTAAAACAATTACATCGGAGAAAATTAAAGTTACACATAACAAGAATAATAAAGAACGAGTTGTATTCTGTGTCTAGATGTTTTAAATCTTGTTTCCTGTATGTAGACATATATGCTAAATGTAGTAAAAGTTTTGTGCTGTAAAACTTGTGTTCTTATTTACTATCTACGGAAACATAAGATTAAAGGTACTAGCTCTGTTGTGCGAGAGAATGTACGAATCTCCCAGGTTTTTTTTTTTTTTTTTTTTTTTTTTTTTTTTTTTTTTTTTTTTTTTTTTTTTTTTTTTTTTTTTTTTTTGCTTAGTATGAGCCTCATTTGGACATCCACCGAGAACAAGAAGAAGTTGGGGGACTGATGACCATTGTAGTTTAGTCCCCCTTAAACAACCCAACAACAACAACAACAAGAAGTGGTTAGGGTTAAAGAGTTTGCAGTATTTATCGATAATACGCATGTGTGCGGTTGTCTCTTTATGGGTTGTAAAGGCTGTCTTTATTGGGATGATTGTGTACGAGCTATGGTATAGCCGTGGCATTTCGATCGTTTTTTATTCTCATGTCTGTTGTTACAATCAATGTAATTCTATCTTCGTAAAAATAGCTCCCGTGTATTCCGAATCTGGTGCGGCCAGGAAGAATTAAACCGTTAACTTCTCCAGGTCAGGTGCGAGCGTCGACAGATATGTTTACATGTATAGGACGTACACGCTCCAAACCAGCGTCGACGATAAGCGCGGATGCTCGCCGTCGCAGGTTCGAGTTTCCCTGGAGCATGGGTGTGTGTGTTGTCCTTTGGTCAGTTTGCCTTAGTTTAAGTAGTTTGTAAGCTACGGACTGATGACCACGCAGTTTGGTCCGATAGATTTACAAACATTTGTCTATGATAAGCCAACAGGTCCGCACTCGCTTGCAGCCAGAAATAGCATGGAATGTGAGAATGCATGCTAGATTCCGCATAATACCTTTTTCGAACTGTTTAGTCGTGCGATTCGATGCAACGCAGATGTGATCCACAATTGTGGAAATGCATATAGATACTTAGTAGCATGGTTATGTGCAATGGATGTGGGGTATTTATATATTCTTTCAGCTGTGTTTACGAATGGACGTCTCTCGGTAGCGTATAGGAGATGACTAAAATGGTAAATTAATGTTCTTTGGTCGATAAGCAACGAGATAGATAACTTAAAGAGAATTAGTTACTTACTTTGGGAGGTGCATTTAATCGTATGTTTAGTCTCTAAAGGATTGCTCTTGGAGATCGTTAAAAAAATCTGGTGTTGCATTAGTTCGAAATGGTGTAGGCTATTTTGCGTTGCTGCTTGTAAGGATTATAAGAACTTGGCTTGGATCTAGATCTTTTCTTGTTAGCTGTTCTGTGCGTGTGCACGTCGCTCATTTTTTTACACTGTGTTACAGATGTTTATCGAGAGTAATAATTTGTTAGAAGGAGTGGAATACGATGGTGGTTTGTGCGCGAATGCTCGAGGTATATAGTCTATTGGCTGATAGAAAGCGTTCCAGAAATATTGTCTGCCAGGCTATGGATTGGAAACAAAGTTGTGGTTGGATGTTAGGGACGGGTCAAGCAACCAACGTAGTTATTGGGTGGAGAGAGCGAGAGATCGAAACTTTATTAAAACGCTGTGTGTCTGGGAGATCTTGTCTGTTGCTGATCGCGGTTATAACACCGTCTGTGGTAACTTGTTTAGTTGGTGCTGGGCTAGTGACTGATGTAAGGATAGCTCTGTCTGGGTTGTCACGAACGTATACATAGCTTGCAGCATGCTAGTTGGGACAAAAAACGAGTTGGAATGGCTAGATTCGATTGTTGTTGTGGGTTCGTGTTGAATGCAGGTGTACTTCTGTTACTGTGTTGGAAATGTTTGGCGCTTACAGAGAGTGCTGTAGGCTAGATGGGACGGAATGTAAGTAAAAAGTGTTGGTATACCCTAAGTATACGTCACGGTAAAGCTATAAAGAATACCGACTTTGGTGGTGCAGTGATCTTCCGTTGAAGCATCGCCTGTTTAATCGTATGCTAGTGTTGTCTTCTTTACGGCTGGTGTGCATTAAGTTACGTAGCGGATGTGTCTGCTGCGGTAAATCATAATTCTTTCGTCAAAAATCAACGTGTTTTATAAAACTCCTATAGTTTCGTAACTTAAAGTGCGCTAGTTGTAGTCAATGGACTGCGTGTGTGTGTAGTAAATTCAGCAAGTTCGATACTGCAAACGTTGTAGATAAGACGAAGTTACTATTTCTGGAATACACGGGGGAAATATGTACGTCCTGTGGGTATATATCTTATAAACTGCAGCTAATCGATGTTTTTTAATGGAGGCGGTCCCATCTATACTACAGCAGCAGCTTCGTGTAGATGGCTTCTATCTCCTGGATTTTTCGACAACACTTTAACCGAGTGGCGTTCGTATCCGAGCATGACTTTCGGATGGGAGGAGCAATATCAAAGTGGTTGCGGGCGAGGAAACGACTGCTTAACGTGGTTTACGTCGAATTGTAGAACCAAAATAAATTTGTCGAAAAATCACGAGCCCTGGTGTAAGCAAAGTTATCGATTTTATAAAGCGTCCAGGCAGTTGCTTGTTAGGACTTTAATTTTTTCGCTGGGTCCTAGAAGATGGCATTACCAGGATGGAGGATTGTGCAAGAAGATTGTTTAAGTTTTCTAAAAGAGAAGAAAAGGTATTTACAAAGTGCGCCGTTGTACTGTACAAACGCTTTTAGGATTACTTGGGTATTAAGGGTACCCGAAAATTGGCCGCTGTCTCGGACATTATGTTTTTTAGTTTGAACTGTAAATTACTTGTAGAGTCGAGCAAGGAGCTATATTTATTAGCATTCCAGGACTTTATTCTCCACAGACGTAGATATCGCCTACGTTGTTCCACAAGTCCTAAGAAGAAGGGTAAACGAAAACTGGGTTATATGGCGAAGACAAAGGCTTTTAAAAGGAGGCTATTGCATATGTGCAAGCTCGGTTTAAACAGATAGTGTGGGGAAAAATATTTGACTTTACACTAAACAGGCAGGTTATGATCGATGTATGCGGGCGTTGGGTGCGATATAAGTGTTTGCGAACATTACGTTGCATGTACTCAGTTGAACTGTAACAAAAAAAAAAAAAAAAAAAAAAAAAAAAAAAAAAAAAAAAAGTGTGAACACTCCAAGTCTTATATAGGATCAGGTGTTGCGGTGTGTAGGTTAGCATCTTCGTTTGTGGTAGACATCTACTTGTAATTAAAATAATAAAACTTCGTTCGGATTAGTGGAATGCACAAGAAAGGAACTTGGAGCAGGAATTTTGTGGGTAAAGGGCAGGTAAAGTACTAGCTCTGTTCTGTGGTTGCTGTATTGTCGAATAAGGGTGTTGTTAGACCAATACTTTCGAAGAGTTTTAGTGTAGACAGTCGGAAATCGGTAAATTATTTCAAGTATTTTTCTTTTATTTCGACTCTCCGTTGCACAATAGGGTTTAAATGTCTTCTGGGGCGCTGGAATATCGGTGTCAGATAAATGTAGTTTGAATCGTAACAGGACATAGAGATTCCTTAGATTGGATGTGTACTGCTGTAGCAAGGAAATAAGAGGTAAAATTAAAATACCCGAACTCTCGGAAGGCGCATCTATACCTCGATCTAAGAAGGAAACGTAACAGGGCAAGATCGCTAGAGTGTTAAATTTCGGCTCCATTAAATAAAGGCAATCCGCGCTATCCTTGTCAGAGTGGTGCGTCTGCAGAGGTCTTGCGTAGAAGGTTTTGATGATTTGGAGATGTAACTTAGGTGTTTTTGTTTAAACACTTAGCATATGTTTCTTTTATGTAGCCTGCCGAGAGAGCGCTCTGCGTTCTGGACGATTGTTAACGGTGCTTGCAGATGTATATTTAGAGACGTTGTGCTACATGTCATTGCCGATTTTCGTTATTTGGAACTTTTGTATAAACATTATGCCGTCTTCTGCTGCTACTGTTGTTGCTGTTTTATCGAAAGAGTGGTTGGAATACAAGTACCATTCCGTTCGATGGCTGTTGCTTGCATCGTCTAAACGAAGAGATACATTTATAGATCTAAGGTTGCGGTCGAGTTTCTTTTGGTTAGTTGGCTCTGGGTAGAATTGTTTTATATATATATATATATCAAAAGCGTATATTTTAAGATGGTTACGTAAGTTTGTGGCGTTTATTGTGTAACCTGCGCTATTATTATTAAACACGTCTGTCGGCTTTAGTCTATGCGAAGAGCATGGAGAGAGATAAGAGTGTTTGCGCATCGAAAAATTCTTACTCGCAAATTTTGCATACGAGTTTTAATTTTTTATTACAAGCTGTAGTATACGAGACCAACTAAGCATTTCTGTTCTAAATTGTTTTTTAGCGTTACACCGAAATTCTTGTTAAAAATACATACAAAGAACACTATAGTAGCATTATTTTTTCCGAGAATAATAAACGGCGGAAATTGTTGTTACATAAATCGAGATCTGGCGTACGGATCGCTGCGGCCCGCTTAATAATAAATACGCAATTTAATTGGATGCTGACCTGGCGGGGCGCGGTCGCCGCAAAAAGAGTGCAGTACGCCCCTGCCCGGCGGGGGCGGTGTCGGTGCGGTCAAGACAATCGTCGCGGTATTGTTTGTTCTCGCAGGTAGGGCTGGTGGCGGCGTCCTTTGAGAAGCGGTCGCGAGCGTGGAGGAGGGGGGGCGGTATCATCTGTCGGCGGCGGCGGCGGCGGCGGTCCGGCAATCGACCGAGCGAGTAGGGGTCGCGGTGTTGACCAGGGTGTGTGGCAGAGGGTGCAAGTACAGACATGTCGGGGGTGCTGCCTGTCTGACGGCGGCGCCAGGAACCAGTGTTCGTTTGTTGCTCGGACTGAGGTGTTTAATTTGCAGCTCAGAGTATTACATGTATATTATGGTATGTGAGAATTACACACATTGTCTTCTCGGTTCATAATTTATATAATGCAGAGAGTATTGTACAAGTTATTGGTGGACAAGGTTGATGAAGGTTTTCGATTGTGAGCCAGTGTTCATTTGTTGCTCAGATTAAGGTATGTAATTGTAAATATATGTGTATATTTGTATCAGTGTTATGACTCAATCAGCTGTCCAACCCTTGTAAACTGGTTCCCAGGACCACGCTACAGCTGAAAGTCTGATAATTCAATCAACAGGGCAGTTCATGTCTGTTTAAATAAGACGTCATGGTGGTGTTAATGTGTGATAAAGTAAGTCTGGGTAATCGCTGAAGGAATTATGTCAGCTGATCGTCTGTATAGCACTTTCCATTAAATCTAGTAGTATATTCAGTGAATTGTCTTGACTGTCTTAGCAGCATCGGCCCCTCTTTCAGCTAACACATGTTCTCTCGTCCTGCAGTGATTACTTCGTAAAGCACAAAGTTGAAATCGTCCTCGTGTAATAGAACTATATATTCAGAAATCGCATAGTACTCTAAGTACAATTGTCTCTGCAAAAGAAGACGTCTTTCTGTATCTTAATGTAGTCCGCACCAAAACTAAGTAATTACAAATGTTAATCACAATATTGTACCGAACAATTATGAAAACAGGGAGCTTTCTGATGCGTTTGTCACTCGCGTGTGTACATTATCTCTAGTGGCAGAAATATCTCTGGAGTGAGCATTCAGATGCACAGAACAGATTATCTGTCTTCAACATTAAGGTGGAAATATCACTTGAAAATTGGGAAAAATCTACTTATTGATGACGTCATCTTGGTCCTCTTTTGTTCGGTTAAGACGGATGACTATTTGTAAATGGCCCTTTTAGTGCCGCTTCCTCAACTTTCTTGTTGCTTCTGTGACACATTTCTTTAGATGTTGTTTCATGCAAGGAGGTTAGAATGTAGGGAGAGGCCCTTATGCTCAAAAAGTGAAGCCTACTTCCGCCATATTGCTTAGTTTTGGAGAAATTGTGTATTGTAGAACTGATGTTTATGTCACTTAAAACAGGAATAAAACGTCCCACGGTTTTGCCGTGAAGTACAACGCGTCAAGTGCGTAAATTAGTCATTAAAAATTAAGTTTTCAAATATATTATGATGAGTATTTATTACTATTTATTCAAGAAAGTATATTGTTTGAAATTGCATACTTTGCAGTGACTGTCAGTTCAATGCATTAACAGAAAGAGGGTCGACTTAACGCATAGTTTTAACGGAAAAATAACATTCCAAAACTGACCTAGATGGCGGACAGGCTTCAAGTGACGTATGTGCTCGGCATAGGTAAAGCCGTCTCCCTTTATTCTAACCTCCTTGGTTTCATGTTATTTGGTTGCTCTGCGAAAAGGAGGTGGGGCTTCTTTGCAGCCAGTGCGGTACAAACCAATCCTAAGAGGAAATAAATGTGTGGAAAGAGTGGATTTGTGTCACTATCACGTGTTAATTCCAGCTTAATGTTGAGAAGATGCACAGAAGCCAATGCTCACTTCATAGATATTTCTACTCTGTGTATAATTTAGTGGTTACACCTATCGAAAGGTGCACTTCTTTTCTTTCCATGACATTGCAAAGCTAGGAAGAAAAAAATATATTTTGTGTCCTACCTGGGCTAAACTTTACTTGCAGTGGCAGTGGCGTAGCTATCATAGGGCTAGGCGGGGCAGTGCCCCGGGGCCCCTCGGCTTTCGTGAGTGACGATCGAAAAAAGTTACAGTAGAGCGTCGAATTTTTTATTTAACTTTTCTCACCCTCCCACCCTATCGTCCATCATATCCCCTTTCCATCAAACCAAGTTTCCATAGTAGCCGCACTGGGCCACTGGCTGGCGGAACAATCCTTCTAATTGGGCCTTCATAAGACGCGCTGCCTTCAGGCGAAACTGCCAGCCAATGTGTCCAACAATCGGCACACTTCGGTCTGCAGAAGTAGCGGCAGCATCAAAGCTGCTCACAGCAACAGCTGCGGCTTTCAAGTGTTGCGGCGTGCCGGCTCGGCGCAATGTGAAGGATCGTGCTCCTCCATATACAGTACAAATACATTTACTGTACACTACTTCTTATTGGCAAATAGAAGTGTAAAGTTCGAATATCCAAATAAAACGGTTTTTCGAATATTCATGTCTCCAAATTACTTCGGATAGTAGTCTCTGGGAGAACCAGCCATGACAAACCTGTATCACCTGGTGCGTAAGATGTATGAGACAGGCGAAGTACCCTCAGACTTTAAGAAAAATGTTATAATCCCCATTCCAAAGAAAGCAGGTGCACACAGGTGTTAAAACTACAGAACCATCAATTTAATAAGTCATGGTTGCAAAATATTAACACGAATTATTTACAGAAGGATGGAAAAGCTGGTCGAAGCCGACCTCGGGGAATATCAGTTTGGGTTCACGAGAAGTGTAGGAACACGGGATGCAATACTCACTTTACGGCTTATCCTAGAAGATAGAGTAAGAAAAGGCAAACCTACATTTCTAGCTTTTGTAGATTTGGACAAGGCTTTTGACATTGTTGATTGGAATAAACTCTTTCAAGTTCTGAAGCAAGCAGGAGTAAAATATAGGGAGCGTAAGGTTATTTACAACTTGTACAAAAACCAGACAGCGGTTGTCAGAGTTGAAGGGCATGAAAGGGAAGCAGTGGTTGGAAAGGGAGTAAGACAGGGTTGTAGCCTTTCCCCAATGTTGTTTAATTTATATATTGAGAAAGCTATAAACGAAAGCAAGGAGAAATTTGGAGAAGGAATTAAAGTTCAGGGTGAAGAATTAAAAACAATGCGTTTTGCCGACGACATAGTAATTCTGTCAGATACAGCAAAGGACCTGGAAGAGCAATTGAACGGAATGGACAGTGTGTTGAAAGGTGCATATAAGATGAACATTAACAAGAGCAAAACTAGGGTAATAGAGTGCAGTGTAAGAAAATCAGGTGATGCCGAAGGAATTAGATTGGGAAACGAAGCAATGAAGGAGGTAGATGAGTTTTGTTACTTGGGCAGTAAAATAACAAATGATGGTCGCAGTACAGAGGATATAAAATGCAGAATGGCAATGGGTAGAAAAGCGTTCTTGAAAAAGAGAAATTTGTTAACATCGAATATTGATTTAAGCCTAAGGAAGTCCTTTCTGAAGGCATTTTAGGCATTTTTATGGAGTGTTGCTTTGTATGGGAGTGAGACATGAACCATAAACAGTGCGGACAGGAAGAGGATAGAGGCTTTTGAAATATGGTGCTACAGAAGAATGCTGAAGATTAGGTGGATGGATCGCGTAACTAATGAGGAGGTACTGAACAGAATTGGGGAGAAAAGGAATTTCTGGCATACCTTGACTAAAAGAAGGGATAGATTGGTACGACACATTCTTAGACATCAAGTAATTGTGAATTTAGCATTGGAGGGAAGTGTGTGGGGTAAAAACCGCAGAGGAAGACCAAGAGATGGATACAGTAAACAGATTCAGACAGATGTAGGTTGCCGTTCTTATGTGGAGATGAAGAGGCTTCCTCAGGATAGGGTATTGTGGAGAGCTGCATCAAACCAGTCTACGGACTGAAGACCACAACAACAACAACAGTAGTTATACTGTATATATTTTAGTTGAATGAAGGAATTTCGACTTTTAATTTCTCCTGCCGAAATTGACCCCCAACATGGACAGTGCGAGGGTGAAAGTTCGGGGTGAGAGTTTGAATAGGGAAAATTTAATTTTTAAAGCTCACAACCACCAACTGCGAACCAAATTCCTAATCATGCAAAAACACTGGAACTGTGATTGCTACTGTTTGACTCGTTTTCTAGGGGATGATATCACACGTCCGCAGCTTTCCTTCCCTGCATATGATTAACAAGAAAATTCATAATAAAGTAAGTTCATGTGAGAAAAGGGTGTACTAAGTACTATTTTTTGAAAACACGTGAAAGTTCACTTTATGTTGTTTATTACACCATATTAAAACCCTGTGGCTGATACGTCTGTACGTCGACACATTTATCAAATAAAGTTATAGCTCGTGAGCCCCCAGACAAAATGAATATTTCTCGCAAATTGTTTTCACACCATGTGCCTGTCTCAAACACCATTTATGATCATGCCTATGCGACGACACGTGTTACATTAGCAAAACACAGTCACTTTAATTCAGTGCGGTGCACACCTTGTTCCACCGGCTAAATATTCACAACACACAGTATCACTCGATACAACTTAGTGCAGTCTACGACAAGCAACCACACGTGGCGATTGCCACACAAAAATCTATCGTCTCCACCTGGAGATACACATGTCGACTGTCGCAGAGCGACGCCGCCCGGCCAGCTACACCACTTGCTCCCGACTCGTCACTTCCTGCCCACGCACGCGCGCGTGCGCTCCAAAAGCTCAACTGCCGGGGTTTTTTCCCTACGTCATCAACTTCCCCATGTGAGCTGTTCTAACCGACTTGCCAACGTACAGCGCTCAGCCAATACATTTCTAAAACTTTACTTAAAATCAAAATAAGTACACTACACATTAAACAAATGTCTTCTTATTAGGTTTTTATATTGGTATAAACATCCTTTGCACAATTTATTATAATCGTGCAATTTCTTATATCACAGATAAGTGATTTAACTGAATATTTCATGATAAAATACACAAGATTAACTGAAAATAAAATGAGAAATAGTTAATATATTATTTTTATAAACAAACATTGCCATGGTAGTTGTGTCTTGTCTTCGTTGGTAATGCTAAATTTACGATTCCCCGATGTCTAAGAATGTGTCCTACCAAGCGATCCCTTCTTTTAGTCAGGGTATGCCAAAAATTCCTTTTCTCACCAATTCTGTTCAGTACCTCTTCATTAGTTATGCGATCTACCCACCTAATCTTCAGCATTCTTCTGTAGCACCACATTTCAAAAGCCTCTATTCTCTTCCTGTCCGCACTGCTTATCGTCCATGTTTCACTCCCGTACAAGGCAACACTCCACACAAATGCCTTCAGAAAAGACTTCCTTACACTTAAATTAATATTCGATGTTAGCAAATTTCTCTTTTTCAAAAATGCTTTTCTTCCCATTGCCATTCTGCACTTTGTATCCTCTGTACTACGACCATCGCATGTTATTTTACTACCCAAGTAACAAAACTCATCTACCACCTTCATTGTTTCGTTACCTAATCTAATTCCTTCAGCATCGCCTGATTTTCTAAGACCGCATTCCATTATTTTTGTTTTGCTCTTGTTAATGTTCACTTTATACGCTCTCTTCAACACACTGTCCATTCCATTCAACTGCTCTTCCAGGTCCTTTGCTGTCTCTGATAGAATTACAATGTCATCAGCAAAACGCAATGTTTTCATTTCTTCCCCCTGAAATTTAATCCCTATTCCAAATTTTTCCTTGCTTTCCTTCACCGCCTGCTCGATGTACAAATTGAATAACATCGGAGAAAGGCTACAACCCTGTCTTACTCCCTTCCCAACTGATGCTTCCCTTTCATGCCCTTCGAGTCTAATAACTGCAGTCTGGCTTTTGTACAAGTTGTAAATAACTCTCCTTTCCCTATATTTTACCCCTGCTGACTTCAGAATTTGAAAGAGTGTATTCCAGTCAACATTGTCAAAAGCTTTCTCCAAATCTACAAAAGCTAAAAATGTAAGTTTGCCTTTCCTTAATCTATCTTCTAAGATAAGTCGTAAAGTGAGTATTGCCTCCCGGGTTCCTACGTTCCTCCTGAATCCAAACTGATCTTCCCCTAGGTCAGCTTCTACCAGCTTTTCCATTCTCCTGTAGATAATTCGTGTTAAAATTTTGCAACCATGACTTATCAAACTGATGGTTCTGTAATTTTCACACCTGTCTGCGCCTCATTTCTTTGGAATGGGGATTATTACATTTTTCTTAAAGTCTGAGGGTATTTCGCCTGTCTCATACATCCTACACACCAGTTCAAATAGCTTTGTCATGGCTGGCTCACCCAGAGACTTTAATAGCTCTGCAGGTATGTCATCTACTTCAGGGGCCTTGTTCCGACCTAGGTCTTTCAAGGCTCTGTCAAATTCATCTCTCAGTATAGTATCTCCTATTTCATCTTGATCTACTTCCTCTTCCCTTCCTACAACATCGTCTCTAAGTTCATTTCCTTTGTAGACCTGCTGTATGTACTCTTTCCACCTTTCAGCTTTCCCTTCTTTGCTGAGAACTGGTTTCCCATCCGAGTTCTTGATATTCGTAGAGTTGCTTTTCTTGTCCCCAAATATCTCTTTTATTTTCCTGTAGGCGGTTTCTCCTTTTCCCCTTCTTATACATTCTTCTACAGATTTGCATCTGGCTTCTAGCCACTCCTGCTTAGCCATTTTGATCTTCCTGTCAATCTCATTTTTTAGTCGTCTGTACTCCATTTTGCCTGTTTCATTTACTGCAATTGATATCCAAGGATTTTTTGTAGGTCTTGCCTTCCTACCTATTTTGTCCTCTGCTGCCTTCACTATTTCATCTCTCAATGCTACCCATTCCTCTTCTACTGTTTTATTTCCCCCTGTTCCTTCAATTGTTGCCTAAATCTCCCTCTGAAGTTCTCCAGAACTTCACTTTCCTTCAATTTTTCTAAGTCCCATCTCCTTATTTTCCTACCTTTCTGCAGTTTTTTTCAGTTTCAGCCTACAGTTCAGGACTAACAAGTTATGGTCAGAGTCTATATCTGCCCCTGGGTATGTCTTGCAGTTTAGAACCTGGTTCCGGAATCTATGTCTTACCATTATAAAATCTAACTGATACCTTCCGGTGTCTCCTGGTCTCTTCCACGTATACAACCTTCTTTTGTGATTCTTGAACCACGTGTTTGTTACGATTAAATCATGTTCCCTGCAAAATTCTACCAGGCGACTTCCTCTTTCAATTCTTCTGCCCAGTCCATATTCACCTACAATTTTTCCTTCTCTTCCTTTTCCTACAACCGAATTCCAGTCTCCCATCACAATTAAGTTTTCGTCTCCCTTAACTGTCTGAATAATTTCCTCTAGCTTCTCATATATTTCTTCGATCTCCTCATCATCGGCAGAGCTAGTTGGCATATAAACCTGTACAACTGTTGTCGGTGTTGGCTTCGTATCTATCTTGACAATGATAACGCGAACACTGTGCTGCTCATAGTAGTTTACCCGCATTCCTATTTTCTAATTCATTATCAGTCCTACTCCTGTCATACCCCCAACTGATTTTGTATTTATAATCCTGTACTCACCTGACCAGAAATCCTGTTCATCCTGCCACCGAACGTCACTAATCCCCACTATATCTAACTTCAACCTAAACATTTCCCTTTTTAAATTTTATAATTTTCCTACCCGATTAAGGGATCTAACATTCCACGCTCCGATCCGTAGAATGCCAGTATTGTCTTTCCTGATGACAACATCCTCCTGAGTAGTCCCCGCCCGGAGATCCGAATGGGGGACTATTTTACCTCCGGAATATTTTATCCGAGAGGATGCCATCATCATATGTTCATACAGTAGAGCTGCATGTCCTCGGGAAAAGTAACGGCTGTAGTTTCCCCTTGCTTTCAGCCGTTCGCAGTAGCTGTGTGGCAAAGCCACATTAGCTGATGTTACAGGGCAGCTCAGTCAATCATCCAGACTGTTGCCCCTGTAACTACTGAAAAGGCTGCTGCCCCTCTTCAGGAACCACACGTTTGTCTGGCCTCTCCACAGATACCCCTCCGCTGTGGTTGCACCTACGGTACGGCTATCTGCATCGTTGAGGCACGCAAGCCACCCCACCTCGGCAATGTCTGTGGTTCATGGGGGTTAATATATTATTTTTATAAACAAAACATGGAGAGCTGCATCAAACCAGTCTCCGGACTGAAGACCACAACAACAACAACAAACAAAACATTGCCATCCTAGTTGTGTAACTGTCTTGTATTCATTGGTAATTTATTACTTTTCATTGTCAATTAAACATATTACGTCAGATGTGACTATATCAGCTAATGTATTGTTTATTTATCAACAGGCTATTTTGTAATGAGGGCCTTAAAGGTTCCTAACTGCATCGTATTACTTCAAATGCCAGTAGTATTAGAATGTTTTATTTCACGCTGTGCACTACACTGCACCTGGCACTCGCCATTGTCCCTCTCTCCCCTCACCGGAAACGAACCTGGAAAATACTAAGCTGGAACAAGCTACCAACGTCGGCCTGCTCGCTGGCCTCCTGTCAGCTACAAGCACACAGCAAATCTCAACGTGGAGAATTTCTACCTATGGCCTAACTATAAATGTTGTCACCCAACTGCGTACATACATTGCTACCATAATTAATAAGATTAAAATTGTGTAACATTTAGTGCATTGGCATGGTCAATGTTAGCAGTGAACTTCACTGCTATTAATTACCAATATTTCTATTGGGTGGTAATCTCACAACAGTGTGCCAGTTATGTAAGGAAATTACAACAAAATATGCAATATTAGAATATGAGTTTACGGAAGTATTTACCGCAGTTTTATTCTTCTGCAGCAGCCGAAAGGTCGTTCAGCAAATTAAAAACTAACAAAACGCATCTGAGGTACAGTATGGCTCAATCTCGACTCGGACATTTGGCTCAAATGTTCAAATGTTTGCAAATCTGTGGGACCAAACGGCATGGTCATCTGTCCGTAGATTGCAAACAACTTAAACTAAGGTAAACTAACCTAAGCACAACACACCCATGTCACAGCGAGGACTCGAACTCCCCGACGGCGAGCAACCGCGCACTCCGCAGCAAGGCGCCTTAGACCGTTCGGCTACTCCACCGCGGACATTTGGCACTCATAGCAATCGAAAACAAGGCTGCATCAAGTCTAGATTTAACAGACCTTATTGATTTTGCAAAAACCAAAGCCAGGAAAAGATTGTAAAATAATTGTTAAAATAAAATGACTACTTTTTTAATTGTGTTCCCATATTATTACTATAATGTACTGCAGTCACGAAAACGCTTACCGATAATTACGGATCAGAAATCATATCTTTGCCAACATCTGCAATCTAACACTTTGAAGTATTCTATTACTCCAGTAGGTATTCTTTCATTCTGACTTCGGTGCTTGAGGAAACACGAACGAAATCCCCACGACTTGAAAAACGCCACTCATTAAGTTCGTGATACAGGCGCGAAAAATAATTTAATTTTTTTTCATGGACTAACAGTATTCGTGTTACAAAAATAGAAAAATTTCCAACTTTTAGAAAACAATGTTTTAACACATTGACTTCCACGCGAGTTAAATATAAGTTACAGGAAATCTTCTCTTCGGGCCACGTGAAGTAAATACAACTCAAGGACATTTTTTCATTTAAAGCTCCCTGGTGCAGTTGTACCTTAGAGTAGCGTGCTGTGACTTGGTGTTACAGCATGTTATGGCCCCAGTAATAAATCATGTTCGTGGCCTCTAGTTTTCAAGAGCTCAAGAGTAGTTATTGACACTTGAAATCGTGAATTATATAAAACTCACTTGGCCCAGTAATATTGGAGTTTCCTTGTTTTTATAATTTATTATTTGGTGTTACATATTACTTATACAGTAGATTCTATATCACATACAGTTTTAATTACATTCTCCAACTCTAATTGCAACAGTGAAACAGACTGAAAAATTTGGGTAATTCCACTTTGTATGTCTAACAACACATGCATGCACTGTGCTTTATGAAGAAACACTCTTCGCAAAAATGAGTCCCAATTTCTTACATTTCCATGTAGTTTGTTTGCATTTCTTGAGAGCTTGCTCTCGTCCAAATTCATTCATTTTTTCGTAGCATCCGAACACCTATGACTTGCTGCTCCCATGTTCACAAGAACACAATCTGCAGGCAGCTCGGTGGCTACGGTGAAAGATTTCTCAGGGGGCATCGGCATCTACTGTACGGAGTAGTCTGTCACTTCCTCTTTGAATTGTAATCGAGGTGATCTTGTTGTTGATGCATCGATAAATCACAAGAGCATTTACCAGTGCTGACCCTGTCAACAGTTAAATTGCAAGCTTCCTGTACCATTTCACACCACACCTTACACAATATAGGACTTCATTTGGTGAGAGAGATGACTGATTAGTCAGTTATCACTGCTGGTTTTTGTTCCCCTCTTGGTTTGAACTTCAGCTTCTTCCTCTCCATGAACAGTACTCAGCATCAACACATTCCTCTTATTTTTCCATTTCAGTAGTATCTTTATCTTCTTCACTTATGTCCATAACTTCATCTAAAAGCATGCCTTTGTTCATCTACATAATTTCTACGAAACACTTTCTCCTGCTACAATAGCACTGTTACGGAACAAACACTGAATACTGTAGTAACAATGCAGAAAAACAATAATGGAACTGTGCGCAAATAATGTTGTGGAATGAAAGACTTACAAGAGTACCAACCCAAAATTATTAGCGACGAAGCAAATAACACACCTGGCACTTTACTCTGGCGCCATGTGAGTCATATGTAACTCACACAAAAAAACAAAAACTAAGGTACTAAATTGCAATATTTTCAACTTATTTGTACTTAAATAGTTTACTTCAAGCGAAGTAAAGCAGAATATGGAAAAAGAGTAAATCGTCCCTGGGGGTCGGTAACCCAAGTATACCTTCGGCAGCCAACATGTTAATATAGTTATTGTTAAACAGAATGGTCTAAGACAATATTAAATGTATACAGCATATTTAAGTACAGTAGAACAGTATTGGGCATATAATTTGTTGTGGGGATGTGACAGGTGACAGTAGGAAGGGCTGGGGGGTGGTGGAGGGCAGAAGGTGCGGGAAGGGGCAGACCGCTGGAATGGTCAGGCATTGCCGTAGTTCGTGCGCCTGCAAAATGAATAGCGAGCCCCCACTATGTCTACCCCATTACGTCGCAAAAGGAAATTACAAGGTGTTTTACAAAGTTACACCGACCCTTCCACAGTGCACCTCATAAATCAGATTACGTACTGACAGACCTGGAGAGTGCGCATTTTCCACAAAATGCGTTGCGCCAGGAAACAGGCATGTTTCTTTCTTTATTTATTTTTATTATTATTATTCAAAAATGCCTTAATACTGAAAGGAATACCCAACAGAACCTACATATCTTTCCACACACTACCTTGTAATGGTAGGCGGGAAATGGATTCGGCATTCTGTGGCATTTTTTCTGGGAACGGCGCCTTCCCATACCATAAGACTATTCGCTCAATTTACGTTCATATTAACACTCGACCCTCCGCCGCATCCTGCTCAGTTCTTGTATGTGAAAAATAACTTCACTGTGGTGAGAATTCAGCACTTCACGCAATATTTTAAGGTACGTTTCTACCCGCACACTATTAGTTTATTCTGTCATTTAAAGGTTTAATTACATTCACGGATCAGAAGTTTCGTGTAATAATTACTTTGTCTCAATAGTGAATTGTGCATCAAGACGCTGCCCTCTACCCCACTGTCACGATAATAAGCGAAGATATCGACTTAGTTATTTTACTAATTACTTTTCCTGGCTTCAAGAAGCCTGGTAGGGGCACGGCTCAATACAAAGTGTTTATCAAACAAAATCTGGCAACTTACTTTTGATGAAACCATCCTACGCGAATATTTCCTCTATTTTCCTTCTTTGACTGGGCTGTCAACGAAATGAGCTAACAGCGCAGTAGTTTAGCGAGAGTGAGTTGTCGGCACTGACAAAAGTCGGCCTGCTGTCACCGCTGACGAAAAATATCCCATGGGGAATTTTCATCTGTATGTTCTACCCAGGTCCAACTCTATCACTATCCCTCTGTAAAATTTCATCCAAATCAGCTAGTAATTTTTGCGTGAAAGCATAACAAACTTTCACACTTATAACAGAGTACGATTAAATATTATCTGCTGCATGACACAATTTACTTAATAGTATTTGTTTGCCTTATTATGTCTTCCAGTGGGCGGTAAGGAGCTGATGAAGTAGTTTCGCATCTGTACAGTATTGGTGTAAAGAGGGCCCCAATGTCATTTTTGCCCCGGGGCCCTTGGTGACATAGCTACGCCACTGAGTGGCAGCGGTTTAGTTTGCTATCGTTGGCAACGAACTATTCGCTTTACGAGGATGATTAATTTACTGACCAGAACAGCATAAAGTATTTATTTCATCGTGAACATAAAGAATTATTCCCCTTATTCTGTGTGACTGATTTTTGAAAATGTATTCAACGGCCATTGCCAACATCAGCACACAACGCAACCGCCACCAGTAATATTGTACCTCTTCTTGTAGTGTATTACACCATAGTTATAGTTATGAGAATGAAAAAAAAAGAAGAAAATCGCAGCAACGCGTAACTACCTAGCTAACGTCGCCTCGGACATTAATGAGATATCTGAAGCATTGAATTAAAATTTGTCATGCGACCGGGAATCGACCCCGGACCTCCCTGCTTACTAGGCAGACATCTTACCGCTAGACCACCGCATCACTAACGATAAAAGCGCCTCGGAATAGTCTAAGCTCGATTTCCTTCACGTCACAAACCTTAATTCAGCATGGAGGTCCGGGTTCGATTCCCGGCCGCATCACAAATAATTAATTCAATGCTTCAGATTTATCATTAATGTCTTTGACGTATTCGAGACGAAAATACGTCTCAGAGATTGTTTATTTCTATTTACATTGATACCGTCGCCTCACTTTCTCCTTTCCTGTACTACGGCCTTTTCGAGGCATTCCTGAAGGGAACGCACTCAAACTGTAATGAGGATACACTTAAATCAGAAAGGGAACTGTATAAATTCCATTTTTCTAGCAAAGAATTCTTATGTAAATTAGAGCATCGATAGACGCGAAGGAATGTCGTTATTTTTTTAATTCAAATGATACCTGCGGAAAGAAGCATTTTTTTCCCTTTCTATGGCATTGAAAGTCATGCGGGATAGAGCTAGTAAAAAGTTATTTTTTTGAGCTGTACCTGGGTTAAATTTTACTTGTAGTAGCAGCAGCGGTTTAGTATGTTAACATTGGCAACAAAATATTCGCTTTAGGGGGATCATTAATTTACTGATTGTTACATTATTTATTTTATTATCAACAGTAAGAATTATTCCCCTCATTTTAGGTGACTGGTTTTTCAAAAAGGATTCAACAGCCATTACGAACATAAGTACACTACACTGCTGCTGTAAGTATAATCATAGCCCTTGTTTCAGTGTATTACACTTATGAGAATAAACAATGCAGCTACGTCATTTATTTGTTATTTGGTGTACTATGTAAGTAACAGCGCCTCTATCGGATCTTTGCTATACTATGCTGCAATTCAAGCATAGCATACACCAGAAACTACAAATTATGATATCTTTTCTTCCCCTGATCCGATTTTGATGAAATGAAGCTTATATGTTGCGCCAAGGTACTCTCAGTTGACCTACGAAACCCCATGGAAATTCTTATCGTACTCTTGGAGAGTTGTTGTACTACACCATACTGATAAGCCTAGTATATACAAAAACTTCAAATTACTATATCTTTCTTTCCTCCTATCCGATTTTGATGAAACTAAGCCTATGTTACTCTCCAAACTATTCTAAATTTATCTGTGGAAACGCATGAAAGTTCGTATAGTACTTTTGGAGATTACCCTCAACAATACATGATGACTTTTAAGTAAATGATTAAATTATCTGTATTTTCTGTGATCCGATTTTAATTATTGAAGCCTTTATGTAACCACACGATATTCTAAAGTTACGAGTGAAAACCCCATGAAAATTCGTCTAGTACTTTTGGAGATATACGTGTTCAAAGAGACAGACAGACATAACGTTTGTAGATTTAAAAAAAAATCACTGACATTATGATATTCTTTTTTTCTGTGATCTGACTTTTATGAAGCGAAGTCTATTTATTTTCCAGTTACGCTCAAGTTACCCGTGAAAACCCCATGCAAATTCGTGAAGTAGTTTTGGAGGTAAGAGGTTTTTAATAGTTTTTTGAACAATCAGACACGACGGTTACTGAAAACTATTAAAATTACGATTTTTTTTTCGTGTTCCGATTTTGATAAAATTACGCCTTTGCCTATATGTTGACCCAAACTTTTCTCATGTTTCCTGTGAAAACCGCATGAAGATTCGTCCGGTAGTTTTGAAGATTGAAGGGAACAGCGACAGGCCTACAGTTACAGATTTATTATTAATCAATATAGATATAGAATTGTCATATCACGAGTCCAGGTATCAACAAAGTTATCGGTAATCACATTATCGATTTTATAAAGTATCCATACAGCCATTTGCGGGAGAATTTTACTTCTTCGTTGGGTCGAGAACATGGTATTACCAGACTGAATATGCAATTACCGAATGGACCGTGTTTTTTACCCTCTACAAGACAATTTAAGTGTGTTAAACGAAGTGCGCCCCTGTTCAGTGTGTCATTCCCATCCATGCCGTCTCGGGTAACGAATGCCTCAGAAAACAGCTGTTGTGAGTGTTTAGTAGTGTTCTGCAATTTGTTTGCTGGGGTAATAAGAATACCAGAAAATTTACTGATGTGCGGGTCAATCTCCCGGACACTAAAGACTGATAAAAGCTTATACAATACGTTATATCAGCTTTCAGTTATGTGCATGGAAAAGAAAACTGGAAAGGAGGAGATTGAAGCCAAGAATAGGAAACTCGAGTAAATGGCTAAAGCAAATGCAATAAAGACGAATACAAACTAATGCTGGAGAAAGGAGAAGCTATAGCAGAGCTGCAGGCTAGATTTACATATGCGTTAAAACCATATATTTGCTTTTAATGGAACACAGGACGTATTCTACATTAAAGGACACACGAAAAACTTTTTTGTAGAGATGCTCTCTCATTTGGATCTGCTAGAAAGAACGGATACACGGTGTCCTATCGCTATCTCATACATCGAGAGAATTTGCTTAAGGTAATGATTTTACCTGCGGATTTTCGGTATTCCTACCTGTAACTTTGAATATTCTTTTTCTAACCTGTAAGTATTGTGCTGTTATTGTAGTTGTGTTAAACATCAGGACATCGGAGGAGTGTTTGTTAAGATGGACACACAAGTTCGCTTTTCGATTTGTGGAGGTCGCAACCGCTATGGCCTACGATGTAATGCGCGTGTATTGCGCTTTTGCAGGGCCGAGATATTTTTTAAACCTGTCCCTCAGCTGCCGACCGCGTATATCGTCTATACGAAGAGCGTGGTTGGTGGCATTGTTAGTACTTCTACACATACCTGTGACATTATAGGTGAAATTCTTTATTATGTCTTAGATATAAATCTTTTTCTTGTATTACAATAACTATCAAGATGTGGTGTGCAGTTACCTTGCCCAGATATCCTCGTAACGCTTCCATGCCTCCCATTCGATCTACCTCCAAACTCGTTTGAATTTAATGCATTTGCAGTTCCCTTGACTTTACTGGTATTTGCCTATAAACAATTGTTGTTAACCATTACTTATGAACAGGAAGATTTCTACTGTTGCCCAATGACGAAATGTTCCTTCTGGAAAACTGTTAATATAAAAGCATAGGATGTCGCAATTAAATTGATGTGCAAATTAGGATTTTTTTTAAATTGATAGGAGGCTGTTGGCGGTAGGCAGGGGCATTGGCTCTCTGGAAGACTGCCCGCACACAATGGCCAGTTGCAGGAGAGGTGTTGTTGGCGAGGTTTCAGACTCTCGTGTCGAGTGCGAGTGCGAGTGCATGTTTGATGTCATTAGTCATTGTTCCCGGTAACTGCAGGCTCCAAAGTGCAGTTACAGGTTATCTGTCATTCAGGGTCACTGTTCTACTAAGTACAAGTTCACGTTCCATGTCGACCGCCATTGTCGGAGGGAGGGGTCTACTGTTTGAGGGTGGAGGGGTCGGGCAACGTACCTGGCGTCAATGACCGACAAAAGACGGTCGATTCTCACTGTGCTCGTACCCCTACTACTGTTCTAAGTCTAGGGACTGATGACCATAACAGTTTGGTCACACAGTTTTACAAACATCGAATGTTTGTAAATCTTTCGGACCAAACTGCGTGGCCATCAGTCCGTAGCTTACAAACTACTTAAACCTAGGTAAACTAACCTACGGACAAACACACTCACCCATGCCCCAGGTAGGACTCGAACCTTCACGGCGAGCAACCGCGCGCTCCACAGCGAGACGCTTTAGACCGCTCGGCTACTCCACCGCGACTTACAAACATCTGAATTGTTCTCCTGGCATAGGGTTTGTAAAACCACTTTCATAATGTTTCGCTACTGTTCCAGTCTCTAGTACCACGCGAGGCATAACTCTCATTCTAGGCGACATATCAAGATGAAACTTACACCAAGTTTTAAGTTGGACCTCCAAGAATACAACTATGAGAGCTGTATCCAGTTTCATGAGGCGAGTAACATATGCAGAGACACATAGAAAAATTCTAAACACTGATTTGGCTTCTTTTGTTGTTATGGCGCCGCTTCAGGACAAGTCCAGACATCTGCCAGTAACAGTTTTGTTACGTGTACAGTTAATGTTCAAATGTTCAAATGTTTGTAGAGCTTATGGGACTGAACTACGGGGTCATCAGTCCCTAAACTTACAAACTACTAATGAACTAGCTTATACTAAGGACGGTACAAATATACATGCCCGAGGGGGGATTCGAACCCCCGACCGTAGTGGCCGTGCAGACCGTGACTGAAGCGCCTCAGTCCCCGCGGCCACCGCGGCCGGCTGCAGTTAATGTGCAGGACAGTAAGGCCACCGGTAGGGAGATAGACCGCCATAGAAGCAGATTGTCACCTATACGGCAAATTATCAGGTAGCCAAAACGGAAATTTACAGATGATGTTTGTTATTAAAAGCAGCAACTAGCTCAAAGTATGGTTTACAAAATGCTCATTTATTCAAATCATTTCGAATTCATTCCACAAATTCATTTTCAGTTGGCTGATATTTTCCAGTTATGGCGTCGCGTGATATTTGTTTTTGATTGTCTAGCCTATCATCATCATCATTAGAGACTGATTATGCCTTTCAGCGTTCAGTCTGCAGCATAGTACCTCTAATAAAATTCCTCCATGATCCCCTGTTCAATGCTAACATTGATGCCTCGTCCGATGTTATGCCTTTCACTTCAAAATCATTTTGCACCGAATCTAAGTACTTTCTTCTTGGTCTACCTCGACTTCTCTTACCCTCCGCTGCCGAGCTCATGTGTCTCTTAGGTAACCTTGCTTCTCCCATGCGTGTAACATGACCCCACCATCTCAGTCTGTTCGCCCTAACTGTTTCATCTATGGTGTTCATTCCGAGCTTTTATTTGATTTCCTCATTATGGACACCCTCCTGCCATTGTTCCCATCTATTGGTACCTGCAATCATTCTTGCTACTTTCATAACTGTAACCTCTATCTTATGAATAAGGTAACCTGTATCCACCCAACTTTCACTCCCATGCAACAAAGTTGGTCGAAAGATAGAGCGGTGCACTGCTAACTTAGTATTGGTACTTACTTCCTTCTTGCAGAAGAGAGTAGATCTTAGCTGAGCACTCACTGCATTAGCTTTGCCTGCAACTCGATTCCAGTTCTTTCGATATGTTTCCATCCTGTGAGAAAATACATCCCAGGTACTTGAAACTGTCTACCTGTTCTAATTTTGTTCCTCCTATTTGGCACTCAATCTGTTTGAATCTCTTTCGCACAGACATTACTTTCGTTTTGTAGATGCTGATCTTCATATCATAATCCTTGCACCTCTGATCGAGCTCTGAAATATTAGTTTGCAACCTTTCAATCGAATTGGCCATTACAAATAA
>CM048751.1:357283148-357463148 GCA_026315105.1 Locusta migratoria | reverse complement strand
AACATTTTATCAGAGTTGACAGCTTGATTTGATGCCACACAAATGCTGCATTAACAATGGCATCCTTGATGTTACATTTTTTTAAAAACTGATGATGATATGCCAGTAGCTGCTTTTTGTTATATGTTGTCATTGTTTTGATAACATTTTGATCTATGAGTTGAATCAGTGCACTCGTATTTTTGGGCAAGTACAAATCCTCTGCGTAACCATCAGCTGTCTTAACTCTCAATTCTTCCTTCTCTAAATGTCGTGGAGCATTATCAAACAACAAAAGGTCTTCAATGGTAGATTTTTTTTTCCTTTTTAAGTGTCTTTGTCTTTGACCTTTTAGACAAAGTGGCTGGAAGACCAGTTCAGAAACCACTTATTTAGTAACCCATGCTTAGTGTTGGTTTTTGTAGAGGTGCAGTAACTGTGTGTCATCTCACTGTTTAGTGCTGCCCTCAGATGGTAAAGGGATCAACTATTACAGCAGGTGATGCAGACTACCATGTACAACATTATTCTACTCAATTGTACAAAATGCGCCATAAAGTGTGAATCGTGCACTTGCTTCATGTACACTGGTGAAAGCCATGGTGTAGACAGAAGGAGGCTCCTGCCACAAGTTTCTGCCCATGTATGTGTTTGTGTTGTGTTGTGTTGTGTTGTGTTGTGTTGTGTGTGTGTGTGTGTGTGTGTGTGTGTGTGTGTGTTTTTTTTTGAGCAAAAGCAGTGTTGGCATTGGACTACAGGTCATGCCGGACTGTCAAATGTCGGATTATTGCGAGTCTATTGTACTTTCAATATGAGTTTGTCATAAGGGATACTGGATGCTTTCTTTCCTTGTCTATTGTCTTTCTCATTGGTTCCAGTTTTTGTTGGTTTTAAGCTTGACCTCTCGGCGATGCTCATTACAAGATTACAGGCATCCCCCTTCCTCACAATTTCAAAATATCACATGCGAATACCGGAACTCCTTCCTTAATAGTGAAAATGAAGGAATACTTGATTCGTAAATCTTAATCAACTTGTGATAAACTGTAGCCAGTACACTGCTACGGGGGTGGGGGCATAAATAATAAATTTTAAACTGAAGATTAATTACAAGGATAAGAAAAATGCGAGTATATCCTACTGTCAATTTCAAAAAAGGCCTATGACTCAGTCCATAGACCCATTCTATTTAAAATTCTTTAAGTGAAAGGACTGGATTGGAAGATGCAGGAAATCATAAAACAGACATTAACAAGCATAAAATCCAATGTGCAATTTATGAGAAAACTTGCAAAATCATTTAAAATAAAAACCATGGTTAGACAAGGTGATAGGTTATCACATTTGCTATTCATCATGGTTTTGGGTAGATTCATGGAAGAAAGGGAGAAGAAATTTACTAGAATCCAGTCTCTCGGGGAATCAAGAAAAACAACCTACAAATCCCCTATAGCGCCTTTGCAGATGATCTCACAATAATAGCATATTGTAGTGAAATGGCACTAAAACAGATGGAAACTTTAAAATAATGTGCAGCAAAAATACCCTTGCAAGTATCTTTTGAAAAGACTGTGTTTACAACAACAAATATAGATATTTCCAAATTACAAATTAAATATGGAAAAATTAACAAGTTGCCATACTTTAAATGTTTAGGACAAAATATCCCTGAAAAATACAGCAGCAAAGAATACAAAAAAACTCACAGAGACTTTGGATTGGTGCAAAACCTTTTATAATAAAAATTGTTTATCACTAAATACCAAAATTAGACATTACGGCACTTCAATTAAACCAATAATGTTATATTCCAGCGAAACCTTGTCACAAAATAGGAAAACTGAAAAAGAAGAAAGAAAAATAATTAGGAAAATTCTGATACCAAGATGACTGAAAATGGATATTAATTACAGAAAACATTGAAAATTGAAGATTATTCTAACAGAGATAGACATGAGGAAAAGAAGCCTTAAATTCTGTGGCTACATAATGACTCTTCCTGATTAGAGACTGACAAAAAGAATAGTCAAATACATAGTGTCCCTACTTAATGGAGGAGCATGGATCCAAAATGTTAAAAAAGACTTGGAATTAGCCAAAATTACTAAAGAAGCAATTTCAGAAATAAAGTTGATAATTGGAGGTTGAAGAACAAAGAGCTAAATTCTCGCAAACAATGTGGGTAAATGAAAAGAACAAGTAGCTCCAAAATGAACCATCTTTACTTAGCATCTTCCACTTTGGGAACTTTACAACTACATAATAATAATAATAATAATACTTCACTTAGAAAGAGGATGTTGATTTGGATCTGATGAGAGCAGATGGCACTGGGGAAAAAGTAAATTTACTGATAACGAGTTTGACAGTGTCTGCCAACAGACAGCCTAGTGAGGTAGCTACCAGAACGCCATCTGTGTGTACCCTTAATAAGGGGACTTTTACAGCCATAAGGCAGATTGTGATATTGACATGTGAAGCAAACGGGGACATGTGTGTAGATAGGGCTGCGCTATAGACCAAACTGTCACAATGTATGTTTCAGTACAAATGATTCGTATTGCCTGGCTACAGTCTGGCTGCTGCACATGCAGTGCCAACTTTTTCATTATAGCACAAATAACTGCAGTGTGCCAATGCGGCCCAATGTAGACTCTGAACCGTGCCACAAAAAGAGAGCTTCACTCCCTACAGCCAGCTGAGAAAGTTTGGAATAGGTAAAACTGTGGCCTTCTGATGGCAGGGTGTCTTTTGCCACTCGAGCTGGATGTGCTGTGTCAGTTGTTCAGTGCTGCTGGCTGCAGTGGTCGTGTGGACTGACAAGGTACTGGATATCCACACATTGCAGACGTCCACCGAGATCCTAGTGGCTTAAGGGTAGCACCGGTGCTTCGTACAGCTACTGCAGCGCAGATAATGTTTGTGAGCCCAGAAGTGTTGATGTGAATTGTTGACGGAGGTTAACTGTCGTAGAATTCACGCACCTCTAGCCCGTCTTCCAATCGCACCACAATATCGATATCTGTGGCTCGGCCAGTAGTGTCTGAGGGTTACTCGGAAGATGGGACGGCAGTCCCTGGTCTTTGGTTAAGAAAGCCGGTTCTGTCTGCACCTGAGTGACAGTCATTTGTGTGTACGATGTGGAGCTGTAGAATACTGCCTGGCTACACTGCCGGCCTCACGATAAGGGACGTCTGTCGTTTCCTTTTGGTATTTCTGTAGGGAACAGCGGCCAACTCTCACTACGTGCAGAATGTTTGAAGACCTGTTCGACCCGTTCCTATGCCGTTCTTACGACGGAAAGGTGATACATTGTTCCGACGAGCTGCACTGTGTGCGGCAACTTCCCTGGCAGCTTGATTTCTGGGCTTATCTCCAATTGAGCATGTGTGGGATGTGCCGGAAAGACAACTGACACGTGTGACTCGTTGACCCAAAGTTCTTACAGAACTTTGTGAACATGTCGAGTGGGCACGGAAAAATGTATATCGAGATGGTATTTGCCGTCTGTATGTTGGAAAGATTGCCAAAATTGACACCTGCATTGCCGCCCGTGGAAGCTACTCCACGTACTCGTATGTGTGTTTTAGTGTGGATTCGTACGTGGTCCCTCAGCACTGCTTGAATGTTGATCAGTAAATGTAATCATTTTGTGCACCCCCTATGCACTGTTTCAACAATAAATCTTGAGTGGTTTGGGCACATTGAGAGGGTGTTTTAATTTTTATTTCATGTGCCCAGTGTAGCTAAAATGAAAGAATTTTAGGAAGGCTGTCACCACCACCACCACCACCACCAGCAGCAGCAGCAGAAGCTACAACAGCAACAACATTGATATTGATGACACTTGGTGCCAGGCTGAGAGCATTTCACCTATATGTGAAAGATTAATTATTTTTAATCTCACATTATTATTTTGAAAGAATTTATATGAATGTTAGAAAATCATCATATCATTTTGTGTCCCACTAGTAGTGAATGTCATTTAATTCATATTTTAATCAAAGTATGGGGAGAATAGTGAAAATTGCACTGCTACTGTGAATTAAATTTTAACTTACATCAGAAATCGTTCACTGAAATGGAGTTTCACAATTTTTTGTACAGTCTGTGCGAAATAACGGATTTGACCACATCAGTGCCATCTACAATTTGCTGGTCGATAAACTGGAGAAGCGCAGAGTGATAAGTTCCAGTACTGGAAGTTTGCCAGTAATTCAGAGGAAAGCGAGCATAACGACAGGTGGGTGGCAGAACACTGTCGCTTTAGTGCTCTTTCGGCCGCACTTGGCGAGGCCTCTGCTGACGCTGCGTGCTCGACGTTGCAGGTGTGGTAGACCGCAGCCCCGTGGGGGACGGCGAGGTGGAGCAGGGCGCCGGGTCGCCACTCGTCTCCATGCCGACCATCCCCGCCGTCTTCTTACTGGAAGACCCCGAGTCTCTAGAGAAGGTGTGCGCCTTTCAGAAAATTCTTGTAGTGAGCAAACAAAAGCACTGTGAAAGGAGTGTGTGTGTGTGTGTGTGTGTGTGTGTGTGTGTGTGTGTGTGTAAAAGTGTTCATGTTTACTATTTGCAGTTGTGGACAATTTTCAGTTACTGATGTATGACTCCTGAAAAGTGTGGAGATATTCCTTGTTCTTATTTACCTTTAAGATCGTAACCATTTATTAATGCTTGCTTTTGTTGTCGACAAGTACTATACTGTTGACAAGTTGCTGAATGTGTGTGTGTGGGGGGAGGGGGGGGCTGCAGCCTTCGTGAAGAAACAATATAAATAATGGACAAGTGCAATTAATCTGTTGCCCATTTGACAGTTACTGGGAGATCTGATAGTCACAACAAGCTGAGAGAGAACATGTCCATTGTGACAAATTACTGATAAGTGTAAGTGAAGTGAAAGATGCACTTGGAATGATTGTAAGAGGATAATGCAAAATGGACAAGTAGACAAACTTTATCCTGAACACAGTTCCAGTAAAGGTTATGAATCCATCTTCTGTTTTTGTCTTTTTCCTCCTGTTGTTTTGGAAGGCTCAGCCCTACTCATCCGTTCCACAGTACTCCAGTTACACTTTGTCCTTCATTACAATCTCTATCAGTAATTTATACAGCTTTTTGTGTATTTAATTAAATTAATTCCTCCTAAAACCAGTGAATATCTAACAAATTGTGGCCAAGAAAGGCACTTAAAAAAATTAATTTCTCTGAATTTAGATCCAGTGCACCTTTGCTTCCATAGCAAAGGCACCAAAAAACTTAGTCATTTTGGATGTTATCTATTGAATTTCTGTCTGTGTTGGGATTCATTCTTCTTTGTTTGAATACCTTAAACCACAACTGAGTATATCAATTTCACAATGTGAATATAAATACAACAAGTTACGTGATTTATCTGAGCTACAGCAATACATTCACAGTGATTCTGCCTGTTATTTTTCTTCTGAATATTCTAGGTATAGGCCAAATTCCTATTTTTATAGGAGGCAGCACACTGGTGGCCCAAGATAACAAAGAACATGAACACTCAGATTTATTATTTACTTTTTATGTATAGTTTTTCTATGATTAATACTTTGGAAGTCGTACTGAAACATGAATAACTAGTTGTTTCAATATTATACCAGTTGACTCAGAACACGAAGAATACAAACTGCACAGTAAAGCGCGCCCACACACACACACACACACACACACACACACACACACACACACACACCAATTTTTCATAGTGTGACTTGCTTGTTTGTATTTCCTGTCTATTAACAGCCATTACTGAGTAGTTCTGCATTATTTTGAGAATACTTTGTTACTCATTTATGGGAAATTCTAGCCAGTGACCAGTGTTAGGCTGAAAACAACATCTCTCAAACTTGTGTGGCAACTATTATAATCAGATAAGAACTTGTGGTTGACTTACACACAAGGGTTTGGATTACATTGTTATATTCCTGTGTTCACAGTTCGGAGATGTCGACATGCCTATGGAATCTGAATCGGAGGAAACATCACGGCAGCCCAGAAGTGGTACCGGGGTCGACCGCTACCTCACTGCGAGGAGGCACACGGTCGGACCGGGAGACACGGCACATGAACAGGTTAGAAAGTGACGTTTGTTTATTCAGAATGAGCATCTATCGACATATGGCAGTCCCTGGCAACCTTTGTTTCTTTCTGAATCGGTCAGTTAAGTGTCCATTGACTTTCCTGGAACTCTCCCCATTTCCTAAACCTCACCAGTCAGTTTCCTCCATCCCTATTCAGCGTTTCTGCCTGGAGGAGCAGCCACTAGCTACGGAAGCTTGCAAATTTTTTCTCCTGTTGCTTGGTGAGAAAATTTTGTTTCTGTGAAATTTGATAAATTTTCAAAAAGACGATTTGCAATAATTGAAGTGTTTTCTAACTTACACGAAACAGAGGAAGAAAGTATCATCAGTTGCACAATTTTTCTGTTAGATCCCACACGACTGGTTTTGGGCAGTTTCGACCTATCGTCTGCCGTATAACTGTGAATCGTTAACATAAGTAGTGTCCATTGCTTCACACTGGCAATGTGTGGGTGTCTCACAGTTCGGTTATATATTAAATGATGGGCTCTAAACTACCCAAAACTGGTTCTGTGTGATTCCCGTTCAAAAGAATGGAGAAAATCAGCTCAATGACTCTTAGGAGAGTCACCCTGTAGATATAGTTTTATGTTACCATGGGATAAAGTGTAACGAAATGGATGAAGTGTGAAAATAGTTGGAAGTCTGATGTACATTAGCGCTTCCACTTACCTTTAATTTGGAAGTTTATAGTTTTGTATATGTAATTCTGTAGCTGCACAATGTTGGAGAAAATTTTTGGGTTGCAATTTGTAACATCAGCACTTACTTGTGTCATTATTGTGTGAAGATAATACACAACTTTTATACAAATTCCGTGCGGGTATATAACAAAAATAACTGCTACATTCTAATCTTCTGTAAATTGCTACAGTGATGTCAGGTGTGATAAGTATTTGTCCTAGACAGCGCCTCAAAAGAAATTGCGGGGACAGCAGTGACTCAGTTGTACTGGTTGCAGGTGCTGGAAGCGCACTACATCGCGGGTGCGGCGGCGGTGCAGCAGCTGAACATCCTGCCCAACACGAACCTGCCGCTGAACATCCCGCTGGTGCAGCACCAGCCGCCGCAGAACTTCAGCATCAAGGACCAGCACCTGCTCAAGCCTCCCACTGTCATGGGGGCTAGTGAGTGTAATGTCGCCTTTACCTGTAGCATTTTCTCTCTGTGCCGAATTTATTGATACTACTTGTATTGACACTTATTGTTACTGTTTCTTGATGCAAACTGCAGTTCTGTAGATTTTTAAAAAAAATTTAAATTCCTATTGTTAGGCCGTTTTGATTAATTATTTATTACACAATCGTGATTTCAGGTGTATAGTGTTTCTGAGTTTAAAATTGTCTGATACATGTAAACTGCATTAAAATCTGAAAATATGTTGTGTTGCTGCATATTTCCAATACAGAATGAGCATATTTGCTGTAATATCTGTCAATTCAAGTGTATACCAGTTAGTCTTTTTATTTGTATGCTTACCAGAGGATCTGACTTTTACTAGTGGGGGACACGAGTATCATATGTCCCTATATTCTTTTTTTTTTTTTTTTTTTTAAGTTATCCAATAGATTTTTTACTCTAGTTTTTCCAGCTTGACACTCGTGGACAGGGTCCCAATTTGTATTAATTAACTTTTCAATGCTCCTCCCTCTGGCTTCTTACCTATGACACTTTATATTCATTTGAATAAATTGGTTTCTTATGACAAAATGTTGGCGGGAATGGCTCATGAAATGCAAATATTCCAGAGGCCAGGCTAACCACAAATTTGTCTCTATGTAAATTATCCAGACATGCCTTATTATGGACCGAGCGAGGTGGCACAGTGGTAACACACTGGACTCGCATTCGGAAGGAGGTGGTTCAAATCCACCTCCGGCCATATCCAGATTTAGGTTTTCCATGATTTCCCTAAATCACTCCAGGCAAATGCCGGGATGGTTCCTTCAAAGGGCGCGGCCGATTTCCTCCCCCATCCTTCCCCAAAAATCTGAGTGTAAGCTCCATTGGAGAGTAAAAGCCGCAGAACATTTGGGACAACCAGACCTGAAGAAATTGTGTCTAATAAACAACTGGTAAAGGGACTCCTTGCACTGTTCAAGGGCATTGGTTGGCTTTACTAGATATACAGGGAGCGATACCGCACAATAAACTTAGTTTTGGTGCGGGCAGTGGCGGGTTGGACCAAGACTGTTTTGGCTTCCCTGGAAAAGTCAAATCAAATCAAGCTCCGTCTCTAATGACCACGTTGTCGACGGGACGTAAAACCCTAAGCTTCCCTTCCTTTATTATGAGTAGGACACTTGTCATGCAGTGCAAGTTTAAGGGTATTTATAAAGGCTTCAGACTCCTGATGCTTCTAGTCTCCCATTTCAATATTAAAGTCTACTCTCTCTCTCTCTCTCTCTTTTTTTTTTTTTTTTTTTTTAATGAAAATTCACCGTAAATATGGTGCAGGATCAGCAACTGGTAATACATTGAAAACAATTTATTTATCCGTCACAGTTGCACTATTGAGGAGTTGGTAACTAGTTTCGGACTTAATTGTCCATTTTCAAACCCTTGGCCTTATTCCAGCCGTAATAATACACTGCATGAAGCAAATGACTGATAAAATCTGTATGTTGCCCACTGTTAATACTTAAATACATTTAAAATCGGTTAAAATAGATGATGCATCCACAGGCCTCCGGCCGCTGTCAACTCTGCATTTATTTCGGAACTGTATGGTGACATGTCTAATTCTGAACATTTTGTGTATTGTTTAATGTAAATTGCAGCCCCACCATTTTTTTGTGTTCCTTACACATTATATAAACTACAACATAACCTTTGGGAATGAAACAGTCACCTTGATTGTGTTTTAGCCAATCAAATTTACATTTTTAATGCTTGATGTCTTCAGCAGATGATGATTCCATAAAAACTTTGTTTCTTCCACCTGATGTAAGATCTTTATTATTACTCATGGATTGCGGCACTATTGGGGACTCACACATTAATAAAAGACTAATCAGCTCTTCACTGCATTTACATATTTTGTACCTTACTTACTGTACATCTGTGAAGCGACTATAGGCATCAAAAAATGCTTTGCAAAGAATAGTTATGTCTATTAAAACTGGTAATTATTATACAACATTTAAGTTTTATGCAATGTTTTACAAGAACTATAAAAATTCTGAACAGACGCATAGAAGATTTTTGTGGTCTGTTAGTATGTTAGCAGGTATGTTGCTTATGTACGACTCTGTGAACTCCGGACTGCCCTATATTTTGGCAGTGTTTGGAACTTGAGTAAAATGCTCTTGTCCAGTAGGGCTGCCAAATGCCTCGGCCCTTGAGTGGCCTAGGGTAGGCCATCCCCACTGCCCTAACTTAAGTCTGTCACTACATCAGATTGTTTATTCCATTCAACAAGTTTTGAAATTTGTGTGTACTTTCAATGAATGTAGCAAGTCACCTTGAAATTATGATCATGAACATCCTGTCATCTTGAATTTTAATCCTGCACTTCAACCTGTTGTTTATTACTATCATTGATTCTAAATTACTGGAAACAACATAATTTTTTTCATCTTTCAGATCCAGTTAGGGACTTCATTAAATGTACAGCATAAATAACACTTCAAACTTGAGTATTTGTGCGAATTCTTCACTTTCCCTTGCTGCTCCAGCATTCTTCTTCTTTAACTGATTTCTTCTAGTTCCAATTACTTCTTCTTAAACTCAACCTGTCTTGCTCTAGGTCCCCCTCGTGCTTTCACTCTATGCCTCCATTATTCTTTTAGGTATTCTTCCACCTCCATTATCTTTGTATGTCCAAATCATTTTAACCTGTTCTTCTCAGTTGTGTTATTCAGCTTCTCCACTACAATTTCCGCTTAATGTAATTTCTCTCTCTCTCTCTCTCTCTCTCTCTCTCTCTCTCTCTCTCTCCCCTTCCCCTCATTTACTTCTTGGAATTGTACTGAGAAAATCGACTGTTATACCAATGTTCAAGAAATGCTTCATGTTAACAATTTTGACATACATGTCAATAAATAAGCTTAAAGTATAACATAACTCTACCTTATTTTTGAAAACATACATTTGAGGGAAACATAGGCATTAGGTTTGTAAATGTAGTACAAAATATTTGCACTCTCATTAGGTGATTCATGCCAGATTTTTGCAGCATGATTGATTAGTAGTAGTTTGAGTGAATGGATGAGTTGTTGTTTCTATTTCTTTTTGCAATAATTCAGCAACTGACCCAGTCTTTCTCTTGAGGTGCTGTGAGCTGTGTTGTTAATTCATAAGTGAACAAAACTGATGGACTGTTAGATATTTTGGCTCACTACCTCCCAAATTTCGAGAAAACCAATACTAAATCAACCCAGAATTGACTGTATTAATAGTTAATTCTAAACTGAGCTCTTTTCATCATCATGTATGTTGTTATTTTCGAAAAAACCTAGAAAAGAAACTTATTACTGCCGCTTATACATGCAGTAAGCGCTAGCCGAGCAAGTCGGTTCTGTAGTTTTGTTGTTGTAATGATTGTAAATCCTTTACTGTTTCCATGAAATTCTGTCAGTCATCGCGATAATAGAAAACAAGCTTCCCTACTTTGTACTCTTTGGATGTACTCTGTCAATCATACCTGATTAGGCTTCCTTACTGCGCAGTGAGGATGGGCAGTCTTTCTAGTAGTTCTGCTACATCTTCTTACTGGTCTGCTAATAAAATGCAGTCTGCGATTTGCCTTTCTCACAATATTTTCTATATGTTCTTTCCAATTTAAGTCTGTTGTAATATTAATTCATGTATTTAGTTAAATTGGTTGTATTTATTAGATTTGCTTATCTAGTAAACAAAGTTTAGTGGATTCCTTTAGTACCCATGTGTAGGACTTCCAGAATTCATTATTTTGGGTCAGGTGCCAATTTGCTCATCATAGATATATCTTGCTTAAATCATTCAGCAGTTGGTTTTGATTTTCTGACAACTTTACTATAGGATAAATGACAACACGACCTAAGAGTGCTTCTCAGATTATCTCCAAAATCATTTATATAAATAAGGAACAGCAGATGATCCATAAAACTTGCTACGGAACAACAGATATCACTTCTTAATGGTCCTTATGCCACCCCTGAACATCTCTTTGAGTCCATTCTGAATGTGAATGTGTCTGAATTTTGTTTTCCTCAACTACCGATAAGGAAAATGAGTGGTTTGAGTTTCACAGTTATGACATTCATTGCAGAGAAGTAAAAAATAAATAAATAAATAAAATGGGGGGAGGGGGGTGGGGTTAAACATGGACAAGAAGGTGTTGACAACCTTCCATGGTGGTGATGAGCAGAATTGCAGTCAAGTTTGGTACCTATGTAACATAATTAACCAGCCCTCTTTAAATCTCACATGAAACTGTGTGCTCTGGCCCTTTTTACCTCCCTTCAAGTGTCAGTTCCTAGCTATTCAAAGCATTGTCGAGCCCAAAGGTGCTATTGTATGCTGCCACGCTTCTGCACCCCTGTATGTGAAGGCTGTACACTCCTAAGAGCTAAATTTCAAACTTCTGCATCACAGTGGAAGACAATTTTCAGATTTTGAAAATGTAATTTTAATTTTGTTACATAACATAGCTGCAGTATGATGGAAATAGTGAAATTGTAGACAAGGTGTAATCTGATTGTAATTTATGCTGTGGGGAACTATGTTTTGAGTTAATGTGTTATAGAGAGAAAACACCAAAAGTTGGGTAATAATAACATTTGGAAAAAAGAAAGAAAGAAAGAAAGAAAGAAAGAAAGAAAGATTAAGGGAATCCGAGAAAGGTCAACTGGCAAAAGTTTGTTGAAATTTGTGTGGCTATAACCCTTTCCACCCAAACTTACTTGTTGATATGGTGTCTGTTTTTTGTACATGTCTGAAAAGAACAGATACAATATCAATAATTGTAAATTTGTCCCCAACAGGCAACTGATTATTTCAATGTGTACACATTAATACACTCGATCCCTTGTGGGATTACGGTACAGGCTGTGAGTGAGAGGAATTAATGGGCAGAGAGCAGTACAATCTTAGTGTGCTACAATTAGAGAATTTGGGTCAGTGTGCCTGGATAGTCTAAATTGACCCTGCCCTGCCCTGCCCTGAAATGGTTGAAATGTTTACATATTTCAAATTCACTCAACTGTACTCGTTCATACTTTTTTACCCTTATCATAGTCTTCCGATATCGTCCTAACTGACGTGCAACGATCTTTGTCTGCACGATCATCGTGTGTCAGTTACCAATATTTGATGGTCAAAAAGCAAATCCAAAATCTCAGAATTGTGTAGGTTCAGGTGGAAAGGTAAACTTCTCAAAGCTGTACGTTAGTGAAAGATTTACAGATGATACAGATTAACCTAAACAGTGTAGCTGCCTAAAGTTTTACCACTAGGCTTTATCACCTACCAGATACGGTTACTACACTGCAGCTGTTTGCTTTCAAGACGCATCAACGGAGGCAATTAATCGAACTACTTTACCGTCTTTTGGTGCCACAGATTGAGCATTTAGAGCTCGAGACAAAGCTTCGGCCGGCAACTGCTTGAGCCTTCTGCTTGTCCTAGTAGAACAATTGTTGTACACTCTCCCTTTCAGTTGTTGTTATTTCTTACCTTTGTTTGAGCGCCTTAAGTGTCAGGAAATCACTTCACAAATAGGCATATCAGGTGGGCATTGTGCCATCATGGAAGTGGTCTTTGAAAGAGCTTGTTACTTTGTGCCCTTTGCAGCATCTGCAGCTTAGAAATTCCCTAGATATGTGCTACCACTGTCCGATCCCATTCACTGTAACTGGCTGGATTTGAGTTACATTGAACAGCATAGTGTTGTAATACCTGCATAAAATATGTATACACTTTTGTGCAGCTCCTTTTTAAAGGATTTATTTACTCAGAAATAGGTGATTGTACTTCATGTGGAACAATTTATAGTGGAAGCCGAGTTTTTAATATTTTTATGTCTGTTAAAGTAATCTGTTTGATGTGAAATGTATTTTCTCAATTCATATTTTACAAGGTCCACGGAGACTGTACATCTTCCACAATAGGGACATATTTAATAGCAATAAGTAACTTCAACGAACGCTCGCCTTCAGCAGAAGCAGCTCTTTTACTCGTGTCCTTTTGTCCTCCGGCAGTCGGCGGCTTCGGTCGGCGAGCGTCGGACGGGGGCGCGAACCTGCAGATGTTCTTCAGCCGTCAGATGGAAGGCGTGTGGAGCCAGCCGGGCAGCCAGGAGCAACTGCAGCTGGTGAGTGCAAGCGGGGGCAGCAGCAGGGCGGGACTGGCAGTGGGGAGTCTCTCTCTCTCTCTCTCTCTCTCTCTCTCTCTCTCTCTCTCTCTCTCTCTCTCTCTCTCTCTCTCTCTCTCTCTCTCCCCCCCCTTTCCTCCTCTCCTACTACCCCTACCGATTGGGGACAATTGATTGTGGAGTAAAAGTGAAGATGTTGCTATCAGTTATCTTGCAAGGCTGTTATTTTTCAAATTACATCCTTGTTGCTCTTCAGGTCTGCAATATCTGTAGAGTAACTCAACATCTACCTGCCTTGGGGAATATAATATTGAAACAGAGCTCCATAGTACCTTCAACTATGGTAAAGGTGTAGTCTTCTGTAGAGATTTAGTCAACATTCCAGTAGAAGAACTAAAGTGAGAATGTCCAATCTGAGTCCTTCACACTAACTTTTAATAGTCCTCAACTACCAGAGTATGTGAAGGCGGGTATTCTGCATTTATGTGTACAGGCCTATGTCCCTAACCCCGTGCGCTTTTCTAAGTGTCGGCGCTTTGGACTCGCCACCTCGGGATGCGAGGGAGAGGCCACTTGTGACAAATGTGGCAAAGCTGCACACGACGGGTCCGACTGCATGCCATCTGCAAAGTGCATTAATTGCTCAGGGGATCATCCAGTCTGGAGTAGGAGCTGTAGTGTTTATCATCAGGAGAAAAAGATACAGGAGATCAAAACAACTAAGCGTATCTCCTATGCTGAAACCAGAAAGACCTTTAAGGCAATGCAACCTCCTTTGTTCGCTACCTACTTTGCATCTGCCCTGCAAAAGCCTGTTGCCAAAGCTGACGCCTTCACACAAACGGAGGTTGTTAGTGTAGTCATGAACACTTGCACCTGTCAGTGTACTCGTCAGGCAGCAGAAACATCAGCACTTCTGCAGAATCTGTTCACCCATCCAGCACTACTGCTACCACATTCTCTACAGCCACTACAAAACAACCCAAGGGCAAAAAAAGCAACCCGGAAAGCCGAACAGGAGGCAAAACAGGACTCAAACCATCCGACCATGTTGAAGTTGTTATAGCAGATGCTTCCTCTGACTCATCTCCAGTGCCCATGGAGATTGATGGACATTTGGGGCAATAATCTCACCCCAAAACTGAACTTTGTTCAGTATCCCCAAATCGGCAGAAGGAAAGAGTTAAGGTGCGACATCCGTTATCTGTGGCTCTCATATTACAGTGGAACTTGAATGGATTCTGGACCATCTAGAAGACCTAAAATTACTGATGTAGGAACCCCCCTGTGTTTGTGCTTATGAGAAACACATTTTGAGTCTTCTGACATGCCCATACTTAGAAGCTAAACCATTTACCTTACTGGCGGAAGGGCCAAGGGAGGAGTTTCTGTGTTTGTCAGTAATGCACACCACTCCTCGGCCATTCTTTTGGTTACTGATCTCAAAGCCGTGGCAGTGGAAGTTCGTGTGGGTTTGAGGATCACTGTGTGTTCCTTGTATGTACATCCCCAGGAACCGATATACTCTGAGGCTCTCACAAGTCTCATCGAGCAACTCCTTGATCCGTATGTTCTGATGCAAGACTTCAATGCCCACAACGTTCCACTTGCCCGAGGGGCTGTGTTGTAGAGTGCCTCATGATGTCACAGGAACTCCGCATACTCAAGTGGGCAATCCCACACATTTTTGTGCCACCATGGAGACGTTCTCAGCATTGACCTTTATTTCTGCTCTCCAGCTCTTGCAGACTCTGCTCAGTGGGAAGTAACGGATGACCTTCACAACAGTGCCCACTTTACACTGTGGATCCACCTACAAGATGGGCCACCATTGGGCAGAAGCCACCACGGTGGATCACTAGCAGGGCTAACTGGACATTGTTGAGTCATCTGGCTGTATTTGAACACAGAGATGACATCCGTGATTGGGTGGACCACATAACACAAGTGATCCACTATGCTGCTGACCTTTCAGTCCTAAGTCATCAGGTCATTTTCAAAGGAATCCTGTGTCTTGGTGGACAGATGAGTGGTACTTAGCAATTTGAGCCAGGCGAGCTCCCGTAAGAAGGTTTAATGGTGCTTCATCAACTGACAACATTGCAGCCTTTAGAGTTGCAAGAGCCAAGGCTCAATGCATTATTAGGAGAGCAAGAGAAAGTCACAGCAAGCCTTCCTGAGTTCTGTCAACCATTCCACTTGTTTCACAAAAGCATGGGAAGCCATCAGGAGGATTTCTGGTAAAGGCAGTCATTCAACTAGTGCAGCTGTGCTGATAGAGGGATATCTCAAATCAACACCTGAAGACATCGCCCAGACAGTGGCAGAGCATTTTGCCCATACTGCTGCCACAGATAGCCAGGGTCTAGTGTACCAACAATTTTGTGCGACTGTGGAGAGGAGCAAGTTGGATTTTAGATCTAACAATGCTGAGTCCTACAACTGTCCTTTCTCTGTGGGAGCTGGAATCAGCTCTGTCTGCATCTTGTGACACTGCACCTGGCCATGATGGTATACTGCACAGCATGCATTGGCACTTTCCTTGAGAATCTAAGTAAATATTTCTTCAAAGTTTTAATTTGATTTGGCATGTTGGCCATTTTTCCAAATCGTGGAGCGAAGTGATTTTAATTACGCTTCTGAAACCACTTCCTAGTAGTTATCAGAGTGGCCCTCTAACTAGCAGTGTAGGAAAACCCTAGAACGAATGATCAGTTGCCGCCTGGTCTTGATGCTAGGAGACCAGGAAGTTACTTTAGCAGCTCTTAGTGTGCTTTCCGGAGATACCTCTCCACTGTTGACAGTCTGGCCCTGTTAAAGTCTGCTATTCAGCAGGCTTTCCTACATAAAAAAGCACTGTATTGTGATCTTTTTTGACATTAGTAAGGCATACGATACTTCTTGGAGACACCTTATTCTGGAGCAGCTCCATCAGTAGGACTTCCGGGGCCACCTCCCCATTTTCCTACAGTCTTTTCTGTCACAGGGTTTTTTTTAGGTTCTATGTTGGTGGCATGTAACGAGTGTTAAATTCCTTGTTTGCTCATACTCACTGAGTGCCCTTCGATCCTTCAAAGCCTGTACCCACCAGATAAAGTAGTCCAGAATTTCCTTTCCCTCCTACAAAGTCTGGGGTAGGTGGTGTCCTTATGCTGGGTCCCAGGTCATACGGGTATTAGAAGGAACGAAAGGGCAGACGTCGCAACGAAAGAGGTGTGTCGCTCGAGTACGATATGTCGGTGTCCTATTCCCTTGCACACTCAGGCCAGACTGTCGAGATACAGTAGTGTGTCGATGGGAGGACAAGTGGTGGGAAATAATGAACGAGTTGAGAGTCATGAAGTCCACCACTTGGCCGTGGCGCACATACTTACAACTGCGTAGGTGGGACGAAGACCACCTCACTCGTCTTCGTACAGGTCACTCTCCCGTGACACACAGCTTGCTCTGGCGGGAGGATCCTCCTCGTTAACTGTGCATCACATTTTCGTGGTATGTGTTTTACATTCAGATCAAAGGGTGGCAGCTATTTTGATGGGAGAGCTGTGCTCTATTTTAAGTGATGGTCAAATGACTGTGGTCCATCTTTTAAAATGTTGTGAATTCTCCAACTTACTTCTGGCTTTTTGTTATTGGTCAGATAGTCTTTTCCACCTACAACTTCTGTTTATCCTGTTAGTTTTACTGGTCAAATTTAGATTGGGATCACCTGTCTGTACCACTACACGACTTAAGCAAGTTTTAAATGTACCTGTTTTGATGGGTAGATGTGGAAGGAAAGAGGCACTTTTTAGACGGCTCCCGATTTTCCTCGGGTCTCGTTACTTGTGCGGTTTGAATTACATTCACTCGTCAGAGTTTTGTACGGGTGCCGATATCCTCAATGTCGAGTGCCCCTCTGACCCACACAAAACATCGACAACAACAAATACACTACTGGGGCACAGTGGTCACTGAGACAGCACGGCCTACCCTAGCACGCTTCAAAGTCGGAAGCAAATTCTCAACTGAATCGTGTACCACTGATGTAATGCCCCTGCCCACTACTCTCCACTTAACAATTTATGTTGAGAGTTTGGACCTGGTCTGCATCCACAATGAAAAAAATATCTTTGGCCATCTTTGTGTCATCAACACTCTGTGCTAGTGGCAGAGACGAAGTCGACAGCTGCCCCTTTTCTCGGTGGCGACATTTGGAGTTGTGCAGTGTGAAGAATCTGGTACTACAGATAAGTATTTCTCATTGGTGTTGTGTGAAGGAGCCCACAATTTGTAACATTGAATTGCTACACCACCTGGCATAACTGGAGTGCTTTTATGCGGAGAAAGTGTTTATGTGGAGATACAAAAATAAAATCCAATGGCAAGCCAAAGAACCGTATTTAAAATTATTATGAAATGCCTAGAAAACCTTTCTGATTTAGAGTGTAGACTAAAGAGAAATTGTGCTGTGAAAGTTGTTTAAATGCAACATTCTCAAACATGATATATAAAAAAGGGTTACACAAATGGCCAAAGAAAAAAGCACACATTCATTATAGACCTGTATAACAGTACTAGAAGCATTTATTCATACCCTCATATGTATCTACATCGGAATATTTATAAGATAGTAGCTGTAACCAGGCAACGGTGCTTTGGCTTGTTTCAGATGAAGTGGAAAAGAATGAACACGAAAGCACACATTTCTAATACTCAGTGGGTGGGCATCGGATACACATCCTCCACTTGCAGCTCCCTCCCCCTGTCCATCTCCTCTCCCTTCTTCTTGTTCATGTACCACCTCTCCATCTTCTTTTCTCTCTCTGTCCACCTCCTCCTGTCCCTCTCTATATATTTCCAGCATTTCCTCAAACTCCTCTTGCACCAAAGTCTTTTTGGTGAAATGTTCAAATTTCTTATCTCAGAAATTTCTTGATCAAATTCTTTCAAATTTTGACATACTGAAATACATGTATGTTTTTTAGATACCTAATATTTAATATGTGTAATATATGCACTTACATACATTTTATAATATGGAAAAGTCATTAGGTCAGATAATCAAAGCACATACATACATTTACATTTTTATTAATGCAAACTGGCATACTTTCTCACAAGCTGATCTTATGTGAGAACAGCCAGGGTAACTACTAGTTACAGCACAATAAGAAGTAAGCGTCCAGTGCATTTGCGTGTTCCTTAAATTCGGTGGTTTCGTATTGTGTTTGTTTGCAGTTGCAGCCGGGAAGCCCCACTCTCTCCCAGCGTTCGCAGCCCATTGCTGCCGCTAACGGTAGTCCGGAGGGCGTCCGCGTGTCTGACGGCCTCCCTACCGAGGACTTGCCTGACGCGCATGATGTGGCGAGGTAAGTCGTTGTGGTGAAAATATTTTATACTCAGGATCACCAGTGTATCTTGTACATCTTTAGTTCGCATCTTCTCTGTATCAGAATATGAAACACACATGAGGAGAGATAAATGCAAAAGCTGAATGTTCTGTTACCAAACACTGGGCAGTGTGGAGGAACGTGCTTGGTAATTACCTTGAACAATCTCTTGAAAAATAGGAAGGAAAAGTCTGCTGATTGGAGAGGTGTGTGTGGTACAGAGACTTCTGACTTGTTAAATGTTTGAAAATAGATCAGCTATTGCGCAGGCATTCTAAGGACAACATCAGGATCTAACAAGATGGCGCTAAGGTCCGTATATCATTTTATTCATCGACAATTTTTCTTTGTCACATGTTTTTCCTTGTGAGGTGACATTGGGTGGCTGCACCAGATAGTATGATTTAAACTTGGGTGTCCCTCCCCCTTCCCCAGGTTTCATTAAAGAAAAGGTTTATGCACATTTTCCTGGTACTGTCAATGTAATCACTGAAGAAATTGATGGTATTTACTAGAGTATGAATCATATTCAGGGACATGGTCTGGGATAGGTTTCATCATTGTGTGGGCAAAGAAGTTCCACATACACAAGATATCATATTGAAAACCAAGTACATTACTTACCCAAATCTAAGCCGTGCTCGAATCTAAAAAATCATGCCCAAAAAATGTGACACAATTTTCAAGACAAAAACTCAAATCTGCACCAAAAAATAAGATTCAAAATTTAAGGGGCTGGGGGGGGGGGGGGGCGGGGGAGTTGTAGGCTCCATTTAAAAATCAAAACAAAGTTGATTCATTCAAATATGAGATAAAATTAGGTAGAATCAATGAAGATACAGCTACAGTAGTTGGGTTTAATTCATAACCGCTGGCTGCAGTGGCCGAGGGGCCTGCGGCGCTTCAGTCATGGTCTGCACGGCCACTACGGTCCGGGTTTCGAATCCCCCCACGGGCATGGATATTTGTGCCGTCCTTAGTTGTAGCTAGTTCATAAGTAGTTTGTAAGTTTAAGGACTGATGACCCCGTAGTTAAGTCCCATAAGCTCTACAAACATTTGAACATTTGATTCATAACCAAGGTTATTTAGTGAAAATACTTTGTAGGTGTTGGCAGTAGTTGTTAATGGAAAACATTCACAGCCAATCATATGTAATTGCAAACAACTGTTGAGTCTTTGCAAATGAAGACATATCTGCATTTCTGTCTTACTTTCACTGTGATATTGCGTTCAGCCCAACTACAAAATCTAAAATCAAGAAATATTCATAGAAAAACGTTAACATATTTCTGACAAGCAAATGTGTGAAAGTATTTGCTGTTTCATACTTGGAATGATACAGGAAGCAGATACTGCGTACTGAAGAAAAATGCAGTTAAATATGAGACTTTCATTATGCAGAAAGAAAACTTTGCTTCGGAACAGTGCTTCATCAAGCAATCTTAATGTCTAATGATCGATGTTTAACATGAATATAGGTAGATAGTTAATAATATAGTGAGGACAGTTTACAACTCACCGCAAAGACGTGGTGACGAGCTGCGACAGGCACATACAAAAGACACACACATACAACACATTCAGCTATCGGCCATGGCCTTCATCAGAAAACAGAGCACTCACGCAATCACACAGGCACACAACACAGTCATACAACCATCACCTTTTGTATGTGCCTGTCGCAGCTCGTCGCCACGTCTTTGCGGTGAGTTGTAAACTGTCCTCACTATATTATTAATTCCAACCTGGACTTTCCATTATTAGGTAGATAGTTAAGTGGATCAGTTGGTATTGTTGCAATTAGCACAAGGAATTATGACAATTGCAAATATCCTGCCAATAGCATCAAACCAAGCAATCCATACAGTTTGGTGCTATACTTTAGCCCCCAACTTCTCTTGTCCATCATT
This sequence comes from Locusta migratoria, assembly GCA_026315105.1. Lineage (NCBI taxonomy): Eukaryota > Metazoa > Arthropoda > Insecta > Orthoptera > Acrididae > Locusta > Locusta migratoria. The sequence continues at coordinate 357,442,487 of CM048751.1, read as the reverse complement.
GGCTGTGTACAATGTATAGAAACACACAAGAATATGTCTGAGATGCAAAACTGTATATTTTAAAGTTGTGCTACCAGTTTCCTACATAACCACATATTTGGAAATTGACACATTCCCAGCTAACTCGTTCAAAGATCCTAATGGATCGATAACCATTGAATAATACATTTAAAAAGAATTAATAATCCACAAACTGACAGTGTACTCTTTACTTTGATATCACACTTCCTTTCTTTTTGAGTCAACATGCGTATTAGAACACACAGAGTAATAATTATTTTTTTACAGTTTTACAAACACATTTACTTAGAATTTCTTCAATGTGTGGAACACATGTAACAATGTCTTTGAGGGTTTTGTTTTCCTCCAGGTATGGGTGGAACTAACTGTGGAAAGTGGCGGGCTGTCAGTCTCGTAGGAAAGTGATCAGAAGAGACTAATCGTGTTTTTTTTTTTTCTCTCTCTCTCTCTCCTTGATTCGTTGTCATACTTCTTGATCAGCTGTCTTATCAGTTCTAATTGAAATTTGGCTAATGGTAGCTTTGACACTGTTTTTAATTTATACACAACATGAGAATTCACCACAGTGAAGTCTATAAGATGGAAAAATACTTTCTTGTACCACTTCATTGTTTTATGTAAACATTCAACTGAACTTAGCAGCATATCGATTTTGTCTAGGGTTCCCATATTTTTGTTATATTCTTGAATGCACAGAGGTTCTCCAGTTTTTTGGTTTGTTTTACCAGTTGGTACCATTGTGTCAGCATGAATAGTAGTGAACATGTTGCCAAATTTTCGGTCAAGCTATTTCACAATCATAATATGTCCACAATTTTTACTCCGTGACTGTCCTTTTACTTGTGGTTTCTCAATGCCGGGCACTTTTTTCCTGTCACTTCTAACTGTTCCACACAGATTTGTTTGATTTCTGTGCAAAAAACCAGCAAGAAGTGGGCTCATATCTCAGTTGTCTGTGTATAGACTGTGACCTTTGCCAAGGAATGGCTGTGTGAGTTGCAAGACAACAGAGCCAGAAATTCCCAGTGTTTTATCAAATACACTCAGCAGTGATGATGCAACTGTATAAATTATGAAGTCTAAGATATAGTCTATTTTGACATTGGTGATCACAAAAAATTTTACACTAAATCTATGTATTTTCGTCTTTATATACTGTTTGAAGGACAAACGTCCTTCGAAAAGCACTGAAGATTCGTCTATGCAAAGATTCTCAAAAGGATAAAAATGTTCGCTACACACTTTTCCAATGTCATTCAACACCATGTTTATCTTATACAGTCTATTATTTGGTTCTTGTTGCTCGTTATCAAAGAAATGCAGGAGCCTAAGTAGCAACAAATAGCGGTCTCTCAGCATTGTCTCACCAAATATTGGAGTGTGCAGTAATTTATTGGTAGACGAACAGTCGTTCAGGTTCAGCTTTTTCTTCCTAGAAATTAGCATTGTTACTGCTAAAAACATGTAAATTCCTTTGGAGATTGTGTCTTTCCACTTACGTAGTCTAGATTACAGCGCTGGATCTGTATTAGAAATCAATTACTGGAAATATCTATTCATCTCGAAAGCTATTTTACCCGTAAGTTCTGGAGTAACAAAACATTCGAACTAATCTATTATTTCAGATGTGCCGTTAAAACAGCAAGAAACGTCTTTGAAACCAGAACTCGTTTCACTAAATTGATGGGCTTTTGGATGAAACTGTTTACCCAGTGAAACATTTCTTATTTGTTACGCGGGTGGCGATGGCGCACAGCGGCATTGTTAGCATCTGAATTGTCTGGTAAATGCTCATTATGACAATGAAAATGTGCTGGAGTTTCATCATCACTTATATCACTGTATACGTAATTGAAACTAGGATCTTCATCTTCACTTTCCAAGGTGCTGAATAACTCATTTAAAGCTGATACTTCTCTTTCACTTAGACCAACATAAGACGAAGATGCCATTCTGTACAAAGAATGACGCAGTACAACTACTCCATTGTTGAGATGAGAGTTATAACCAGTCCTAACAGAGAGCAGTACATGTAAAGGAAAATAAATACAGAAAACAGTTTAAAAACGAGAGCCGCATACGAAAATTAAAGGGTGCCCGTATATATATGGGCGCCGCATCTGATGTGTAGCAATTACCACCCGTATATATACGGGCATAGCAGTGAAAGGGTTAACTACAAACCAATCAACCAAAAATCCTAAATTGTAGTCCATGGTTACTAGTGATGTAAAGAAATTTATGTTTATTGCTAGGAATGTTTGAAAGACTGCTATCTACAGTTAAAGATAAACAATACTGAATTTCTCTTCCCTTTGTTGCTTGATGTATTAAGATTCAGTGCTCGAAACACACAAACAAAGTACATTCATCTCCTACCATATTTGTAATTATCATTTTTATTGGCACAGAAGTTTTGGCACCAGTATTTATCTTTAGAATCTACTACATTTGCCTATCACTTTTTTTATTTGATACCAAAAGTTATTTGTTATGGTTCCTAGCTAGTATCATTTTTCAGATCTTTCATTTCCTCTAAATCCAACTCTAACCAGCAGGTGGTTTTGGATCACGAAAATGGAAAAAAGTTCAGTTCGGATTCGAGTAAATACAGTAAATTAAAACTGCATTCTATATCCTTTCAAATAGTAACATAATTTTCATTGCTTCACGTTTTGTTTTTATTGAATTTTTGAAATCAGGAAGTTTATTGTGGTTCATCTTTTATAATAAGAAATTTAACACACTTTGGACTTGAAAAGTTCTTTTGTTATACATACGTTATTTCAATCTTGCCATTGATGTCCCTCTTGTGTTAACTAGTTAGAGTATGTGAAATATACCTTAATTCTGTAAATATGAATGGCACCAGATTAAGGGATGGTTAAATCTTTTTTTAAATGTTGAATTTTACTACCTTTGATTGTTTCCATGCCATAAATGTTTTCTGCTTTCCCTTTAAAGTCACCACTTACTACAAATCGTATTGACGTACTTATGGACGTTAGCTGAGCTGCTGACAGACCATAAAACAGAAAATCACATCGGCACAACTAAATGTTTGGCCATGGCCTTCATCAGAAAGAGAAACGCATTTTTCACACAATCACTCGACAACTATATACGTGGCTACCCCAGTACTGCAAGCATCTAGACTGTGAGTGAGGAGGGCAGTGGAGGGGGAAGGATGCCAGGTGAAGGTGGGGATGGGAAGTTCTGTATTGTAAAGACTCTGATAGGTGCAATGAGAGATGCAGTGAAGGAAAGACGCGGGAGAGGATAAAAGGCAGGTGTAGAGGTATGTGCAGAGGGAGAGGGTTTTATGAAACAAAAATATGTATATATTAGTGTGTGCTACAGGGTGGTCCCTCTTGCTTTTCACCACAGTTTGATTGTGGCCATTCATCATGATGGATAGCTGGTTTGTTACCATGTCAATGTAAAATGATGTAGAGTTCATAAATCACATGGCTGCTTTCACAGGTGGCCAAACTTGTGATAGGGTAGAATAAGCCTGTGACAGGCCTGGAATAAGTGCTGGGTGGATTGGGCAGGTTTTACATCAGGGTCATATATCCCTGTCGTAAGGGGTTAGGGTTGGGAGTGTCATAGAGATGGTCTGGAATGTTGTGTAGGTTGGGTGGGTGGCTGAACACCACTTTAGGATGGGTTGCAAGGATCTCTGGTAGGATTTCTCTCATTTCAGGGCACGATGACATATAATCGAAAGCCTTACGGAGGTATGATTTAGTTGTTTCAGTCCAGGGTGGTATTGGGTGACAAGGAGGACATTACTTTGTGACTCGTTATTCTAGGTTGAGGTAGGATTGGTAGTGTGGGAAGATATTGCTCAGTACATCTGTTTGTGGACTAGGTCAAGAGGGTAATGTCTGTCTCGAAGGCCTTTGTGAGGCCTTCGGCGTTTAGGACGAGGGACTTCTAATCACTGCAACTTTGCCATCTATTGGTAGCAAGGCTGTGTGGGAGGGATGTTTTGATGTGGAATGGATGGCAGCTATCAAAGTGCAGGTACTGTTGGTAATTAGTAAGTGGAATGTGGATGGAGGTGTGTACGAAGCCTTCAGTGGAGTGGAGGTTAACATCCAGGTAGGTGACATACTGGGTAGATACGGACCAAGTGAAACTGATGGGAGAAAAGGCGTTGAGATTGTGGAGGAAGGAGGACAGGGTGTACTAGTCCTGAGTCCAAATCATGAAAATATCAACTAACCCCTCCTCCCCCGCTATGTTCTTCAGGTAGATTAATGTGTTGTGATTGTTTGCCCATGTTCGTTCTCGGTTGTTTGTTGAGTATTTGGCTCTCTGTCTTTTTTTTTAATTGCAGAGGGCATTGAGCCCTCTGACTGACCACACTGAGTCACTGTGCCTGGTGAATCAGTGAACCTGAACCAGATGAGGAATTTGGGATTTTGGGAAGCTAAGATGATTTCCTCTAGATGGCCCATAAATAGGTTGGCACGGAAGGGTGCTCTATGAGTTCCCTTGGCCGTGCCGTGTATTTGATTCTATACTTTTCCTTTAAAGGAAAAGTAATTGTTTATTAGGATGTCATTGATAATACTTATAAGGCCCCAATGCAAAACCAATGCCCAATTGACCCACCCAGCACTTCCTATTCCAGTTCCATCACAGGTTTATCCTACCCCATCAGAAATCGGGCCACCTGTGGAAGCTGCCATGTAATATACCAACTTTGCTGCAATCATTGCATAACATTTTACATTGACATAGCAACAAACCAGTTTCCCCCTAGGATGAATGGCCACCATCAAACTGTGGTGAATAGCAAGAGGGACCACCCTTTTTCACAGAATGCAGCTGAACACAGACAGCACACTAAATTTCAATGGCTGCTTTACTACCCGAGCCATCTAGATCCTCCCCTCCACCACCAGCTCTTCTGAACTGTCCAGATGGGAGTTGTCCCTTCTACATATTCTATGGTCTCGCAATTACCTTGGCCTCAACCTAACATAACTTCCCTTCCTTACACCCTATGTCTAACATTACTTTTTACACTCATTGTCCTGTGTCCCTCCAATTCCATGTCTTCCTTCCAACTGTGCATCACCCCTTACAATATCTACTTTATTAATTACTGCTTTTATGTTTTTAACTTTTTTTTGCTTATTATTTTTATTGTAAAAAATCTTTTATCCTCTCCTGCCTATTCCCTTCACTGCGTCTCTCACTCCCACACATCAGAGCCTTTACAATCCATCATGCAACATGGAACTTTCTAACCCCAGCCTTACCCGGCGTCCTTCCCCCTCCACTTCCTCCCTCACTCACAGTTGAGATGCTTTTAGTGCTGGAGTAGCCGGTCACAGTGGTTGTCTCTTACAGTTGTCTGAGTGATTGTGCGAATTTATCTGCTTCTTTTTCTGATGAAGGCCATGGCCAAATGTGTGAATGTGATTTTTCTGTATTTCGTGTCTGTCAGCAGCTCGGCAAACTTCCATTTGGATTTTTCATTGTCTAATTGATGTACTCCTCTATAATTTTTAGTAATATTTACAGTTTTCATTTTATAATTACTTTGTATTGATGTTTTTAGCTATTTCTGGAGAATTCCAAGAGTTTTTTAGTTATTAATGATTCAAAATAAACCATTTAAAAGGATATATATCTGCAACTGATTAATATTTGTAACTTATTCTGAGTCCTGTTTGATTAATCTGATGGAAATTCTCCAATGAGATGCAAAATAATTGTTCAAAAGAGATAGGGACCTGCTGGTACTTTCCTCAGTACCAACCATAGTCACACCAAAAAGATGAAAATAAACATTGGAACACAAATTTTCTGAAATTAAATTTCCTCGTTCAGGTAGGAGAAAGGAGGGAGGATAAAGGGGAAGGGATACTGACAGTCTGTGCCACGAGGTAAGGATAGCACGAAGGGTGGATAGGCGGAAGTCAAAGATATTGCATGATGGGTTCTATATTTGACCTCCACCTTTCATCCTTCTATGTTGTGAGTAATGCTTCCCTTCTCCTTCCATCCTGTCTCCTATATGGCAAAGTCAGTTTTACTGGTGGTGCTCAGCTAACAGTGGTACTGGTCAGCCACTTTCTCTCTCTCTCTCTCTCTCTCTCTCTCTCTCTCTCTCTCTCTCTCTCTCTCTCTCTTTAGAATTATTTTTACTGAGTTCCCAAAGAAATGTCATGTTCACGCATTGTACTGTGTTGATTGCATTTCATTATACTTTTATATGATTCTGGTCTATTATAGCATATAATTCTTTTATTCTCACAAAATACATCAGGTTGGAAATTTCTTTGAAGGTAGAACGCAGTGCAGTAGCCTAAGTGATAAATTTTTCACTACCAGAGCTTAATTTGGGACTAAGGCAGGCAATAGGAATAATAGTGAGACCTTAACGAGGTCTTTGCAAGGCTTGTGCACTTTCTTTGTATGCAAAACTGTAGGATTTTGACACCATTTTCGTTGGTGAAGTGTCAACTTCAGACATATTTCTGTGAGAATGCACACATGTTGGGAACATGTACTGCCAATGCCAAACACTTCACTTGCCACATATTGTCCACATTGCTTATTGCACAATTTTTCCATTGGCTTGTTCCTTCTAATTGTTTGAAGGATGTGTGTTCTTTTGTACATCATTTACACAGGGAGTGTCTCCTATGAGTCTTCAGACACATTTTTTTCTGGTATTTCAGGAGATATTTGCTTTTCCTTTTTGTGATGTGTAGCATTGGCGCAAACAAATCCCGCATCTCGCCTCTTTCCTAAGGTTTCTAGTTTCAATCGAGAATGTCAGCTTTTTTCTCATTACAGGCAAAATAATTTTTAGAATGGAATTTAACAAGCCTATTTGATACTGTGACCCCCGATCACACAACCTAGTACAACATTTGGTTTTATTGCTGTGTTTGAGGAGGAAGGTGAAGCGCAAAGAATGGCAGGCAGCGACAGCACTGCCCTGGCCACACCAGCTGCTTGCAGAGTGGTTCAGCTGCTACTGGTGTCCCTTTTATTCTTCGTATTTTACTGTTCCTGCCGATAAATTGAATATCCTACTAATTTTGGACCGCTCGCTCTTTTGAATGAGTTTGTTAAGTTCCATTATAAAAAGTTTTGTTTTGTAACTTGTAGTAAGCTGACATTTCTGTTGACAGTGTACGTAAGAGCAATGTGGTGTGTAAAAAAAATAGCATATATCTCGTGAAACACCTGAAAAGTCCTAGGTGAGTCACCTAGTATTTGCAATATTTTTGTGTTCATTAAGTTGCCTGTGAAAATATTTTAATATATTGAGTGATATTAAGTAGACTATCACAGTCCTTATACCCGTAGTTTTATGTTGGCAATGAACAAGGGAAGATCAGAATGTAATGTATGATACGTTTTTCCTCCACCAGTTTTGCAGCTGAGATGTTGGTATTTTTGTTTTCTCATATATCAATGGCACGGGAAGCCTTAACTGCTATATAGGAGTGGTACACGTGCTACTGTTGTCAGCTTGTGAAGAGCAGCAAAATATAGTTCAATATTTGGATACCAAAGGTTATAAATGAGAGAAATTACTGGGGATGTGCACGGCACTTACGGGGCCGACTGTAAGGATTGAAAATGTCTTCGTGTGTCATGAATTCTGTCAAAGGGGCCGTGTGAACATTTTAGTGATTTACCATATACCAGGTGGTCCGTAACATCTACAACCCCACGGAATGTCAGAGCTACTAGGTAGTGAATCTTCGAACAGCAGTTCGACATTTCTTACAGTGGAGTGTATGATAATGTTCATTATAAGTTGAAATGTCATTAAGTTAGCACTCACTGGGCACCTGAGGACCTGATAATAGAACTGCGAGGGCCAGTGGATGACGACAGTCGTGGATCATGTAACGTGGAATGCCAAAGGAGGGCACGACTTTCTGAAAGCGATTGTCACTGGTGATGAGTTGTGGGCATATCACTACACCTCATAAATGAGCAGACCTCCAAATGACCCAGTACAATAGGAAAGTGCTCATGACAGTGTTCTGGGATATATGTGGACTTAGCCGAATACGGGACTACCTTGAATAATGTAGCCTACATTAAAATTCCAGTTAAGTCGGGTGTACCATTTGCGGCAAATGCTACAGCATTAACAGTGACGGTGTCAAACTACTTTCTGACAATACTCGCCCCCCTCTCGCTGTTACTGTTTGCGAGAAACTTGCCAAATATGGGTGGAGGTGCTCCAGTGTACATTGTACAGTCCAGATCTCGCACTGTCCAACTGTTCACTCCAGTGAAGAAATTCCTAGTTGGCCAACAGACGTGGTAGTGAAATCAGTAGTTTGCAAATAGCTATATTTCAACCAAACAGACTTTTAAAAATGGAATATTGAGGCTGGAACCACGTGAGAGAAATAGATTAAGAATCTTAGTGACTACATAGTACAGCTGATAGAAGACTGTAAGTTAACGGAAAAGTCAGGTTTGCAATTCAACGTCGTAATGACGACAGTTGCAAGTTGCAACGAGAAGATAAAATAGATGCTTATCTAAGTCCTTTTCGGCACAGGCTCTGACATAGACGACATGTATTTGTACAGTCCCACAGGAACACAACTCTCATTACAGGCTGCTGCAATCTGCAGTGGTCGGATGGCACAACAGGGGTGGGGGGAGGAGGAGGAGGAGGGAGGGTGGGCATAGGACTGTCGTAAGGCACAGCGGGCGCGAATACGGCACAGCCCTACGGAGCACGTAGGTACACACCCACATCCCCATTCCTGCCCCTCCTTTTGAGGAACGAAATCAATATGCGAGTTTTGTAAATAAATATTTCATATTGTAACTGAGTGGAGATTAATATTAAGTATAATATTGTGGTGGAGTGTGCACACGACTTTTAATGGAGTCTTCATAGTGTCATTATATTATTATGTTTATTTGCGATTCTTTTGTTACCTATTTAACTGTTTCATAATAAAATTATCGGGCATCACTTTCTGATTTTACCGCATAGTGAACTACTTATAATAGACGTTACACACCTGCATTAAGTCGACTGCAGCTAGACGTATACGTACGTCTAATGTCGTCTCGTGTAACGTAGACTGCGTTCAGTCGTGTACACTCCAGACACAATTTACTGAGAACGGCGAAGCGAAGCAGCGCACCGCACCGCACCGCACTGCACCGCACCGCACCGCTCTGCACCGATCCTCTCGCCAACTGTGTGAACCTTGTCTGTCCCCGTGAAGCTGGGCGGCCGGGCAGCAGCACGAGGTGGACGCGGCTGCTAGTGTGCTGAGGTGCGGCGATGCCCACAGGTACATGGAGTGGCGCGGCAAGGCGAAGCGGCACACGCTGGCTGTGGCGAGCTCCGAGGAGGTGCAGGAGGCGCAGCGCAAGATGCGCACGCGCCGCACGGGCCTCCCCACCGTCACGGAGCGCCCCCCAGGTCAGTGAGCAATTTTGTTTTGCTGTGCTTTTCTTCCGGGGAAATGTGGCTCGAAGCTCGGCAATCTGTAACGGGTTTTATTTCAAGAACTAGTAGGCGTAGTGTAATGTCCTACTAGTACTGAACTCGATAATTCTGTATTACAATCTGAAGAAATCCGTGACCGAGGTATGCGTCACAGAGAGAGAAATTGGTACCACTGAATATACGTACTAATTTTGAACATTATTTCTTGTATGATTTTTGTTAGTAAATTTGATGATTACAGTGTGAAATATGCTTGTTGCCTGGAATAATTAACATGTGTGGAGCCTGTATTTGTTAATTGACACACGAAAACATCAGGTGATACTCTGCCAAATTCTGGAATACTTATTTTAACATACGATCGTCACACTCTCATGCACAAACTGGAACCACTAATGGATGCCACTGTCATCCTTATATATTACATTGACAATGACACTATTACATTACATTGTTTGTGGTTGTTACAAATTAAATTTGCAATTACAATTTGTGTAGTGTTGAAAAAACAAACAGATATTCATATACTATAAAATGAGATAGTGAAACTGATATATCATCACAGTTGGACAAATGCATTCACATTCACCCCTCTTTAAATAATAGCTTCATAGTAATTTTGATTTACACAAAAATTAAGTGGTGCTATTCGTTACTAACATTTATGTGGCATTTAGACTTAAGAGTACAATTAAATAAAAAAATTAAGAATTCCATAAGTCATCAAGATTGAAAATGTCCGTGGCTCCCAATGTAGAAACTTCTAGAAACCGAACTTTTAGATTTAAATACTATAGTATTTTATAAGTATTAATAATTTTGGCATTACAGTCAGAAATGTATCACTTTAGGAAATGTCTACTGTCTCGCAGCTGTCGGTTTAATAATGTACAGAAGTTGTAATTTACATTACACATCACTGACTATTGGTATCAGATATTACCATAGAGGAGTGGCATGTCATGTTACAGTATACATCTACAAGTGCCTGAGATACATTATTGTGCCACCAACAGGAATATGATAGCACATTCTACACCTGTAGGGGCAGGTGATATTAATTGTATAGGATATTAATGGAATAGAATAGTTGTACCCTTAATTACAGACAGTGTTCAACCGAGATGCCATTCAGTGTTAAGAGTCTTCATAAGGTAAGAGCTGAATCAATACATTGTCCTAATTGAGTGACTCTTTCATCAGCATGTTGTACTTAAATGGCACAATAAAGTCTCTAAATATAAGATTATTGTGTTGTGGGTGCAACAGTTCAAGTTTACTTCATCACATGCAAAGAAAAAAATACAGGGGAATGAAGGATAAAGTGGATCACTAATCGAGTGAAGGATTTGCCTAGATCACTCATCTGAAGTCGTCACTCTTCTGCTCTTCTTCAGATTGAGCTGTGACATTTAACACATAATATTTATTTTGCTTCAGTTAATGTGCTAGTATTGTTTTGTCACCTATTAACTGCAACACTGTTTTTTAAAACAGAGAAAAAGCTGGTTGAAATAACAGTATGAATTGGGCAAATTGCTGTTCATACCTAGAGGAAGCATTGAACAGATAATAAGAGTTTAAAGTAGGCAATCTTTTTCTTAAAACTGATATATTCCAGTTGTCTAGCTTTTAAATGTGTCTGTTTGCGTCTCATAACTTTCTCCGTTTGGTGGTACACAATTCAAATTCCTATAATACTAATCTTATAATAAGCTACATCACAGATGTACAGAAATATTGTCTGCCAACGGATATTGTTATTTAAGTGAAGTTAACATAATAAAATATGAACATCATTTATGTCAGTGATTTTCCTAAATCACTCCAGGCAAATGCTAGGATGGTTCCTTCCAAAGGGCACAGCCAATTTCCTTCCCCATCCTTACCCAAAACTCAGAGCGTTAGCTCCATCTCTAATGACCAAGCTGTCAATGGGATGTTAAACAGTAAGCTTCCTTCCTTCCATTTACTTCACCATGGTGGTTGCTGTTTTTCATCTTCAGAAACTTCTTGAGTCAGAATTATAAATTTTTTATGGGCCACTTTTATAGGTGTACCAGAGTGAGAAACGGTTTAGAAGTGGCTTGAAGTAAAATTACTAGCACTGCAGAACAAATACGTCTATTTTACATCTCACCTAATACTCATAGCTTTGGCTATTCAAAATTATTAAGTGAAATGAGGGAATTTTCGGTTTATTGGCTAGTTATGTAATTTACTGGTTAGTCAGTTGTCCAGTATGTCACTGACATAGAAAAAACTGCACTCACTCCACAAGAGTTGAGCTTGATTGAGTGCAGCATCCTTTTTATACCTGTCAACCGAAAAAACTGACATTGAATTATATTTGTGGATACAATGACAGTTATAACAGCAATCTTATATTAATTAACAGTGACAGTTGTTTTGTCATGTGAAAATACTGATGAACAATTGAAATGTACAAGAAATAACTTACAAAGAGGTCATGCAAAAAGTTTTGTCAAAATTTTTCTCAAGCAGGGAAAATCGGGTAATGGAAACTCGTATCTAAAAACAGTTTCCAGTGTTTTGTTAGACCGAAATTTTTTTCAAATTACATAGGAGATCAAACTCGTTCCAATTTCCTTGTCACAGTTGCTTTTCCAATGGCACAATGAAATTTAGTGATCTGGATGTCAAAGTGCTTCTTTGTTTGCATACAGAAAGTAGCACACTTGTAGCACCTGATCACAAAATGCTTTACCTCATCCAACTCTACACTCATCAGCATATGTTACCATCTCCCAAAAGAAAAGCGCAGTTCTCACTTGTTTTAATGGTTTTGTCCCACTGAGCTTTACACTTCTCTGCTACAAACTTTTGTATGAGGGCTCTTGTACTTATGGATCCTAAACTTGTGTAGAAATCGGCAAATAGTTGAGTTCCTTATTGGAGACGCATACCAGTTATCCTCAGAGTAGAGAATGTCCTATTGTAAAAAGTAGTCCTGTAACATAAAGTTGACATTTGAAACAGTATTGGCACTAAGTTTCACAATAATGTTACTGCACTTGGAATGCTGCATAAAACTATTTTGCCTTTATGTTTAATAGTATTTATAATTGCAATCACTGTTTATGTAATTTTTTTCTGTTTATCCATTATATTTTCACACAAAAGCATTTTGTTGCATGAAAATAGTTTTGTGTTCAGTTACTCAATGAATTTTCTGTCATTAGATTTTTTTATGCTTCTTCTTTAATTTGTTCCTGTACTAATTTCAGTACATTATATTCTGTTCCTCACATTATTAATTTTGGTTTTCATTTTGTTCTTTTTCCCTTATTGTGTGGGCTGCTTGTTTGGTGTTATGCATGCGAGCAGAAATTAGCCCAGAAGTAGTGTCCGAAGTAGAGGCACGCATGCGCCGCAAGTACCCAGTCTTACCACCACCACCCGCCAGCAGGTTTCCTCGCCACAAGAAACCTTCTGGCCTCGCCACAGTTCAGGAGGCAAACAATCGACCAGGTACTGTTTTGCACTGTTTCCAGTCTTTCTTCTCTCTTTTACATGTTTTAATTAAGTTTTACTAACAGGAAATTATTTTAATATTTTTGTAATACCAGAGAATCGAAATAATTCACACTGATTCCTGTGTATTAGTATATATGTATTGGTCTATGTTAGTATTGGTAGATTATAGAGGAAAAATTCCAAGCAGGAAAAATATATATATAAAAAGTATATGAAGTTTACTTACTAGGCAAAGGAGCACAGGGACTGACAGTAACATAAATAAAACACACACACACACACACACACACACACACACACACACACACACAAACGCAAGCTTTCACAGCCATTTTTTGCTTCCTCAGACAAAGAGCAGGGGAGGAGAGGGAAAAGGAAAGGATGTGGGTTTAAAGGAGCGGGTGAGGAGTGATTCCAATCCCGGGAGAGGTAAGACTGACCTTCGGTGGGGGGAACAGGATAGGTAAACAAACACACACACACCTACACACATATACACGTGCGTGCACAAACAAAGGCAGACATATGCAAAATGCAAAGAAGTTGGACAGAGATGTCAGTTGGGGTAGAGGCTCTGTCCAGAGATTGGAGGCAAAGATGTTGTAGAATGGTGGGCGGGAATTTGAAACTAATGAAGGTTGAGACCAGGTGGGCAATGGGAAGAGATAATTTGTTGAAGGGCAAGTTCTTATCTCTGGTGTTCTGAAAGGTTGGTGTCAGTGGGAAGTCTCCATATAACCCAGATGGTGTAACACTGTGCCAAGATGTGCTGGCCATGCACCGTACAAAAGCTAATAGCCAGGGCCACTTGCTCTTCACCCCAAACCCAGAACCTCCCACAGAGTGACCCTAAAAGTGCCCCTCTTGTCAGCGGTTACTTTCCAGGAGTGGAGTGGACTCTGAATATGGCTCTCCAGCAAGGATACATCTTCCATAAATCCTGTCCCAAAATGAGATCCATCCTTCATGACATCCTTCCCACTCCACCGATAGTGTCTTTCCGCCGCCGACCTAACCTCCGTAACCTCCTAGTCCATCCCTATGAAATCCCCAAACCACCTTCCCTACCTTCTGGGTCCTACCCATGTAACTGCCCCCGTTGTAAAACCTGCCCTATGCACCCTTCTACCACCACTTACTCCAGTCCCGTAACCCAGAAGATGTACACGATCAAGGGCAGAGCCACTTGCGATAGCACCCACGTGATTTACCAACTGACATGCTTGCCCTGTGAAGTGCTCTATGTGGGAATGACCAGCAACAAACTGTCCATTCGCATGAACGGTCACAGGCGGCAGTGTTTGTTGGTAATGAAGATCACCCTGTGGCTAAACACGACTTGGTGCACGGCCAGCACATCTTAGCACAGTGTTACACCGTCCGGGTTACCTGGATACTTCCCACTGACACCTATCTTTCAGAACTCTGGAGATGGGAACTTGCCTTTGAGCATATTCTCTCTTCCCGTTGCCCCCCTGGTCTCAACGTCCTCTAAATTCAAATTCCCGCCCACCATTCTAAACATATTTGCTTCTGTTCTCTGGACAGAGCCCCTGCTTCAAGTGGTATCTCTGTCTAACTTCTTTGCTTTCTACAAATGTCTGCCTAGTTGTGGTAGCGTGTGTGTGTGTGTGTGTGTGTGTGTGTGTGTGTGTGTGTATATATATTTGTTTACCTTCCTGTTTTTCCCCTGAGGTAAGTCTTCCCAGTCCCGGGATTGGAATGACCCCTCATCCACTCCGTTGAAACCTGCATCCCTTCCTTTTTTCCCCTCCTTCCTTCCTTCCTCTTTTCCTGACGAAGCAACCAAGGGTTGCGAAAGCTTGAATGTTTGTTATGTGTTTTTTGTGTCTTATGGACGACGCTGAGCTTTGGGTAAGTCAAACAATCTAGAGGAAAAATTCCTAGCAGGAAAAATATATATAAAAAGTAGATGAAGTTTACTTACCAGGCAAAGGAGCACAGGTAGTGATAGTAACATAAATAAATAAATAAATAAATAAACACATACACACATAAACAAAAGCTTTCACAACCCAGTTGTTTCTTCAGGCAATCAACTCCGCCAATACGTAGCCCTCACCTGCCTAATCCGTAACCTACACATCAACTCCTCCGATAGTTTACTGTTCATATTTCGCATATGTTTGCGTTACGATATGTGTGAGTGTGTGTGTGTATTTGTTTACCTTTTGTAATTTTAGATCTGTTTCTTTAATGATGGTGTGGAACTGTCATGGAGGAGATCCTTCTGTTGTTTCTCTGTGCACTAAAGATGGGTCTCTTCCATGACAGTTCCACTGCAATTTACGAAGAGACCCGAAGACAACCTCTCTGAGATTGAAAGCAGTAATCTAATATATAAAATGAATGTTTGTTCAATTGTCATATTTCATAAACTGCCGTAGCATTTATCTGACCGATTGCGATGAATCTTGAGCATAGTGTCACTCACACTTTTGCAAATGCTATAGGTGTAATTTTATCACTGTATGACACACAGTTTAGGAGATATTGTACCGTATAAGCACTGAAGCAAACAGGAGTCCGCCTGATCATACCTTCAAGTGCTTTTGTACCGTTTGTTTGAATCCAACGAAACTATGCGATCTTCAAAACAAGAGTCGGAGAGAAATTTGCCTACAAACTTTGACAAAATCTGTGGTTCTATTCTGATCTGGATGAAATTTTGCACACTTAGACCTCAAAACGAGAGGAATGTCACCGTCCACCTAAGATTTTGTACGGAGTGTACCTCTCGATAAATTCGAGACACCACATTACCGGCCTCCGTGAAAGTTGACAGATTTATATAACTTTACGTAACTTTCCACAGACGGAGGATGCAACGGACTGACGTGGTGGAGGAGGTGTTCGTGTGAGACGAGGTGGTGATTGGCAGAGAGGGGGTTAGGAGGGGACTAATAGAGAGGGGGGCGGGGGAGGAAGAGAGCGAAGGAAAGAGAAGGTGGACAGAAGGAGCTAGGAGAAGGAGAGAGGGTCACAAACGTAAGACCGGAATGTGTTAACACCCGGGTGGCGCCAGGTTTTCAGCTAGTGGTACAAACGAAACCGACCCCTCCCGATCACGACAATTTGTACCGAAATTATGTATCTGTCTCCCATAATATTGCAATTGGTGTGTGGTGTCTTAAGTCTGCAGGTAGTTTTGGTAATGTGGGGCCGTGTTGCAGTGCGGGAGAGCTTCAAGGAGGTGAACAGCCTGCACCTGCCCCAGGAGAGGTACAGCCCGGTGCGGCGCGCCAGCGAGGGCTGCCCGTCGCCCTACCGCAGCCCCCAGCACCAGCTGCAGCCGCAGGACGGCAACGTCAGGGCGCTGCAGCACGAGTACCAGCAGCTGCAGGTGAAGTGTTGTTTCCACAGCGTGGCACTATTGAATTCTTCCTTAAAGACATTCGTTTTTCTTACTTTGACATTTGTCGGAGATACCTTTGTGAGTGCTAGCAGTCTCGGGACGTGGGTGTAACATTTTAAAGACGAAAATATGAGCATCTGAGGAGAACCTTGTAGCAGTAGTCCGTGCACAGACTCCGTGGACCGCGACGAGGAAAGAGTTGGTGTGCTCACTAGAAATCGCTATGGAATGTACAGTAGAACTTAGTGCAGTGTAAGAAATGACAGTTTACAGTACCGCAAAGTGTGGTGCTGATGGGGCCCTGAGCCAAAGCGCCCTCCCTTCTTGCCCCAGGCTGCTTCATTTCCCCTCCCAGTTCGTGCCTTAGCCCGGAGACGGGCGTACATTGCGAGTCGAGTTGGTTTCCTGCCCTAGTTTTTCTCTTTCCTTGGTTTCTTCCTTCCCTAACCTTTGCTTCTGTCTTTCACTCCTTGCTGTACTTTTCTAGCCTTCCTCTCCTCCTCTTTTAGTCTCCATTTCAGCGTTTGAGACACTCTTGTTTCTCTTCAGTTCCTCTATTCTTTTTCTTTCCTCCCTGTGCGTGTCTCGAGGCCGACCCACGCATTCTCGTGTCTAGCAGATGACGGGGTAATGCGTAATTCCCTGCCCCGGGTGGACAAGTAGGGCATGTACGTACCCCCTGGTAAAGGCCAGGCCCAGGGAAGGGTGATTACCTGAGCTGGTACGTTCCGAACATGCCGATTGGTCCCTCCGTCCATTATTGGGAGGTGTGACCTGAGGTGTGAACAATCACCTAAGGCGGGCAAGCCCTCAGTGAGGGCCTCCACTAGGAAAGAGCGCACCATCGGAGACGCCGGTAATCATGGGGAATATTTCCGCAATGACTTCCTTCTCTTCTACTGTGACTTTGACCCAAAAAAGAAAGATCGATTCACCCCAGTGTAAGAAAACTTCGCCTAATCTTCCCAAATTTATGTTTTTTTCTCGAACTGACGGTCAAGATTTCTCTTCTGTAAATCCTTTCGTAATTCAGAAGGGTGTTGGTGTGATTGCTGGTGCTGTTAAGACCTGTTCCTGGCAGCGCAATGGAACATTGTTGCTGGAAGTGGACAGTGCTTTCCAGGCGCAAAAATTGATAAGGACTATGCTACTACATACGTTTCCTGTCCAAGTAGAAGTGCATTGCATGCTCAACTCCTCACGGAGGGTAGTTTTCACAAGATCCGTTGACGGGTTATCAGACGAAGAGATCCAACTTGAACTGTGTTTTTGACATTCAACAGAGTTGAACTTCTGTCCAAGGTTAAAGCGGGGTATGAAGTTATCTCCGTTCGCCCTTATGTACCAAACCCTACGTGCTGTTTCCAATGCCATAGATTCAGCCACACCCCTCAATCTTGCCCCAATACAGCAAAATGTGTCAATTGTGGTAGGGACGCCCATGAAGGTGACTGGCCACCTCCATCCCCTCACTGCATTAATTGTGTGTGAAACCATGCTGCTTCCTCTAGGGTCTGTCCTGTTTATAAAGACAAGGAGGTCATTCAGCAAATTTGGGTCACGGAAAAGGTATCAACCTCTCCCGCTCAAAAGTTACTAGCGAGTTGGAAGACCACTGTCCTTCCAGCAGGCACATACAGTAAGGTCCTCACCTCCCCCAGACCTACTAAGGAGGTAGGTACACAGACCTGTGATTTCACATTCGCTAACACAGTTGTGCGATTGGCCTGCTCGAAGATTGCCCGTTCCACGTCCCTGCTTCCTCCTGCTGTTTTTAAAGTTTAGTCTTCATCAACCCCTAATAAACCATGAGCACCTAAAAAAGTTGCCCGGACTTCGAAAAAGGAACCTGTCCGTGAAGATTTTCTCTGTACTCAGGCTTCTCACCCGTCAACTGCTTCTTCTCAACATCACTCTTCCAGAAGAGCCAAAAAAAAAAAAAAAAAAATAGTTCCTCTCATTCCCCGCCAAGGCATGACTCATCTATCACGCCGCCCAACAGTAGCCAGCCCCGATCATCCTCCGTCTCGCCGGGATGCACTACTGTTAGCCGGGAAACTGGTGTTTTACCAGCGGAGGATGCTGCCCCTACCGATCAATGTGGGAAGGCAGCAGAAATTCCAGTCGCACTGATAGAACAAGATTTTCCACCAATGGATTGCGATAGCAGTGCTCCCTCGAAGTTAGGACCTCAGCGGCCGTCGAGGTGACACTCTTTCGCCTAGTTCTCCCCTTATTCTTATCATGGCACTTCTTCAGTGGAATATTCGAGGCATTCACTCCAATCACAAGGAATTAAAATTACTTCTTCGATTGCAGTGTCCACTCATAGTTAGTCTCCAAGAAACCAAGTTATGCCCACAGGATCACATAGCATTCCCTCAATATACCTCTGTGCATTGTGACCTACCTCCTGTGGATGGTATTCCAGCCAATCGAGGGGTTATGTTGCTTGTTTGGGCCGACATCTATTCCCATCCCATATCTCTGAACACTCACATACAGGCAGTTGCCATCCGCATTACTCTCCCTACCCTTTCCTTCTGTCTCTGCAATATCTATACCCCGTCATCATCTGCTTTTACTAGAGCAGATGTGCTGCAACTTGCTGCCCAGCTTTCTCCATCTTTTGTTTTGCTTGGCGACTTCAACGCCCACCACACCCTATAGGGTTCTCCAGCATCTTCCCCCAGAGGCTCCCTTCGAGCAGACCTCTTCAACCATCTCTTCTGCCTAAACACTGGTTCACCAACATTTCTTTCAGACACAACACACACTTATTCCCACTTGGATCTAGCGATATGTACTCCTCAGCTAGCATATCGGTTCGAGTGGTATACCCTTTCTGATACGTACTCGAGCAACCATTTTCCTTGTGTAATCCACCTACTGCATATATTCCATCTCCGCGTTCCACCACCTGGAACATCTCGAAAGCCAACTGGGAGCTGTATTCTTCCATGGTGGTTTTCCACGACCTGCATTTCCCCAGCTGTTACAGTCAGGTCCAGAACCTCACAGAGGCTATTCTCACTGCTGCTGAACATTCCATACCTCGTACATCCTTTTCTCCACACCACGTACCAGTCCCCTGGTGGACTGCAGCATGCAGCGAAGCTATTAGAGCACGGTAACGTGCTCTACGCACCTTTCAATGCCACTCAACGATGGAGAATTGCATCCATTACAAACGACTGCGAGCGCAATGCCGTCGTGTTATAAAAGAAAGCAAAAAAGCCTGTTGGACTGCCTTCACTAGTTCTTTTAACAAATTCACTCCCTCCTCGGTGGTCTGGGGTAGCCTGCGCCAGTTATCTGGCACTAAGGTCCACTCCCCTACTTCAGGCCTGACAGTATTGAACGCAGTCCTTGTGGACCCCATTGACGTATGCAATGCCTTAGGCCGATCTTTTGCGGAGGTTTCGAGCTCTGCTCATTACCACCCTGCCTTCCTCCCTCGAAAACAGGCAGAGGAGAGAGGAGGCACAGCCACCTTCTTTCCAATCATTAAATCGTGAAAGTTACAATGACACCTTAACTATGCAGGAACTAGACCGTGCTCTCACCATTTCCCGCTCCTCTGCTCTGGGGCACGATGCCATTCATATTGAGAAGTTGAAGAACCTTTCTCCTGCGGGTAAATGTTTCCTTCTGCACATCTATAATTGCATATCGATTCAAGGTCAGGTCCCCACAAGTTGGCGTGAGGCCATTTTTGTCCCCATCCCCAAACCAGGGAAGGACAAACATCTTCCTTCCAGTTATCACCCCATTTCTCTTACCAGCTGTGTCTGTAAGGTAATGGAACGCACGGTTAACGCTCGTTTGCTTTGGGTCCTTGAATCCTGACTCCTCCTTACCTATGTCCAATGTGGTTTTTGTCGGCACCGCTCTGCAATTGACCACTTCGTCACCTTGTCGACTTTTATTGTGAATAACTTTTTAAGAAAGCACCAGACCGTGGCTGTGTTCTTTGGTCTGGAGAAGGCCTAAGACACCTTTTGGAGGGCGGGAATTCTCCGCACCACGTATACCTGGGGCTTTCGCGGCCGTCTCCCCCTCTTTATCCGTGCATTTTTATCGGACCAATGTTTTCGGGTACGAGTGGGCTCTGCTTTGTCAGACCCTTTTTGCCAGGAGAATGGGGTGTCACAAGGCTCCACTTTGAGTGTAGTACTCTTCGCCATAGCAATTAACCCAATTATGGACTGCCTAGCACCCGACGTTTCTGGTTCCCTCTTTGTGGACGATTTCACAATCTACTGCAGCGCTCAAAGAACGTGTTTATTGGAGTGCTGCCTCTAGCTTTGTCTTGACTGTCTCTATTCTTGGAGCATCGCAAATGGCTTCCATTTCTCCACTGAGAAAAGAGTGTGTATCAACTTCTGGCGATACAATGAGTTCCTTCCACCATCTCTACATTTAGGCCCCGTCGCTCTCCCATTCGTGGAGACAATGAAATTCTTAGGACTAACGTTTGATAGGAAACTTTTTTGGTCTCCTCACGTGTCTTCTTTGGCTGGCTGTTGTACACACGCCCTTAATGTCCTCCGTGTTCTGATAGGCACGTCATGGAGAGCTAATAGAACCGTTCTTCTTCACCTTTATCAGTCCATAGTCAGATCGAAGCTGGACTACGGAAGCATTGTTTACGGATCCACACGGCCGTCCATCTGGGGTCTTCTTAACTCGATTCACCATCGGGGGTTATGCCTAGCGATTGGATCCTTCTATACCAGCCCTGTTGAAAGCCTCTGTGCAGAATCTGCCAAATTACCATTGCACCATCGACATGATCTATTACTCTGTCGGTATGCATGCCAGCTGCTGTCAATGCCCAAACACCCATCCTATCCATAATTTTTCAATGACTCCCTTGATCACCAATATGGGGTGTCTGCATCTGCACTGTTGCCTCCTGTAGTTGGTTTTCGTCGCTTTCTTCAGCAACTCGATTTCACCCTTCCTCACATCCTTCGAATGGATTTGAGCCCAACAACACTGTGGCTTCAGGCACAGGCTGGCGTCCACCTCGAACTCAGTTTGCTCCCAAAGGAGAGTACCCAAGATTCGGTGTATCACTCAAGGTTTGTCAGACTTTGTTCGCAGCTTGATGACAACATCTTCATCTGTACAGATGGCTCTAAGAACACTGATGGTGCCGGATCCACCTTTGTCGTTGAGTGCGACAGCTTTCACGACGAGCTCATCGACCAATGCTCAAATTTCACAGCTGAGATTTTTGCTCTCTATCAGGCAGTCCAATATGTTCACTGCCACCTTTCTATTGTCATCTGCTCAGATTCCCTCAGTACCATTCAGAATCTTAGAGATCCGTATCTGGTCCATCCTTTTGTACTCAGACTCCAACAATTCAATTGGTAACCGAAGATGGCTTTTGCGTTCACTTCCTGTAGGTACCTGGCCACGTAGGTGTGCCAGGGAATGAGGCTGCTGACACTGCAGCCAGGGCTGCCACTCTCCTACCTCGGACAGCTACTGTTTGTGTCCCGTCAAAGGACATTCAAGGGGCTATCTGCAGGTGTATTGTTGCATTATGGCATCGGCTGTGGTCTTCGCTTCAGGACAATAAGCTTAGAACCATAAAACCTCTCCCGGCAGCTTGGAAGACCTCCTCCCGGCGGGAGGAGGTAATCTTGGGCTGGCTGAGAATCGGTCACTGCCGGTTCAGCCACTGACACTTATTAACAGGCTACCCTTCACCAGTATGTTCCTGCAGTCACCCGATGACAGTGCGTCATGTTTTAATGATCTGTCCGAATTTTACTCATATTCATGTTGCAGTAAATCTGCCGTCTAATTTGGAGGACGTTGTGGCTAATGACGCACGGGCAGCTGCTAGAGTTTTGCGTTTTATACGTATGACAGATCTGTCTAAGGACATTTAATTCCTTTTAATGATATTTTTTATTCCTTGTTTTAGTGATATTCTGATGTTCTCCTTATCGGCACCTTTTTTAGCCGCATTTTAAATCAATCTATGGTCAGAATCGGGCGCTAATGACCACTGTAGTTGAGCGCCCTAAAACCACAAGAAGGGGGGGGGGGGAAAGAACAGTATCACTAAGTGTGTTTCTGTTCTTCCCGACATTTATTGACCGAAGATCACAACTTCAGAGAACCACCATCACCTCTGATAATCTTGTTTTGAGATTTCAAAATGGAGGTCATGTTTTTTTGGTGAGTAATGTGATGTGTGATGAGAGCTGGTTTCATCGTTACGAGTCTGTAACAAAAGGCTGCACTGAGCATTGGCACCACTCAAATTCACAATCTCAGATAAAACCAAAGACATCGTGATTAATTTGGAAAGTTATGGATAGTGAACTTCTGGGATGTACAGGGCTGCATTCTGGTTGAATTTCTTGAACCTGGACTAACCGTAAATGCTAACCACTGTATCCGGACACTAGGGAAGCTTCACCATACGTTGTGTGACAAATGCCCTGGAGAGAAGATCATTTTCAACACCACAACTCCGACCCTTACACTTCCTGTAGCACTGGGGAGACGATCAGGACACTTGGGTGGTAAACACTTCCACATCCTGCCTACAGCCACAACCTGGTACTCTCTGACTGCCATCTTTTTGGTTATGTGAAACAACACCTGTAAGACCAACGCTATGAGATGCTGAAGGGTATCCAGAAAGCAATGCATCAATGTCTTCGGGAAGCTGGAATGGATTTTTACTGTAAGAGAATTTTCGAGCTTGTAGCATGATGGGAAAAGTGTTTGCAAAGGGATGGAGACTATTGAAAAGTAAACAAAAGTATGTAGACTAAGATGATATACTTTGTCTGAAAATAAATGTTCTTGTAGACTAAGATGATATACTTTGTCTGAAAATAAATGTTCTAAAAATAAAAATAAATTGTTGGTGAATAATGCAACCAGCCACATACGATTTTAAAAATTATTTAATTTAAAGGCATTACGAGTTCCGGGCTACCTTGCCCATGTTCAAATGACTAAATTTTCTTTATATATTTATTGATGACAGTTGCATTTATTCTGCTTCTTTATTGAGTTCTACTGGATGGTGAACTCTTCTTTTGGTGTTTGACATATTTTTGTGTTATAAATATTACTGCATTGCAATAAGCACATATACTGTAAATACATTATCACTGCACACTTCAGAATACTCTATATATAAACTGGAGCAGCAAAAATGCACTACAAATCAGATTTTTTGATTTAACGTTGATTGGCAAGGTAGCCCAAGTTAGCTCTGAAATAAAACATTTTAAAAGTATATTAACGGCCAAAGAGTTCACAACATGCAGTATGGATAAAATAAGCATAAAAAATTTTGCTTGTGACTTTCATTATGTCCCTCGTACCATCTTCTGTAGCTTGCAATGTATAACTGTCCTGGTACACCAAGAAGATGGCTTAAAATCTCTTCATTTAGCTCCGCTCTGGTTCTGAATTTTCTTCAGTTCTTCAAGAGATGAAGTCGCATGGGGCTTTGTCTCGGCTGAAGGATGTGTGTGTGACAGCATCGTGATTGAACGTGCCCCTTTTATCATTTTGGCTTGTGTAGCAAAGGTTCATACTGTTCGACAGTAGTGCTCCACATTAATTGTTTTAATGCTAGCAGTTACTTGCACAACCATAACCAATCGCTGTTCAAACACACACTCACAGTCACTTTGGCGATGTACAGTATTAGTATAAACTTCTGTAGTTTACACAAGGCTGGCTTTTTCCTCAGGCAGGATTACTGTTTAGTTTCCAGTGTTGTGAAGTGGACAAAGGTATTATACCCAGTGACAACAGAGTCAAAGAATCCCTTGCAATCAGCTGCATAGGCCTAAAGAAATTCATGAGCTCTCTGTATGCATTTCTGTTTGTCACCTTCTGAAAATATTCTTGGGATCCAGTTTGTACAAACTTCGGCATACCCTAAATAGTGTTCCTTGCCGACAACAGAGCTTCCAAACCACCAGCTCTCGATATTTCGGCATTGGCTCTTCCACTTTTGTAATTGTTTCACCAGAAACCGGCGGTATCCGGTACACTCTTTGTCGAATACATCTGTATGTCCGTCTTTGAATTCTTTGCACGATTTGTGTACATATTCTACACTCTTACACATTTCCCTATAGTCGAGAATCCTCCTCACTCGCTCGTCTCTTCACGTACCCCCACAAGAAAACATCAAGTGTGGACAGATCGGAAAATTGCGGTGACTATGTGATGGTGCTCTATTGTATATAACTTGATAGCAGAGATTGGGAGGAACAGGCACATCACACATTATGTCCAGCAAAACATTTTTTGGGAATACGAGAGACGTGTGATCATTGAGTTGGTATAAGGGAATAAACAGTTCTGATAAGTGGTTTCTGACAGTTCCAGACAGTAGCGCCCTCTTGTGGCACTGAGACCCACAGTTCCTGTGAGATTACTGATATTTTTAATATAATGTGAATGCTGTGCATTATTCAAAATCTTATTACATTGTGACCAATCTGATGTCAAGTTTTCAGCAGCTGTTACATAGACATTTGAAAAACATACATATTGTAGTCTCTTCGAATCTGTTTAGCAACATCGAGATCAATCACAAAATTCTACTTTCGGTCAGCTAAGAATGGTAGTAGTTTCCATCTTGCCAGCAGCTTACTTAAACCTATATGTAAATGTAGGTGTGTTTTAAACATTCAGCTACCAAGGTACTAAATTAAAGTTCCACCAGTCGGAACGATACTCCTGTGAGGCAGAACTTTCAATTGACGGAATGCGGTGTGTTTGTGCAGCGCCACAGCGGCAGTGCGGGTGACGCCCACGAGCTGCAGCTGCGCCACTCGCTGCACATGCAGCAGATGCTGGGCGGCTCCCCCCTGCGGTCGGCGACGCCGTCTCCGCCCGCCACGCAGAGCCCCGCCTCCATACCAGGTACGTCAGAGTAAGGAGTAGACGTAGCAATTTGTGACAGTAGAAGAAAAGTGCTCGCCAAAGTGACGGTTGCGAGGTTGGGGCACTCGCGGGTGCCGCGCTCTGCAGTGCTGAGGGGTACTGCCGCTTTCGCTTTCCCCTAGACTGGAGCCCAAATGTCAGTGTCAAATATTCTGCAGATTTAAAAGACATTTCAATGCTAAATCATTTCAACACTGGCAGTGATCACCATCTGGTGAGAGCAAGGGTCGAAATCAATGTACTAGAAGAAAGGAAATAACTTATGAAAGGGAAGAGAAGTGTAATCAACCTCAAAATACTGGAAGAACATTCGTTGAAATTCCAAGAAGTTCTCCAAACCAAGTTCCGCGTAACTAAAGATGGAGATTTGGCGAAAATGATAGTTTAAAGTGCACAAAAGTGCCAAAACCAAAGAAATTCAGTATCAAAACTGAAAACCTTTTACAACAGACGAGATAAATGAAAATGCAAACCTATCAGATATGGTAGTGTATTCCAAACTATGTAAGGCAGTGTGAAGAGAAATGAAAACTGACATACAGAAATTCAGTGAAGACACGTAACGAGCAAGCTTAGAGAACAAGGGAAGTTTAAAGTCAGCCAAACGCAAACTAACAATTGGTAAAAAGCAGATTATCGCATTTTATGGAAATGACAGTTGAATCATTGAAAAGGAAGTTCTGAAGTTCGTCAAAGACTGTTATAGCAATTTATATAGCAACCAAAGGGAAAATATGAGCATATCTAAATTAAGTAATGTACCTAGTGTTCCAGATATACTCCTATTGGAAGTCAAGTTTGCTCTATGTAGCATGAAGAAGGGCACAGTGCCAGGTGACAATGAGCTCAGTGTCGACATTCTGAAACTGACAGGTGAGGTATCAGTAAATCACTTCCTGGCTGCACTGTGCTTCAGACCCTTTATTGTGGAACAAGGCAAAGATTATAGTAATACTGCGATGGGGTGGAACATGCTTTTCCCAATTTTTGAAGGAAAAATGTTTTGTGCTCCTTTAGGGCACTACACTGTATGATTCACACTTTAGTTCTTGCCACATGCTTCTGAATACAGTTTCAAATAAAAAAAAGTACATCCTAATTATATACACATTAATGGGCAAGTAGGGTGAGTTGCAAAAAAATAATGTTCACCATACAGCTATCGTTCAAAATAAGTTTATTTTCTCCTCGTCACACTACCCTTCTAGAGGAAGACTACCAGACAGATGAGACAAAGATATCAAGAAAGTCGTTGGTAGCACCTGGCAAAGAGAACTGCTCAAGACCATTCCACTTGAAGAGAACTCCTGAAAGCCTACCTGAATCCATGACTCATAGAGGCCACATCATTTAGTGATTGAAATTTCTGATGATGAAGAAATGGTACCATGCTCAAAGCCATAAAATTAAGCTAAAACGTTAATTTTTCTAACTGTTTTGGATTTTACAACCTAAGTCAATATCTTGTGTTTTTCACTATCTCCCGCTTGAGTCATATTGAAGGAAAGATACAAAACACTCCACTAACACTATCACTGCCAAGTAAAAGGGGGCACTAATTTGACTGCACAATGATCACAATAATAATCTGGTAGCTGACAAGATATTATTTACTAAACTGTTTACTTGAAGTGGCCCCACCCGTTCAAGTCATGTGATCACAGCTCATTATGTTGGACAACTGGATGTGTCAGACTGGTGAAGTGTCAGATTATAGAGACTGTGCTGTATAGGTATTGGGATGTGGTATTTCTGAAATCTCCAATGGCCCTATTAAATATTAAAAAAAAAAAAAAATCACTTTTGGTAAGCTTGGATTTGTTGCAACTTTTTATCAATATCAAATCCCCAGTTTTGAATTGACTTCTGTTGCAACTCCCGAACTTTATTACATAAAGACTAACATAAATGGCCTGCGTCGGCCGTTAAGTATAGAACAGAACATAACCGTTCGGCACGCTCTCCGCAACTGCTCGCGCGACTCTGCGCTACCTCCTCCTTCGTTCATAGAGGGCGCGCTGCTCGTCGCTATTCCCGCACGCCTCTGGTGGCGGGCACTACAAGTATATAGTCGTCACGCTCGATTCGATATACGCGGTGCGCACACACTACGGCACATCTCTCTCTCCTGCAGGGAAAACCTAAACTGTTACGCATGACACATCCATTTCGTCTTCCCGAACAAAACACCGAGCGGGAACTGAGGAGTGTGGGTGTGCAAACTGAGAGCGCCATGCAACACAGCGAGCCCTGCTCATTGGTGGCCAGTGAGATACGACCGGAGAAGGTGGGTCAAAGTCCGTGACGCTGTCGTCACTCTCGTCCGGTGCCGCAGGCGGCGTAACTGCAAGCAGCGACGGCGGTGGAGGCGGCGATGGATGCGGAGCCGGTACCACGGGAGGGGCTGACACCAGCCAAGTCGAAGGTGTCGCTGGAACGCGCTCCCGGATGCCGTGGAGTGGCAGCCGGGAGGAGGGTGGGCTCGGTGCTCGGCCTCGTCAGGTGACGGGTGGATCCGAGGATGTGTCGGGACGTTCCCCCACTCCCGATCTGACACCCTAGGACGCAGTCGATCCACGTGTCGAGATGTGAGGCAGGCCTCTGTGCGGACCTCACAGAGACGGAGGCCAGAACAGCGCGTGACAACTGCAGGGATCCATTAGGGGCGGCCGCCTAACCCGCGGTCACACCGCAGTGCCCAGAGGAAAACAGGCCGCCACCTCCGTGCAGAAGTGGCCCAGCAGGGGCCGCAGCAGGTGAAGCGGCATCCGAGGCTGTTGGCCGTGTAAGAGTTCTGCTGGGCTCTTATCACCGATTGGAGTAAAATGGTAGGAAGCCAGGAATCTGTCTAATGACATGTCGGGTAAAGATTGAACTATGTAGTTCTTCATTTGGGTCTTAAATGTTCTGACAAGACGTTCGATCTCCCCGTTAGATTGTGGGTGAAAAGGGGGCACCGACACGTGATCGATACCTCGCCAGGCACAGAATTCGCCGAATTCCTGAGAAGAAAACTGCGGGCCGTTATCTGTAAGAGCAAAGACCTTCGATAATGCTGAGACAGTTACTGCTGTTGACATAGAAGTGCAACATACTACGTATGGGAAGTTTGAAAATGTGTTGACCACCAATAGCCAGAAGCAATTCAAAAAAGGTCCCGCAAAGTCTACACGAACTCGTTCTCAAGCATGTTCCGGATCTGGCCACGGTGAAAGGGACACACGCGGAGCAGCCCGGTGAGTTGCACATTTCGAGCGAGCTGGCACGTGTCTAAAAATATCCCCGTCCAGGCCAGTCCAGAACACGTGGCGGAGAGCTAATGCTTTTCTACGGAACATACCCCAGTGCTCAGCGTGCAGAATACGGAGAACCTCGGGACACAGAGAGGAGGGAGTGACCACCCGAAGTGGTCAGCCTACCGTGGACAGTAAGAGGACTCCCTCCCTGACCGAAAACCGATACCAAAGGGAAAAGTAATAAGCAAAGGGGGCCTGAAACACGGCCCGGAGGCCTCTCCGGCCAGCCGTGTTGTACAAAATAGACCACCTGTCTTAACGTGGGATCAGCTATGACCGCAGCTGCAATACGTGATGTGGTAAGAGGAAAACCGTCCACTACTCCAGATGAAAACAGAGCAATTTGTGGCTGTCAAAACCAGGGTCAGGACTGACTGGAAGATGAGACAGCGCATGGGCATTAGCATTTTGGGCCGTGGGGCGAAAGTGGATTTCATAGCTGAACCGTTATAAAAACAGGATCCATCACTGAAGGCGGTATGCTGCTTTATCTGGAAGGGATGTGGAAGGGTTGAACAAGGAAATCGAGGCTTTGTGATCTGTGACCAAATGGAATTTTGTGCCATACAGAAAAACGTAGAATTTGTTCAATGCATAGATGATGGCAAAGGCCTCTTTTTCTATCTGCGAATATTTTAGTTGTGTCGAGTTCAATGTTTTTGACGCATAAGCAATGGGCCTCTCCATACCGTCTTCATACCTATGGTCCAAGACTGCTCCCACCCCATGTTGCGAAGCATCTTTGGCCAAAACGAATTGTTGTCCAGAATGGAAGGGGACCAAACACGGGGCAGACCGTAACTTTTGTTTCAAAAGAGAAAACACATTTTCACATGCTTGCGACTACTGGAAATGCACGCCTTTGTGCAAAAGGGCATGCAATGGTTGTGCAATGGATGCCGCATCTGGAAGAAATTTGTGGTAATATGCAATCTTGCCGAGGAAAACCTGTAACTCCTACACCAATGTAGGTTGAGGTATTGCCAAAATGGGCGTGACATGCTGGCATAAAGGGGTGACACCCTTGCGTGAAACTTGTCTAGATTGCATTTGAGTCCAGCGGCCTGGAGCACCGAAAAAAAGGGTTCTGCAAGTGGTCTTTGGCAGACGTGCCCAACACCATGATGTCGTCCAGATAATTTGTACGGCCCGGAATCGGCACTGTGAGCTGTTCCAGGAACTGTTAAAATACGGCTGGGGCGCTGGCAACCCCAAACGGTAGGCGTAAATATTGCTATAGACCAAATGGTGTACTAACCACCAACAGACACAGTGACTCCTCGTCCAAGGGAAGCTGACGATAGGCCTCTGCCAAGTCCACCTGTGACTTGACTTCGGTTGTAGGCCAGTCGTCGTAGACAAAAAAATGGCCTTAGGTCCAAAAAAAAAATTGCAGGAAGCTGAATTTTTGGTATGTTGTTAGGACATGTTAGAGTAGTATTAAACCAAGTTTGCAGCTTCGAAATCCTTTTGCATAACTTTTAAGAGCCAAAAAACCTCGAAATGTTCGGACTTTTTTCTATCATTGGCTTATAACTCCTGAAGGGTGGTTTTTTGACGAAAAGTCACTCACACTGCTATTAATGTAGATAAAATATTCTAAAATTTAAGCCCAACCGCAGCTCTGTAAGTCCAATAGTTCCCGAGATATTGGACTTCAAATATTGACTTATTTTTCCAGAAAGTTCAAATTTTCGATTTTAGTCATCTTTCGGCTAGAATATTGGCTCTAATGATCATCCCACGGGGAAAGTCATACAAAATAGTTATAGAGCAGTTATTTAACTTTAATCTAAGTACTGAACGAAGTCCATAGGCCCAATAGATTTCTAGTTATCGTTAAAAAACGAAAACTTGGAAAAATTGGAGTAGTCAATAAATTGACCCAGACGAATTGCAGTCCTCTTATCCTGTGTATGTTAAAGAAAGAGGAAGAATTACTCATTGACGATGATTATTAACGCATCGTATATAAAAAGAATTTTTTCAACACTGTTTTCCGCAAATATTGAACAGAGGAGTTCCTTGAGTCACTGCCTGCCATTATAGCACCGACAGCCCCCACGAATAACATGAGTTGGTGAAAACCTCTGTCTCACCCCTATGTTGACAAGCTGAGGATGCTGGTGGCTCTCCACAAAGTCTCGGGTTTTCAAGTACAGTGGTTGATCGTAGGTCACAAAACATGTTTCCCGACCATAAATGCTTGTTCTTTAACTGGCTTCTAAAAGTGATGCTAAAACAGTGTCGTAGTCGGTTGGAGGAGCATGGATAAAAGGGAGATATACAATCTTTGAACGTTTGTAAGGAAGATCTTCTGTCTCTTGCTCCATGAATCCATTCCATCCTGGGATGCCTAGCATGTTAGTTGCTTTTCCAAACAACCACATCAGGTTTGGGGATTTTGGCAAAATGACTTCAGCGATTTTCACTTTGTTAATTGAATTGGCTGACAAGCCAAATTTCTTTCTAATAGAAGAATGTTTAATGTGTGTGGCAGTATGTGAACCTGATAGACTCGGCACATACAGACTTCAAACGTGGTTTGTTTATGTCTGGGTGAACGGATGAGTGAGGGGTCATAATCATTGTACCACTCATTTCATGGAACGTATTTTCTACAACAGTTGTGTTAACGTTCACATCTGCATTATCGAAGACAAAATGCATAAAAGCTCCTTTGTCGACTGGTTGGGCCACTTCTCCAGGAGGATAGCGGAACTTTCAAAATGCATACCCTCCGTATATGTACAAGAAATTCCCATACAGTGGCAAAGTTCAACAAGGTGCTTTGATTCAAATTTTCTATACAAATAGGTTCCAAAGCTGGTTTGAATTGAGGATAGGAAATATTTGGGCCTCGTTGCAGCCATGATTGCATGAGCAAATCCTATGCACTTCTTTTTCCACTGTTCAAGGATGCCTCTGCGTCTTTTAAAAAAGCATCTGACGGGGGATATTGAGTAGTGTCAAATGTTTAGAAACGAATGTCTTGCAGGATAATCTCTGCTGCAGCTTTGACCACTCTAAGCCGCTCTTCAGCAAGATCTACCACTTTTCAAAAAGATAATTTTTTGTCCAATGTCTGAACATCACGACTGGCCTGTGATACGGACCAACATGCGCAAAAATAATTTTTCCGCCATATCGCTTTTTTAGATGGGCTCGAACACTTGTAACTGCTGGTTTGTAATCACATGTGAAGGTCTCTGCAAACAAGTCACTTATGGAAAATTGGACTTCCTGTTTTGTTTCTGCAGGGTATGCATATATACGCTCCATACCTTCGATAAGGAAGGGATGTTCAGGACGGCCTTGTTTACCTCCTGCACTAGTAGATCGCGACAAGGAGTGCAGTTTTACGTAGCAATGTTCGTGGTACTTACCCTCAGTAGCAACAAGTTCACTTATACATGAAAGACGCCAAAGAATGTGTTGCCCCATTTACTAGCTTGTCTAGCTTTTTCCACAATCGATTCTTACACTTTCAGTGTTTCCCTTTGATGGAGTTCATCCTTTAGATATTTGGGCAATTTTACCTGCTTCTCGAATTATTCCTTGGAGAATTTTTCACCACAAAGGAAACAATAATATCCAATGATGTGACGCCTTGAATCCAACGCACTTTCAGCCTTTCCCCACACGAAGACGATGGTTGAGCAAATCAAACATCTCCTTCTTGCTGGACAAATGCTTACACTTTACTTTCCACAGTGTAACTCTTCCAGCATGCGTCATGTACGGTCACTTCATTTAAACTGCACAAAAAACCTCATGTTCCTTTCAAGCCCACATTTTTGGCTCATTTTTATCAGCGTCTAAATTCCGCGTTTTTTCACTGTCACTGTTCCCTCTGCAAGCACTTACCGACGACCCCGCAACGAACATGCGACGGGGTAGCTCCGACATATTGTAAAACAGAAAGTACTTAAAACGCCACGCCACGAAGATCAAGATTTAGACCATTTTGTTTGAAACGTTCTTCACGGATCCGAATACGGCTGTTTCTAAGGGCAGACTGGGTGTAGTGGGGAAGGTCTCGGAGGCAAGAAGTTTGGGAGGGAGGACAGAACACCCGCTAACTCACGACTCTGAGTAAGGGGGACGGGAGGGGGATTGATATCTTCGCACAACAAAAGGCCTCACTACAAACGAAAGGACTAATCCCTTAATGGCTGACCAATACCCAAAAATGAGGAGGCTTTCGTCTTTTTCTTTTTTTTTTTTTTTACAGCCATACCTACTTTCACAAATATATTTGTATGCACTAACACATACTTACGCCTATTTATATACAATATGTTAATAATCATCGTCAATGAGTAATTCTTCCTTTTTCTTTAACATACACAGGATAAGAGGACTGAAATTCGTCTGGGTCAATTTATTGAATACTCCGATTTTTCCAAGTTTTCGTTTTTTAACGATAACTAGAAATCTGTTGGGCCTATGGACTTCGTTCAGTACTTAGATTAAAGTTAAATAACTGCTCTATAACTTTTTTGTATGAAATTCCCCGTGGGATGATCATTAGAGCCAATATTTGAGCTGAAAGATGACTAAAATCGAAAATTTGAACTTTCTGGAAAAATAAGTCAATATTTGAAGTCCAATATCTCGGGAACTATTGGACTTACAGAGCTGCGGTTGGGCTTAAATTTTAGAATATTTTATCTACATTAATAGCGGTGTGAGTGACTTTTTGTCAAAAAACCACCCTTCAGGAGTTAAAAGCCAAAGATAGAAAAAAGTCCGAAAATTTCGAGGTTTTTTGGCTCTTAAAAGTTACGCAAAAGGATTTCCAAGCTGCAAACTTGGTTTAATACTACTCTAACATGTCCTAACAACATAACAAAAATTCAGCTTCCTGCAATTTTTTTGGACCTAAACATACCTGACGACTGGCCTATTGGTTGCTTGTATTTGGCTTTAGCTTGTGACTTGTATGTTGTAGATCTCGGCTTGACGTTTAGAGTTTGTAATGGATGTATTGGTTCTATTTTTTATTTGTTATCCCAGTATGAAATTTAAGTTGGTAGACCTGGTACTTCTTCGTAATTAATAAAATTTACATTGTTCTTGAATTTTTCACACTGTAAATATTGGTTCTGTGCATAATAAAGTTATTTCCTTAAATCTTGCAAATAAGTTTGAATTCTAATATAACGAATATTAATCAGTTTAT
Organism: Locusta migratoria; assembly: GCA_026315105.1. NCBI lineage: Eukaryota > Metazoa > Arthropoda > Insecta > Orthoptera > Acrididae > Locusta > Locusta migratoria. Next base: position 357,408,690 of record CM048751.1, on the reverse strand, counting down.
TAATGGGAGGCAGAAGTTTCTAATTCTTCCTTCAAAGTCCAAAGATATTGCACGCATTCACATATTATCATGATATGAAAGTTTATATTAAGAAAGAAATAATTTATCGGGTTCCTTTCTATCTTGGAAATAAACCATGTGTGATATTTTTAAGTTAAGCACTGAATACTGAGAGCAATCACATAGAGTGTTAATCACATGGAGAGCATTAATCACAAAGGGAGTGAGCAAATCAACTGCAGATACTTTTTATAACGGCAATCTGACAAATGATCTCTGATATACAAGGTGTTTTGAACTACTTATTCCCTGGATACTATTATTCTGAATTACGCTGATATAATTTGAATTTACTAAAAAATTTTAAAAATGAGAAATTTCTTCCTCTTAACAAATAATCAAAATTACAAAACGATGAAAAATGTTGGAATATGGTAATTCTAATGCTATGGTTGTGATGTGGTGTTACATCCTTAAAAAAAAAAAAAAAAAAAAAAGAAAAAAAAAAATTCTTTCTGACAACTTGGTAAGCATTTCCTCCTGGCGAGGTAATGGATAAGTGTCAATGACTGACTGTGCATTGATTTTAGTCTTAAAATCACCACAAAGAGGCAAATTGCCAGTTGGCTTTATTACGATGACCACTGGAGAAAACCTTTCACTCAAGGAAATAGTATGAATGACTTCGCTGGGATGTGAGGTGCTATAATTCCGATCTGACAGAATCGCGGATGGCCACACTGGGGCGCCTGAAAAAAATTCATATATATATATATATATATATATATATATATATATATATATATATATATATTGTGGCCGGTTACCAAGCCCCCACAGAACGAATCTCTGCCTACATAGACCAACACCTTCAACCCATCATGTGCAGTCTCCCATCCTTCATCAAAGACACCAACCACTTCCTTGATCGCCTGAAATCCTTACCCAGCCTGTTACCTCCTGAAACCATCCTTGTAACCATTGATGCCACCTCCTTATACACAAATATCCCACATGCCCAGGGCCTCGCTGCGATGGAGTATTTCCTTTCACGCCGACCACCCACTTCCCTACCTAAAACCTCTTTCCTTAATACCCTAGCCAGCTTCATCCTAACCCACAACTTCTTCACCTTTGAGGGCCGGACATACCAACAACTAAAGGGAACAGCCATGGGAACCAGGATGGCCCCCTCGTATGCAAACTTATTTATGGGACGCTTAGAGGAAGCCTTCCTGGAAACCCAAGCCTGTCTACCCAAAGTTTGGTACAGATTCATTGACGACATCTTCATGATCTGGACCGACAGTGAAGAAGAACTCCAGAATTTCCTCTCCAACCTCAACTCCTTTGGTCCCATCAAATTCACCTGGTCCTACTCCAAATCCCATGCCACTTTCCTTGATGTCGACCTCCATCTGTCCAACGGCCAACTTCACACATCCGTCCACATCAAACCTACCAACAAACAACAGTACCTCCATTATGACAGCTGCCATCCATTCCATATCAAACGTTCCCTTCCCTACAGCTTAGGTCTTCGTGGCAAAAGAGTCTGCTCCAGTCCCGAATCCCTGAACCAGTACACCAATAACCTAATAACAGCTTTCACATCCCGCAGCTATCCTCCTGATCTGGTTCAGAAGCAAATTACCAGAGCCACCTCCTCATTCCTCCAAATCCAGAACCTTCCAGCGAAGAATCCCAGAAGCGCCCCTTTTGTCACCGGATACTTTCCGGGACTGGAGCGGACTCTGAATGTGGCTCTCCAGCAGGGATACGACTTCCTTAAATCCTGCCCCGAAATGAGATCCATCCTTAATGACATCCTCCCCACTCCTCCGAGAGTGTCTTTCCGCCGCCCACCTAACCTTCGTAACCTCCTAGTCCATCCCTATGAAACCCCCAAACCACCTTCCCTACCCTCTGGCTCCTACCCATGCAACCGCCCCCGTTGTAAAACCTGCCCTATGCACCCTTCCACCACCACTTACTCCAGTCCAGTAACCCGGAAGGTGTACACGATCAAGGGCAGAGCCACTTGCGATAGCACCCACGTGATCTACCAACTAACATGCCTGCACTGTGAAGCTTTCTATGTGGGAATGACCAGCAACAAACTGTCCATTCGCATGAACGGTCACAGGCAGACAGTGTTTGTTGGTAATGAGGATCACCCTGTGGCTAAACATGCCTTGGTGCACGGCCAGCACATCTTGGCGCAGTGTTACACCGTCCGGGTTATCTGGATACTTCCCACCGACACCAACCTTTCAGAACTCTGGAGATGGGAACTTGCCCTTCAGCTTATTCTCTCCTCCCGTTGCCCACCTGGTCTCAATCTCCGCTAACTCAAATTCCCGCCCACTATCTTATCTTTAGCATCTTTGCCTTGGTTCTGTGGACAGAGCCTCTGCCTCGATTGGTATCTCTGTCCAACTTCTTTGCTTTTCACAAATGTCTGTCTAGGTGTGTTTGCGTTTCGATATGTCTGAGTGTGTGTGTATTTGTTTACCTTCCTCTTTGTCCCCTAAGGTAAGTCCTTCCACTCCTGGGATTGGAATGACTCCTCTTCCACTTCCTTAAAACCCATATCCTTCCCTTTTCCTCCCCTTTTTCCCTCTTTTTCCTGAAGAAGCTGCCAGTGGTGGCGAAAGCTTGTATGTGTGTTTGTGTGTGATTTTATTTGTTTTTTATTTGTTTCTCTCGACGAGCCGGTCCTTTTGGTAAGTCATCTCTTTTCTATTTTTATTTTTATATATATATATATATATATATATATATATATATATATATATATATATATATTATAGAGGAAAAATTCCTAACAGGAAAAAAATATACGTAAAAAATAGATGAACACTTACCAGGCGAAGGGGCACAGGCAGTAATAGCAACAAATAAACACACAGACACACACACACTCAAAAATGCTAGCTTTCGCAGCCTAGCTGCTTCATCAAGTAGAAGGGAAGGAGAGGGAAAAGGAAATGATGAGGGATTTAAGGAAGGGGGTAAGGAGCCATTCCAATCCCGGGACAGGAAAGACTTACCTTGGGGGAAAAAATGGAAGGTAAATAAATGCACATACACCCACACATTTACACAGACACAAGTACACTTAGGCAGACATACTGTAGAACTGTGACAGTTCTACAGTATGTCTGCCTAAGTGTACTTGTGTCTGTGTAAATGTGTGGGTGTATGTGCATTTATTTACCTTCCATTTTTTCCCCCAAGGTAAGTCTTTCCTGTCCCGGGATTGGAATGGCTCATTACCCCCTTCCTTAAATCCCTCATCATTTCCTTTTCCCTCTCCTTCCCTTCTACCTGATGAAGCAGCTAGGCTGCGAAAGCTAGCATTTTTGAGTGTGTGTGTGTCTGTGTGTTTATTTGTTGCTATTACTGCCTGTGCCCCTTCGCCTGGTAAGTGTTCATCTATTTTTTACGTATATATATATATATATATATATATATATATATATATATATATATATATATATATATATATATAAATTATAGAGGGAAACTTTCCCGGTGGGATAAATAAAAATAAAAATAGAAAAGAGATGACTTACCAAAAGGACCGGCTCGTCGAGAGAAACAAATAAAATAACACACATACAAGCTTTCGCCACCACTGGCAGCTTCTTCAGGAAAAAGAGGAAAAAAGGGGAGGAAAAGGGAAGGATATGGGTTTTAAGGAAGTGGAAAAGGAGTCATTCCAATCCCAGGAGTGGAAGGACTTACCTTAGGGGGAAAAAAGGAAGGTAAACAAATACACACACACTCAGACATATCGAAACGCAAGCACACCTAGACAGACATTTGTGAAAATGTCTGTCTAGGTGTGCTTGCGTTTCGATATGTCTGAGTGTGTGTGTATTTGTTTACCTTCCTTTTTTCCCCCTAAGGTAAGTCCTTCCACTCCTGGGATTGGAATGACTCCTTTTCCACTTCCTTAAAACCCATATCCTTCCCTTTTCCTCCCCTTTTTTCCTCTTTTTCCTGAAGAAGCTGCCAGTGGTGGCGAAAGCTTGTATGTGTGTTTGTGTGTTATTTTATTTGTTTCTCTCGACGAGCCGGTCCTTTTGGTAAGTCATCTCTTTTCTATTTTTATTTTTAATATATATAATGTGTGTGTGTGTGTGTGTGCCTGTAAACGTATGGCGCAATCCAAACCCAGTGTAAGCAGGAAAGAAAATTATGAGCGGAACTCGTCCAGTTGTGGGTAGTGTACCTCGTTCAAAACTAGGTTGACATTGTCCAAAATAGAAAACCCAAACAACTGAAATGCGCCCAAACTGAAAAGATTCTCTGTGGTTGCATTGTCCACTACCAGAAAGGTTAAGGGGCGAATGGCAGTGTGGTATGCTGCCTGAGCAGTGAATTGGCCAAGCAATGGAATCTGTTTTTTGTTTTGACTGGCTGTAGGGAAGGGGAGCCTAACTCGAAATACGTTGGTGATTTTAAATGAGTAACGGTGGTGCCCGTATCGACCTTCATATGGAGGACATTGTTGCAAACTTTTAGGTCCAGGAAAACTTTAGGAGGACCCACAGACAGTGCTGCCACGCAGTTGACCTCCGTATCTACATCCATATTCTGATCCTGCATGGTAGCATTTGACTTGCCCCCGCACGAAATATAATTTTTTTTACTGAACCGACAGCAAATGGCCAGCACCGAGGGAAAGCAGCCCGATTGTGACTGACAAAGCGAGACGGGCAGGAGGACACTAGAGCGGCCCTGTGTCATCTGTTGTTGTGGACCCTGCGCCTGCGGCTTCTGCTGTTGCAAAGGGTGCCTCCTGCTCGACCATCCAGAGCGTCGGGTAACCGCAGCAATGTTCTACTCGAGGGGGGGGGGGGGGGCTCGTCTCTCTGCGGCTTCGAAAGCTTGGGCAATTTTCGAGACCTCTGTCAAATGAAGGGTTTTCGTGTTGTAAGGTCCGCTCCCTCACTTCCCTGTAAAACGCCAGGTGAATAATTACATCCCTGACCACCCGATCCGCATAAGACTCTTTGTGCACCTCAGAAACAAAATTGCAACGGTGACTAAGACCGTGTAATTCGGTTGCCCACGCCTGATATGACTGGTGCATTTGTATACGGCACCTGTAAAACTCCCCAAGAGCAGCTATGACGTGAGTACGCTTGCAGTATTGAGAAGACAGTAACTGGCACATCTGATCAAAAGTAAGAGACATGGGGTCTTGCATGGGGGGGGGCAGTTGACACAACAAATCATAAATTTTAAGAGAAATCCATGAAAGGAAAAGTGCGCGGCACAGCCGGGCATCCTAGACATCGAAAGCTTGAAAATTTGGCTGCAGACACTTTTCGTAAGACTCCCACTATCCTGCGGCCTCGTCAAATGCAGGAAAAGGTGGCGGGTATGAGACGGGGCCATCACTGCGGGGACACACGTGCACAGACAGCGCCAAAGCCGAAGACTGGAACACCTGGGTAAGGTTCTCCAAAGCTGCTGCGAAGATCTGAGTCTGGTTTTGCAACGCCTCAGTCTCGTTTTTCAATGCTGCGCCAAAAGCCGTCTGTTGATCAACGAGGCGGTGTATGACTTTGTCGAGTGTAGCTTCCATCATTTAAAAGGCCTCTCTTGAATCTAGGCGAAAACAGAATGCGTGTAATCGAATACGCTCGTCAGCATTGAACTTCATCGCATAAAGACTAACATAAATGGCCCGTGTCAGTTGTTAAGTATAGAACATAACATAATGGTTTGGCATGCACTTTGCAACTGCCTGTGAGATTACGCGCTAGCTCTACCTTCGTTCATAGAGGGCACGCTGCTTGTCTCTATTCTCGTGCGTCTCTGGTGGTGGGCACTACAAGCACATATTTGGCGTGCTCAATTCGACTTAAGCAGTGCGCACTATGCTACAGCAGTTTCTGTTACTAAGTGCTTTTGCACCAAAATGACAGGCTCCCCATGCGGCGGAGTCTAGTTTTCTGACCCATTTTTTCTATTTACTGTGATGCTAGTATTATTTTGTCTCTCACCATTACCCCACTGTTTGGTTATTGTTTCATGGCCTTTGTTATTATTACTAAAGCCTTGACATCTAAGAATCTCTTGACAAATTTAATTTTCACAGAATCTGACATAAACAGTATATTATTTTTGCACTGGACAATAAAATCCACAAGGTGAACTTTATTTACCTCAGGAAATTCTTTTTAAGTAATTAGAAAGTGCTACTATCAACAGGAGGATAATGTATTGGTGGCTGCAAATATTTGGGGTTCATCAGCTTGAGATTTTACTTGATCAATATTGATGTTACATGCATCAATAGCTCTCTTAATGTCTAAAACGTTTTGCTCAATTATCTTGTGACTATTTACAAAAGTTAAGACTTTCTTGTCAACTTTTTTAAGCTAAGAGTCAACAGCAGAAATTATATCATAAATTTCATCTTGTGCTAATTCAGTTTCCCCTTTGAAATTGATAAAATCAGATTCTAAAACACCTATTGCTATCACAACAGTTTCTGTTTTAACTCTTAACCTCATCAAGTTCAACCCTAAAACCTTGCATTTGGAGTCTAAGTCCATCTGTTGTCTTTTCTATTTTATTGCATCTATCATTTTGAGTTTTAGTATTTTCTTTCTGCTCATTTCTAAGTTTACTTTGCTCTTTAGAGCTTTTGTCTACTTTTTTCCATAATTTATTATAACAACTCAGTGTTATTAGTATCTTCATTGTCTCGTGTGGTAAAACCGCAGAAAGGCGAGCAAACAATTTCCTCTTCCCTCTTTTTCATTTTCCCCACTATTTATGTATTTTTGCAACAATCGTCAGTTCCCGTGACTTGGTTGAAATTGTCAGTGGTTCCCTTACCACCCATAAAGTGATACCTGGCTACTTCCGGGTAGGGTGTAACTTCTTGTAATTCCGCATTGGATTCACAAATATGCTGCATCTGGATTATGTAGAATATGAACAGCAAAACTTTGGTTATTGCGTTTGCTAGTGAAATTATGAAGAGTAACAGCGGCTTAGTTTGATTCACCAATTTAATCAAACATTTTAAATAAGCTGGATATGGGATATGCACAATATTCACTTTTAACAATAAAATATCAACGTGCTGCTGGGCATAGTGACTGCCTCAAAGTCTGGTTAAACAGAGTGCTTTCATAACCTCTGCGGCCTGCTTATATATATGATTCACAACAGTGCCCTGTAAAACATGAAAATACTAAATTTACAGCCAGGTATCTTAATATTAACAACATTTCATAGTCTATAAAACAAGCTGAAATATGACATCACCTTTTAGTAAAGTTGGAATGTTTCTAATAAATGAATAATAAATATGAAAACAAACAATGATAATGGAAATTCCAGATTGGAATTAATGATCTAGTAAGGACAGTTTACAACTCACCACAAAGACGTCGCGACAGGCACATACAAAAGACACACACATCCATGGTCTTCTTCAGAAAATAGAACACTCACGCAATCACACAGGCACACAATACAGTCATACAATCATCACCTCCGGCTGCTGCACTTTGAATCACACTCTGTAGTGAGTAAATCAGGTATGGGAGGGGAGGGGAGGGAAGGGGAGAGGGGATAGGAATGTTACGTCACGGTGGTGGGGTTGGGTTAGATGGGAATAATGAGATGCAGCTTAGGAATGGAATGGGGAGGTGAGTGAGAGAAGAAAAATGAAATAAACAAAACAAATATACATTAAAAATTAAAAAATATAAATAAAAAATAAATAAATAAAATAAAATGCGTGCACCCTGCAAGTACAAAAGACCACGAACACACACACACACACACACACACACACATTCACGCACTCTGCTCAAAATAGGTGAGGTTTGGGATAGATAGGTAGGAACTGTAAAGTATTTGGGGGGGGGGGGGGGGGGGGAAGTTATCGTAGGTTGAAACCTGGAAGATTTCGAAATCGTAGAATGTATTGTAGGGATAACTCCCATCTGTGCAGTTCAGAAAAGCTGGTGGTGGATGGGAGGATCCAGATGGCCGGGCCCGTGAAGCAGCCCATTGAAATGAAGCATGTGCTCTGCTGCATGCTGTGCCAGAGGGTAGTCCACCCTGCGAAAGCAGCCATGTAATTTACCAATTGTGCTGCAATCACTGTGCAGCTTTTCTATATTGGCAGAACCAGTAACCAGCTATCCATTAGGAATGAATGGCCACCCGCCAAACTGGCCAAAAACAAGGTGCCACAGCATGCAGCAGAGCACATGCTCGATTTCAATGGCTGCTTCACAACCGGGGCCATCTGGATCCTGCCATCCACCACCAGCTTTTCTGAACTGCACAGATGGGAGTTTATCCCTACAATCCATTCTCCGATCCTGAAATCGTCCAGGACTCAACCTACGATAACTTCCCTTTTTTTCCATACCTTACAGTTCCTACCTCTCTATCCCAAACCTCACCTATTTTGAGTGGTGCATGAATATGCAATCGTGTTGTGTGTGTGTGTGTGTTTGTGGGTGTGTGTGTGTGTGTGTGGTGTGTGGTGTGGGTGTGCGTACGTGGTCTTGTGTACTTGCAGTGTCCACCAGCATTTTATTTTATTTTATTTTTTTTTTTTTTTAATTTTTAACATATATTTGTTTGTTTATTTTATTTTCTTTTGACAGGCATGTCTTCAGTGAGTTCTATGTTTACTATTTTCATCTATGGGCTGATGACAGGGCTGTCAAGAAAAGTCATTAACTGAAAATAAATTAAAGCAACAACAGCAGCTAATCATACACAATAAAACTTTACCAGAAACTGTCAGTGATGCCCTATGGACATAAGTACATCAAAATATAACGCAACAAACTTTTTTTATATGTAAATGTAGATAACATATTGTCACATTGCAGCTAGCTCGAAAATGACCACGGAGTCTAAATGAGCTCATCATCATAATAATAGCATAATAAAATGGCCAATTACAGCAGCATTACTCGGGTTCGACATCTTCGACAATGTCACTGCAAGGCATTTGCAATGCTGCAGCCCCTGAGAAGTAATAGAAGTGAAATCCTTCTGCAGCCCACTGCTATCGCACACCTCGGCCCGTGTCGCAGGTTCGCCCATCCACCCAGCAGTGCTGCGGCAGCGCCGAGTACCCGCAGTCCCCCGTCGTCGAGCGTCCAGCTGTCTGGCGGCTGGGGCTGAGCGGTCTGTCGACGGGCGGGGTGCCGCTGGGCTCTGGACCTGCGGGTGACGCCGTCACCCGCCGTCGACGTCGCAGGCGCCGCCGCTGGGCACGATCCGTGAGGAGCTGAACCGACGGGGCCGGCAGCAGATGCACCCCGCAGATCAGCCTCACGGACGAGATGGGTGGCGAGGTCACCCTCGTCGCGGCCCCCCAGCCACCCCACTACTACTGCCCACCCCCCTCCCTGCCTCCGCCGTTTGCGGTAAGTGCATCCACCCAGCTGTGTTTGCTCTTAGGTGTATAAATTATGTGAAGCTACCTGTAATACCCGATTCATGTGACGGAAATTCTCCATAGTGGTGTGAAAAAATTACTCGACAGAGACAGATTGTCTGGCCTGTATGTACCGCAGATTAGTACTGCCGATAGTTACACAAAAGCAAAAGATTAAAATAGATCATAACACAAGCTTTCAGAAGTTACTGCCTGATTCAGGTAGGGTAGAGGACTCCTTACCTCATGTCCTAGTGAGTAACATTTCCCTTTTATCTGTGTTTCCCTATTTATTTATTCCAACTACGGACTTGCATTTGTCCTCTAGGCACTCCTGCTTAGCCAATCTACATTTCCTGTCAACTTCATTTTTAGCTGTCCCCTTTAGCCTGCTTCATTTGTTGCTTGTTTATAGGTTCTCCTTTCATCAATCCAGCTCAGTAACTTCTGTTTTATTGAAGGATTTCTACTAGGCCTTGTCTTGCTGATCCTCCACACCCTTCGCTATTCTCTGAATGCTAACCATTTTTCTTCTACTGTATTATTATCACCTGATTCAAACAATCCTTACCTACCTGCTCCCTCTGAAACTTTCAATTAATTTAGGTTCCTTCAGTATATCCAGGTTCCATCTCCTTACTTTTTCTTACTTGCTTACAGTTCCTTCAGTTTTATTCTCTAGTTCATAACTAACAAGTTTTGCTCAGATTCTATATCTGACTCAGGATACGTCTTACAGTTCAAAACATGGTTCACAAATCTGTCTTACCATTACAAAATCAATCGATATGGTCTCTTTATCTCGAAGATTTTTTCAATGTTCTTTAATCCATTTTGTGATTAAATTATGCTTTGTGCAAATTCTACCAAGTAGTTTCCTCTTCCATTCCTTTTCTCTGGTCAATACGCGTTTACCAGTTTTTTGTTTCATACAACTGAATTTCCACTCTTCGCAGAAAGTCTACCCCAGGAATTGGAACACCTGAGAACTGTATTTTGGGAAAAAAATGGGTACTTACAGTGGCAGATTCAGCGGGCTCTCCGCCCAACCACTACAACACAACTCCTGTGGAAACGGATAGAAACACGAGGGAGGATGTGGGGCACTTCGTTCGTACCATCATACCGGCGCACTCTCGGGGAAGATTGCCCGCATTTTGAAAAATCACCAGGTTGGAAAACTGGTGGGGAGTGCCAAAGATGATCTTGGTTTGAGGAAGGCCGGCAAGTACCAGATTCCGTGTCGGTGTGAAAAGAAAACTCCGCTAGTTTTCACAGCCTAGCTGCTTTCTCAGGCAGAAGCTTGGAGAGAGAACAGTGACAGTGAAATTACGCGGAATTTAGATGCTGATAAAAATGAGTCAGAAACGTGAGCTTGTAAAGAACATGAGGTTTTTTTGCAATTATAAACGAAGTGACTTTTATTCCGCCCCAGGCTGGCTTCACTTTCCCTCCCGGTTCATGCCTTCGCCCGGCGATGAGCGTCCTTTGCGAATGAAGTGGTTTTCTTTTGCCAGTTTCTCTTTTTCCTTGGTTTCTTCCTTTTCTAACCTTTGCTTCTGTCTTTCTCTCCTTGCTGTACTCTCCTAGCCTTCCTCTCCTCCGCATTAGTCTCCGCTTCGGCGTTTGAGACACTTCTTTCTCTTCACTTCCTCTATTCTCCTTCTTTCCTCCCTGTGTGTGTCTGAAGGCCGACCTACGCATTATCTTGCTTAGCAGGTGACGGGGTAACGCGTAATTCCCTGCCCCGGGTAGACAAGTAGGGCATGTACGTACCTCCTGGTAAAGCCCAGGCCCAGGGAGGGGTGATTACCCAAGCTGGTACCTTCTGAACATGCCGATTGGTCCCTCCGTCAGTTCTCACGAGGTGTGACCTGAGGTGTGAACAATCACCTAAGGCGGGTAAGCCCTCAGAGAAGGCCCCCACTAGGAAGGAACGTGCCATCGGAGACGCCGGTAATCACGGGGGACACTTCTGCAATGATTTCCTTCTCTTCTTCTGTGACTTTGACCCAGAAACGAAAGATAGAGTCGCCTCGGCAAAAGAAAACTTTCCCTAATCTTCCGAAATTCCTTGTTGTCTCTCGAACCGACGGTAAAGATTTCATTTCTGTAAATCCTTTCGTTATACAGAAAGGTGTAGATGCAATTGCTGGCCCTGTTAAAACCTGTTCGCGTCAGCGCAATGGTACATTGTTGCTGGAAACGGACAGTGCCTTCCAAGCCCAGAAACTAATCCGGACTACGTTGTTACACACGTTTCCTGTCAAGGTAGAAGCGCATCGCACGCTCAACTCGTCGTGGAGGGTAGTTTTCACGAGATCCCTTGACGGTTTGTCTGACGAAGAAATACAAACCTACATGTCCAATCAGGGTGTAACAGCCGCGCATAGGGTGAAGAAAAAGGTTGATAATCAGCTGACACCAACTCGTACTGTGTTTTTGACGTTCGACAGAATTGAACTCCCATCAAAGGTCAAAGCAGGGTATGAAGTTATCTCCGTTCGCCCTTATGTACCAAACCCAAAGCGCTCTTTCCAATGCCACAGATACAACCACACCCGTCAATCTTGCCCTAATGCAGCGAAATGTGTCACTTGTGGTAGGGACGCCCATGAGGGGGATTGCCCACCTCTGTCCCCACACTGCCTTAATTGCAACAGTGACCATGCGGCTTCCTCTCAGGACTGCCCTGTATATAAAGATGAAAAAGTCATTCAGCAAATTCGGGTTACGGAAAAGGTATCAACATCTGCCGCCCAATAGTTGTTGGCGAGTTGAAAGCCCACTGTCCTCCCAGCGGGCACATATGGTAAGGTCCTCACCTCCACTCGACCTACTAAGGATTCAGGTACCCAGACTGTGACTTCACTTTCGCTGATACAGTTGTGCGATCCGCCAGCCCGAAGATTGCCCGTTCCACGTCCCCGCTTCTTCCTGCTGCTTCTAAAGTTCAGTCTTCGTCAACCTCTAATAAACAAGATGCCCGGACTTTGAAAAAAGAACCCGTCCGTGAAGATTTTCTGTGTACTCGGGCTTCTCAACCGTCAACTGCCTCTTCTCACCGTCACTCTTCCAGAAGAGCCAACAAAAAAAAAAAAGAGTTCCTCTCCTTCCCCGCCACGGCGTGACCCATCCGTCACGCCGCCCAACAGTAGTCGGCCGCGATCATCTTCTGTCTCGCTGGGACGCACTACTGTAAGCTGGGCAACTGGCATTTTACCGGTGGTGGAAGCTGCCCCTCCTTATAAACTCGGGAAGGTGGCAGATGTATCAGTTGAACCTCTGGAACATGACTCTCTGCCTCTAGATGGCGACAGTAGTGCTCCCTCGAAGTCCGGTCCTCAGTGGCCGTCGAGGTGACCCCACCTGCTTTTGTTCCTTTTAATCTTCCTTTCTTCTCTTATTTTTTATCATGGAATATTCGCGGCCTTCGTTCCAATCGGGAGGAATTAAAACTACTCCATCGATTGCACTGCCCGCTTCCAGTTTGTCTCCAAGAAACTAAGTTACGTCCAAGTCATCGTGCAGACATCCCTCACTACACCTCTGTGCACTTCAACCTGCCATCTGTGGAAGGTACCCCAGCCCATGGAGGGGTTCTGATGCTCATTTGGGACATCATCTATCACCATCCCATTTCATTGCATACTCTCCTACTGGCAGTTGCCGTCCGCATCACTCTCTCCACCTTTTCCTTTTCCGTCTGTAATATATATTCGCCATCGTCATCCGCCCTTACTAGGGCAGATGTGCTACACCTCGTTGACCAGCTCTCTTCACCTTTCATGTTGGTAGGTGACTTTAATGCCCACCACCCCCTATGGGGCTCTCCGGCAGCTTGTCCGAGAGGCTCCCTTTTGGTGGACCTTCTCCAACACCTCAATCTTGTCTGCATCAATACCGGTGCACCGACCTTCCTTTCAGACACAACACTCACTTATTCCCATATAGACCTCGCGGTATGCACTCCTCAGCTTGCCGGTCGGTTTGAGTGGTCTTCACTTTCTGACACGTACTCGAGTGACCATTTTCCTTGTGTCATCCACTTCCTGCATCATTCCCCATCTCCTCATCCCACCAGTTGGAACATTTCTGAAGCCAACTGGGAGCTTTATTCTTCCATGGCAGTTTTTCACAATCAGGACTTTTCCAGCTGTGACAGTCAGGTCGAATACCTCACAGAGGTTATTCTCACAGCTGCCGAACATTCCATTCCTCGTACATCCTGTTCTCCACGTTGCGTCTCGGTCCCCTGGTGGACGGCAGCCTGCCATGACGCTCTTAGAGCCCGGCGCCGTGCTTTACGCACCTTCCGCCGCCTCCCAACATTGGAGAATAGTATACATTATAAATGACTGCGAGCACAATGTCGTCGTGTTATAAACAACATCAAAAAAGCCTGCTGGATTGCTTTTACCAGTTCTTTTAACCGCTTTACTCGCTCCTCGACTGTCTGGGGTGGCCTACGCCGTTTATCCGGCATAAAGGTCCACTCCCCGATTTCTGGCCTGACCGTTGAGAACACAGTCCTTGTGGACCCCACTGATGTTTCCAACGCATTGGGCCGTTTCTTTGCGGAGGCTTCGAGCTCTGCCCGTTACCACCCTGCCTTCCAGGTAGAGAAGGCACGGCTGCCTTCTTTCCACTCTTTTAATCATGAAAGTTATAATGTCTCCTTCACTATGCAGGAGCTAGACCGTGCTCTCGCCCTGTCCCGCTCTTCTGCACCCGGGCCCGATTCCATCCATATTGAGATGCTGAAAAACCTTTATCCTGCGGGCAAGTGTTTCCTACTTAGCACCTATAATCGCATATGGAATGAAGGTCAGGTTCCCACAAGTTGGCGTGAAGCCATTGTTGTCCCCATCAGCAAACCAGGGAAGGACAAACATCTTCCATCAAGTAATCGCCCTATTTCTCTTACTAGCTGTGTCTGTAAGGTGTTGGAACGCATGGTTAACGCTCAGTTAGTCTGGCTCCTCGAATCTCAATGCCTCCTGACTAATATCCAATGTGGTTTTTGTAGACACTGCTCAGCTGCTGATCACCTCGTCACCTTGTCGACCTTTATTATGAATAACTTTTTTAAGGAAGCGTCAAACGGTAGCAGTGTTCTTCGACTTAGAGAAGGCTTATGATACCTGTTGGAGGACGGGAATTCTCCGCACATTGCACACATGGGGCCTTCGGGGGCGCCTTCCTCTTTTCATTCAAGCGTTTTTGGCGGATCGCAAGTTCCGGGTACGGGTGGGCTCTGTTTTGTCAGATACCTTTTGCCAGGAGAATGGGGTACCACAGGGCTCCGTCTTGAGTGTGGCGCTCTTTGCCATTGCAATCAATCTGATCGTAGACTGCCTTTCAGCCGACGTTTCTGGATCCCTTTTTGTAGATGATTTTGCAATTTATTGCAGCGCCCAGCAGACGTGTCTCTTGGAGCGTTGTCTTCAACGCTGTCTTGACCGCCTATATTCCTGGAGCATTGCGAACGGCTTCCGCTTCTCCACTGAGAAAACGTTGTGAATAAACTTCGGGAGATACAAGGAATTTCTTCCACCATCTCTATGTCTCGGCCCCGTAGCTCTCCCTTTTGTGGAGACAACGAAATTCTTGCGACTCATGCTGGATAGTAAACTTTGCTGCCCGTTGTGCCAGATCCCTAAATGTTCTCCCTGTCCTCAGTGGCACATCTTGGGGAGCGGATCGTACCGTCCTGCTTCACCTTTACCAGGCCATTGTTCAGTCTAAGCTCGACTACGGAAGTCTTGTATACTCTTCTGCACAGCCGTCGATTCTCCGCCGTCTCAACTCTATTCACCATCGGGGATTACGCCTGGCGACCGGTGCATTTTATACCAGCCCTGTTCAAAGTCTGTATGCCGAGGCTGCTGTATTACCATTGACCACTCGGCGTGACATACTCTTGTCTCTGTACGCATGTCGCTTGCGGTTGATGCCCAACCATCCATCTTACAGATTATTTTTTGACGACTCACTCGATCGCCAATATCAGTTGTCTGCGATAGCCTTGCTTCCACCTGGAGTTCGGTTTCGCCGCCTGCTTCAGCGGCTCGATTTTACCCTTCCTTCAACATTTAGGTTGAGCGAGAGCCCATTGCCACCGTGGCATCAGGCCCAGTTTCACACTTACCTTGAACTTAGTTCGCTGCCCAAGGAGAGCACCCCAGATTTGGTATACCGCTCGAGGCTGTCGAACTTTGTTCGCGGTTCAATAATGCCATATTTATCTACACTGATGGTTCCAAGAGTACTGATGGTGTCGGATCTGCCTGCGTCATCGGGGACAACCATTTCCAATACAAGCTCCCTGACCAGTGCTCGAATTTCACGGCTGAGCTTTTTGCCCTCCACTAGGCTGTTTTATATACCTGGCGCCGCCATCCTTTTTATGCCATCTGTTTGGACTCCCTTAGTGACCTACACAGTCTTAAGGACCGTCTCTCGTCCCATCCTCTCATGTATCGGATCCAACGCTCCCTCCAGTTGGTAGCAGATGACAGCTGTCACGTTTCTTTACTGTGCGTCCCTGGCCACGTGGGTATGCCCGGGAATGAGACCGCCGACATAGCAGCCAAGGCAGCAGCTCTTTTGCCTCACATGGCAACTTTTTTGTCCCATCGGACGATGTTCAACCGGCTCTTCGCCGGAGTATTGTGTCGTCCTGGCACAGTGCATGGTTCTCACTCACGGACAATAAATTGAGACCTGTAAAACCGATCCCGACCACTTGGAAGACCTCCTCACGCCCCTCTCGGCAAGAGGCGGATCGGTCACTGCCGTTTCAACCACCGTCATTTGCTAACCACTGACCCTGCACCGCTGTGCTCCTGCGGTGAATTGCTGACGGTGCGACATGTTTTACTGTCTTGTCGCAATTTTAATAGTCTCCGTGTAGCCCTTCAATTTCCGTCTACTCTGGAGGAACTTTTAGCTGATGACACACAAGCAGCTGCTCGAGTTTTGCGTTTTATCAACATGGCCAATCTGTCAAAAGATATTTAACCCTTTTAATTGTTTTTATCTTTGTTTTTAGCCTTCTTTTGATACCTTATCTGGTAGTTACTAATTTTTTCGAGATCTAGCGAATCTCCTTTCTTATCTGGGCGCTAATGATCTTAGCAGTTGTGCGCCCTAAAGCCAAAAAAAAAAAAAAAAAAAAATGAAAAAAAGAAACAACTAGCGTTTTTATGTGTGTGTTATATGTTATATTTATTCGTGTTACTATCACTACTGGTGCTCTTTCGCCTGGTAAGTAATCTTCATCTACTTTTGCGTTTGTGTGTGTGTGTGTGTGTGTGTGTGTGTGTGTGTGTGTGTGTGTGTGTGTGAGTATTTGTTTACCTTTTTCCCCCCTAAGGTAAGTCCTTCCACTCCTGGGATTGGAATGACTCCTTTTCCACTTTCTTAAAACCCATATCCTTCCCTGTCTCCTCTCCTTTCCTCCTCTTTTTCCTGAAGAAGCGACCAATGGTTGCGAAAGCGTGTATGTGTGTTTGTGAGTGATTTTATTTGTGCTGTCGACAAGCCTGTCCTTTGGGTATACATATCCCAAAATGACAATATTACAGTAAAAATTCATTTATATTTTTATTTTAATGATTTTTTTAATACTGCCCCCCCCCCCTCCCTTAAAAGTAATTTGTATGAACATATTTTGATATATGTGTTGTTTAGATGCTCTAAAAGATAATAACAAATTTTCTTCACTCTATTACAAACTGTTTCATTTTAATGAAATAAAAAATAATTACAAAATGAAGTCCTAGAAAGAAAAGAGAATGAGACTTGAAATTCAATGGGGAAAACATTGTAAGCTGCACTTCAAAATTGAAAGTTGGTTCATTCTATCACGAGATACAAATTAGATAGAATGGATGAAGATACAACAGCTCCGGTAGTTAAGTTCGAGTCGTAATCTTAGCAGTCGTGCTTAACCCACGGAAACGTATGTCCTGTGAGGTATCTTTGTTTTCTCTTTAAATTGCTGTCCATCTGCCGAAGCCTTCTGCAGGTTCTACGACGACTTTCTTTCCTGATTTCCGCATTTATTCAATGTTTGTGTACTTGTTATTGCCATGAAGATATTTCAGAACTGTAAAAGGTACTTAATGTGCAGATTGAGAATCTGGAGGGTTAAGCAAGGGCACTTTGTGGATTTATTTATTCTTTCAAACATTTAAGATCACATAACTTGTCTGCACAGAATTTTTATTCGTAAAAGATTTAAAAGTCAGTACCAGAAGTCAGTTACTGTGCTCATTTCTAACTATTCCCATTCAGCATAAAAATAATACAAATGTAAAAGTTAACATGATACTATATTCTCTCATGTTCGCCGTTTTCTTCAGGTTTGTTAGGTGGACGGAATTTAAATGTGGTAACAGCTAACATGGAAGATTACATGGCGTAAGCTTTACATTTGTGTTATTCTTATGACGAAGAGAGTGTGGAATTTACAAATCACTATTTGTAGGAAAAAATCCCGTGCCCCTGATAGAAAAACACGTAAGATGTAGCACGAAGGCAGTGGTTGTAGCGTTAGGCATATTGACGCAACATGTGCTTGCCATTTGGCTTTACGTAGTAGCTTTTAGATAAGACTTCAAATGTACACCGTGTAGGAGTAGCCGAGTGGTCTGGAGCGTCGTGTTACGGATCACACTTCCTCCCGCGTCAGAGGTTCGAATCCTCCCTCAGGCATGGATGGGTGTGTTTGGTTTGTTTAACTTAGTTTAAGTAATTTGTAAGCTATGGGCTAATAACCCAGTAAATGAGTCCGATAGCTTTACAAACATTTGACCATCAATTTTTCGGCTATTGTAGCAACACTAAACTTTTATTAATAAGTATGGAAATAACTTTGATACACAATGTGGAAATATAAAACAATTTTATTAGACTTATAATACAAATTTTACGAAACGTTTAGCAGTTAGATACCAGTATGGCAAATCTGAATCACTATCACTTGATTCCGTGATATTCAGTTCCTTTGTACAGAGCGTCATCCCTTGTACAATCTAGTGCATTCGATATCGAACATTTTTCAATGCCTGTTACGCAATCTGATTTGGAACCCACTGCCATGTATCATCATCTCATTGGCACATTTCCACATTGCACATAACTCGTTGGTGTCAGTTGTCTGTCACTTTTCCAAAGGCAGTCAGTGTACATGTGTTTAAGCTTGACCTGAAACGATTTATTGAAACAGACGTCATGTGGTTGCTTAGTTAACGCCAACCTGCCTGGATGGTGCATGATTAGGACTTTTTTCCCCACATAATAAATAACTCTCTTCTTGAAATCCTAGTGATTCATTACAGTTCACATACCGCAGCTCTTCACAAAATTCGATGAAACAATACATGAAATGAGAATGAGCAACTCGTGCAAGAATCCTAGAGCCTTATGTATTGTTGATATTTACAAAAAGGAAGTTTTGTTGCTACTAATATTTGAAAGGCTGCTACATATTCTAACGTCCATCACCCCTTTTCGGAATGACTCAAACTGAGCCCTAATATATTCCTGAATCACGGAAATGTTTATTAGTTCAGTCAATAACAAAGTCATTCCACTGTAGGTGAAGTTGAACTTATCTTATATGCTGGCTGAAGTCCATTGCGTTGTGAGCTTTCTTCGGCATTCACTAAAGCATTTGATTTTACAGGATCTTTTCATAAATTAAAACCATCTCAGTTGATATGGAAACGATTTTATTTCCACTTAAACATTGCACGATCAAGAAATGCAGCAGCAAGCCAACAGAGCTGCTTACAGGTTTCTGGCCACTAGAATACTGAATAAAACATGGTTTCTCTCCAACATCTTTCTGCGTAACCACGTAATAAGATTGATGACAAAGTTTTGTAATTCACAATTAAACAGTATTCTTTTACATTAAATATGCCAAAAAGAGAAATTAAAACATTACATTTAAGCTTTGACTATTTTTGTCAATATATGTACTTGTTTCATGAAATTTGTATTTAAATTGGTACACAAATTCAAAATCATCCTTTTGACTAGTGTTTACTGTGCTCAAATTATTTACATTATGTGTGTTTTCGAAATGCACACATATTTGTTTTGCCAATATTGTGTAGGCGTAATATTATTGTGACATGGAATTTTAGTGAGTTTCAGTTTGCGGTCAATTTATTTATTAATACGGATTTGTATATGGTTGTCGTAGTTTTGTTAATTTCGAAGATAGTTTCTTAGTACCAAACGGATTATTAATTTTAGTGCATGAAAAATTATCAGTATTTAATTTAGGATCTAGTGATATATAAAACATGGTCTGCCCTAATTTATTTAAACAAAAGGTATATATGAAATCATGTTGTGCAATAGTTATAACATGTAGTATTGTTGTTTTTATACAAATTAGTATCTATATAGGTTCAGCAATTTCCGAAACTAAGTGTAATGCATTTTTAGTGTTTGCAGCTATTAATTACGAAAGTATTAAAAAATGAAAATTACGTAAAAGGTCAGCCAAAGTTATATTTAAATCAACATACTATTTCTTTTAAAGGTATTTTACTAATAGTGTTAATAGAATTTCAAACAGAAGGCGAAAATGTGAAATATCACGTGTCCAGTAATGAAGTTTTATTTTAGGTGTTAGATATTTCGTGTTTCTATGTTGGCAACTGATTTTTAGGAGTTTGCAACATAGCAGAAACGGTACAATATGAACAATACTAAAGTTCTGTTTGGATGGTGTATTAAAACTCAATAGTTGAAAATAAAAAGGAAATTAGAGTCATCTTTTTAAAATTTTTTGTAGCACCATATTTATATATGTGCCTGCAAAGCAAGTCTGTGTAGCATTGCTTATATTAGATGAGAGCTCCTAGCGTCAGAACTTTTCACTTTGTATTCGATTTAAACCGCAGACCCCAGAAACAGGAAAAAGTGCGGCTTAGCTTCAGGTAAATATGGTAAGTTGTTTTCACAAAGTAAACTACAACATTTCATAACTGAATATTTCCATGTAACACTTTGGATTCAGGATTCGGTAGTATTCGGTCATTAAGCACCCTTTACCTCATCAATTTTAACATATTAACGACTGGCATAAGTCACCCTGGATGGGGCAGCCGTAATTCTGCTTGTAAAACATTTCTCGAAAATTACAGCCTTCTAACTATGAAATTAGTAATTGAGTTTGCTGTTTCACTTGAAACAATGAAACTTCTTTTATATATTAAAAAAAAAGAAAGAAAAATTATTACTGAATATTAAAATTATTAGATACTCCAAATTTTTTTAGCAAGTCATGTTTATATGTAATTCTTACAGGTAGTCAGCTTCTCCATCTGAACCAGAATTGTCTATTTTCTCTTGCACGACATTGAAAACATCACTCTCATCTAAATTCACCATGTGGAATATATGCGGAGTGCGAGCACTCGGCAGACGGTAACATAGATAACTGACGAAAGCCGTGTCAGAGAGTGGGGAATACAAAGCCCTTTTGAGCATACAAATAGTTAGAACTCGACTCATTGAGTGACAGCACAATATAGAGAAACTTTCTTGTTAATTTTACATTGTTACCAACAGAGGGCAGGTTGTACAATGGCAGCTACATATTTTTTAGCATTGCACAAGTCAGACTCTGGCACCATGCGCATGACTGACTACCGTCGAATGAGCCTGGCTCTGGCACTGTCCACAGTGTGTTAACATACAATTCTTTGTCAAGTCTTCTATGCACTATTAGTTCAGCCGCTAATGATGATTAGCATTGTCAAATAAATTTGGATCCAGAATTAATTTTCAGTGTGCAGTAGAGTGTGGGATGATAAGAAACTTAGTGGCAGATTAAAACTGTATCACAAACCTGGATTCGAACTGGGGACCTTTGCGTTTCACAGTCAAGCACACTGACTGAGCCATTATGGCAAGCCCATCCTCACAGCTTCGAGTACCCAGTACCTTATCTCTTACCTTCCAAACTTCACAGAAGTTCTCCTTTGAATCTTACAAAACTAACACTCTTGTAATGAAGGGTATTGCAAAGCCATGGCTTAGCCACAGCCTAAGGGATGTTTCTGGAATGATATGTTCATTATGAAAATTAAAATAAACAATTTTGTTTTTGTTCTACAGGTTTATTTATTATTTTTATTATTTCTTTTTATTTATTTATTTAGTTAGTTAGTTACAATTATTATTGATTTTTGGCTTCTTAGGCCATCATCAGGCTTTACTGAAGTTCTGTCAAAGAACTTGCATTGTCAATAAACAAGAAGAGTTGTTACTTACAGAAAAATAAATTATCTTCTTTGATGGAGCAGTTACAGTGTAAATATTTAACTGAAATCTGTAAATTAATAATATTGACAAGGGGAACATCGATACTATACATTCAGAAACAGTGTAAACATAAATTCTTCTTACATGACTACAGTGAATAAAATAAAATTAAACAAGAATCTAATGTTTGAAGGGTTGTTGAAAACGCAAAGTGACGCAAAATCTAAGAAATACAGAAGGAATATTAGAAACCTGGCACACTATTATAATTAAATAAACCAGCTTTGTATCTTTCTTTCTTAATGCTAATATTCCAAATTATTCTGTACTCTGTCCTTACAGTAATTCTTTATTTAATTGTGAGCATTATAATTGAATATTTTTATTTTCACCATTTTTTTTTTTTTTTTTTTTTTTTTTTTTTTAGTTCGTGTGCCTATCTTTGATTCGTTAAGCTTTCACCAATGCATCCCACCTATACCCTCCTATCCCACTCCTATATATTTGTTCATTTGTTTAATTAATTATAATAGTGTGCCAGGTTTCTAATATTTCTTAGATATTGTCACCTTGTATTTTGAACAACCCTTCGAACATTAGATTCTTGTTTAATTTTATTTTATTCACTGTAGTCATGTAAGAAGAATTTATGTTTACACTGTTTCTGAATGTATAGTATCTATGTTCCCGTTGTCAGTATTATTAATTTACAGATTTCATTTAAATGTTTATTTACACTGTAACTGCTGCATCAAAGAAGATAATTTATTTTTCTGTATGCAACATCTCTTCTTGTTTATTGACAACACAAGTTCTTTAACTGAACCTCAATAAGTGTCTGAAGTGGCCTAAGAAGCCGAAAATCGCTTGAAAAAATAAACAAACCTGTAAAACAAATACAAACTTCTGTATTTTGATTTTCATAATGAATTCGTTCTACCAACAAGCGATGGAAGAGTGTGTTAATATGTTCATTCTGCAGCAGTGCAGTTTCAATCTGCCAGGAAGTTTCATATTTTTTGTATACTTCAAATTGAATGACAGTTCTTGTTAACAACTACATCTGTTGTTGTCCAAAAGCCATATTGAAGTTTTCACATAATTACTGCCAGAAAAAATGGTATACGACTAATTTCAGGATAGTTCTCTCATAACATGGGCTGAAGCAATTTGATATTCAAACAAATGGGCAGGAATTTCTTCTTTACCTTATTTGAGGAATAAACTCATTTACTGTCAAAAGATCAAATTAAATTTGAATATTTTAAATATTTTTCTTCAGGTTTAGCTTTGATCTCTTCATTTTCATTTTTTATTTTCTGTGGAAATTTTCATGTTCTGTAAGTGAATATCAGAAGTCACTCTGAGAATTTTTATCATGTATCTGGTAATGTAAAATAAATTTTGTACCTTGTACCTTGGTACAACACAAAGTTTCTCTTGTGTTATGTCTGTGATAAATAAAGCATTTCATGCCTCACAGAAATTGTTATTAAACTTTTTAAGAATTAATTGTGTAGTAACTTCTGAATCTTTACTGCTTTCATTGTACTGTGACTCAGAGGCAAAGTGTCAGATTATAGATCCTAAGTTCTTGTGTTCAATTCAGAGTCAGTCCTGGAGTTTTTATATGTTACATTTACTTCTATTACTTAATGAAACGATTGTTAATATGGAAAGTTCTGAGTTTCACTGTGGTTCAGAATCCTCACAAATCTTAACATTCCCCCATAATTGATTGGAAAATTCTGTTCGTGGGTCAGCAAGACCACAATATAGTTTCCAGTTTTGTAACTGATCTCAGCAAGAATAACAACTTTACTTTTTACCTATGAAAATTCTCCTCACCCTGTGCTGTACCGCCAATAGTAACACAAATGAAGAAACAGAAAAAAAGGGGACAAAAAGGACAAGCTTTCGGAACATAGTTCCTTCATCATCCCACCTAGCCAGTACTTACCTTTGTGCTGTACTGCCGATGGTAACACAGATGAATAAACAGAAAAAAAAAGGGGGAAAAAAGGACAAGCTTTCGGAACACAGTTCCTTCATCAGGTGGGATGATGAAGGAACTGTGTTCCGAAAGCTTGTCCTTTTTGTCCCCTTTTTTTCTGTTTATTCATCTGTGTTACCATCGGCAGTACAGCACAAAGGTAAGTACTGGCTAGCCATTCTATCTCGTTTCAACTTTACTTTTTACCTTCACGATTTGCAATAATTCAGTGTTATTTACAGATACCCGGACCCTGTGATCCCGGCCGCCCATCCATAGTCCGAGGGATCGGACGCCAGCGCGTTCCGACAGTCACGAGTGGCGAAATTCGACGTGAGCAGTACGCCAGGAATCACCCTTCATTGCACAACACGTTTCCACCACCTTCCGGGGCTGACCTCGAAGTGATGTCGCCACCTTCGTCGCCTCCGTCGCCCCAGGACGGTGTCGTAGCTTCCGAGCTGCAAAAGACGTCTAGTGGATCGTTTGAGGTAGCACTGTCGGATTTTTGTTCACGCTTAGACGCGGCCGATATTCTCGGCATGGTCAAGAGTATTATCGACACCCGTGCCCCTCCGTCGAGCTTCGCGTACGGAGGCGAGTGGGGCTCGACGGACGGGTGTGACGACGACGGCAGTGGTGGCGGTGGACTTGCCCTGGAATACCCGGGTGGGGTCCAGATTGAGTTGAGGGTGTTCGGCTGTGAATCTAAGGGACTGAAGATGCGCAGAATATCCGGTGACCACTTACAGTACAGCCAGCTGTGCCAGGAACTGGTGTCTTGCATGTCCGTCTGAAGGTAGCCAGGGAGTCTGTGGCGAGTCTCCTGAGGTGAGGCTATTCCTCGAGCACTAGAAAGATGCTTTCGTGTGTGCCGGATATACATTTACTGTGAGTTTCATGCAATGAAGCCAGTATTGTCAGAAAGTGATTCTTATTTTTGGTACAGAATTAATGTGTCTTCTCTTTTGAATAGTTATTCTGATATGTAATACATGTGAACTGTAAGTAATTTCTTGAGCAGTGTCAAAATTTCCGAGAACGTGTGCACTATTTATTGACGTGCCCGAGATGGGAATGTATTTTCTATCACTTTTAATTCTATATTGTAAAAATATTTCATTTCATGTGCCTTTCTACTTGCTTAGTAGCTGGGATGTCAGTGTAGACATTAAAGAGGTAGATTCGTTATCTGGAGTGCACGTTCAGCCCAAAAGACTTGAGTGATATACTGACAGTAATGTTCCCTATGCCCAAAGTGGAAGTATTGTACTGTCAGTTGTTGTGATTGTGATAGAATAAATAATTTTTAAAGACTTATGTACTTCTTAAGTTGTGAATGGCAGATGTTCTGACAGAAGATGAGTGTCATATATGCTCAGTTTGAGGAGAAATTTGCATAAAAAATTACTTACTCTTTATTCCCTTTACACTAAGCAGTTGCTTACCTTTGCAAATAGCAAAATTACTTCATAAAAAAAATAAACAACCAACAGTGTTTGTTATTAAAGAATAATGACCCGCATTTTTTGACAAGAAATGTGGTTAATCATGTCCTAATGTTAAAACACACAAGCAGTAAAATTCTATTCCCTAAGAATTACTGCCACTGTCACATGCAGTTTGTTGTGGTATCGTAGTTCTCGTATGTGTTTTAGGTAGAAAGTGTTGCAGAGGAGCTCTGTGAATTTATTGCAGTGATCCCCTGCTTATGGAAATGTTGCTGCAGAAATCATGCTAATATGCTCACTAACACTGTCAGAACTCTGTGCAATGTTACTGTGTTGAATTTTCTTAGTCTGGGATATCAGTGAATATTTTTTCTGTGAAAATGCCACTATAATGTTCATAAGGAGTTAACAGTCTTTACTCGTGTATAAATTAAGTAACATGATTTAGAGAATGTTTTTCTTTTTCTTTTTCTTCAAGAGAAGGAAATTTTTTTTTTTTTTAAAGAGGAAAAATCATTTTTATTGGCATCACTTTGTTGTATGTGTTATTGTCTGTAATATATGATGATTATTTGTGTATTAAAATATATAATTTTGTTAAAAGGCATTGTTCACATTAGGAACCAAAACCACTCCTTCACGGAGTTTATTTACAGACGTTATCCCTGACACGTGATTTTACGGCATTCCATTAATTTCTTCAGCCTGAGGTTTCAAAATACCTTGATCGTAATCATATTATAAACACGTTTTTGGGAAATTATATTTGTTTGTTGTTTATGAAGTTTTATTATGTTGTACTATAAGCATTTTATGTATTTTTACCTTAAAATAACATTATTGTGTTCTTATTCAGTACACACATTTTAACTCCCCTTAATTTGTCATATGTCCTGACTTTTATATGAGGGATCTCATATACCATGTCTTCTCATTTCATCGGACCTACTCCAATGTCGGAAAAAGAATGTGTCGCGCGCGCGTGTGTGTGTGTGTGTGTGTGTGTGTGTGTGTGTGTGTGTGTGTCGAAAAACTGTTTAGTTTATAGGTACACCTATATATCGGAGAATAGTAAGTGCAGAATGAATGTTTAGTGTTTTATGAATTAGTTTTAATATTCTACTCATTAAAGCGCTTCCCAGTTACATTAATGTAATATGGTGTTTCAGCTGTGGAATGCTCTTGTAGTTCATGGTTTCCTTATAGCTATATCTTCTGCATATATCACATCAGAAATGTAATATTTCAGAAGTGGCAGATTCTCCTGTGCCTATACCAATTACACTCGTCCATTACAGCTGAGACTATTGAAGTAGTAGGACTTGTGTGAGGCTTGCTTGTCATTACTTTCAGCTGTTTCTGGTTACAAATCTTGGAGCTCAAACAGAGAACTGGTCTAGACATGGTACAATTGCCTTGTAAAGGTACTTCCATTTAGGCAACTATAATTTTATGGAAAAAAAGTTACAGTTGGCCAGTATTTGCTGTGACAGACGTGACTAGTGGAGTGACAGAGGCAGGGGGAGCAGCTCATGTCTAGCTTGTGGAACTATTGCAGCGTTTGTACCGAATTTACAAAATGAAAATGGTTGACTTCCAAGCACGCTTCTTTTTACGCCTCTCCTCAATCATAGGTAAATGTTATCTTACTAAAGCAGTTAAAATAATTTGTCACATTTTATAGTCCTCTCAGCACTTTTTATCATAACACATAAAACTGTAATTCCAAGTAAATGATCTTTAATGAAATAGAGAATGACTTGTGAATAAGAGAAACTTATAAGCACTTAAAAATTAACCCTTTCATGCATGACTTTTTATTTCAAGCTATAAAAATACCACAATTAATATATAGTGCATATATACTGAGAAAAAGAATTTTAAAAAATTCTATAAAATTATTATGCACTATAGCAAAAAAAAAAAAAAAAAAAAAAAAAAAAAAAAAAAAAAAATGTTCATAGCTGGTCAGCTACGTAGTGTTTCCGTGAAGCAACCGATGAAGTAAAAGTCACTATTATGCGTCTCATCTTCCCATAGAGTAAGTCATAATACAAGAATAGTATGCACTAACTACTTTTACATGGCAAAGGAGGAATACTAATGTTAACAAACACACATGTATGGAATAACTCATTACGGCTAACTGTTGAAATGGTTCAGTAGCACTCTGTAACCTACTAGCACATGTAACACTATGTATACAAGCAGCTACAAATTAATTTGTCGTAAAACTTTGATCAGTTTGAAAGATAATGGGAAAAAAAAATTAGCTATGTAGCTGATCAGCTACACTATCCATTAAAGGGTTAATTAAAAAGGCCACAGTATAAATAAAAACCAGTACTTACCATTAAAACATCAGTTTTAATTTGTCTGTCTAATGCTTCAGCCTCTTAATTCTTTTCATAAGTCTTTGTCTCTAGTGAGTGTTAAGAAATTATCCTCGTCTTACCACAACCTCTGCACGTTCATCAGCGGGCGATAGCTTTGACCTCTTGTCCTACACTTCACTCGGCTGAATGTCTCTCGTAGCAGCGTTGGTGTTTGGCCTGCACGTGTAGTCTTTTTTCTTTCACCCTTCTAACTTTGAAATTTAATTGATTTTTTAGTTTGAATAAATCTTCTGAGACAAAACTAAGGACTTATGAGGACCATAATTTAAAAAAGGACAAAATAAGCACTTTTAATGACTAGTATAAAAATTAATTACTTTAAAGAAAAGAACAAACCCTGCAATAGTCTCTTCTCCAGGTAGGCGAGGGGGAATTGATTTTTGAAGATTAGAAACGAGGGGACCTAGTTGATCAGGAGACATGAGAACAGACCAATCAAAAAGCTATACTCGTATTAAAATTACATTGAGATCGACTTTTCAGTGAGTCGAGTGATAGGGGCGAATCACCACCTTATTGTAGTTCCAAGATGCTCATAGTACTGGAGGCTATGCGAACCGTGGCTGGCTGGACACTCCTCCGCCACTGCTGTCTTTCATCAGAATATGGCAACAGTTTTGTTTCTGCTAATAATCAGCACTGGCCAGCCTTGTTGTAATATGAAATTCAGAAGTAAAACTTCCATCTCAGATTTCTTTCAGTAATAAATTGGATTGTGAAAGCTATAATTTCAGGTAACCTGACATTAGTTTTATGTGAGAGATAGTCATTAACATAACATTTTTTAATTTTGTTTCTTTGCTACTAAATAATAATTCTTTCTCTTCGTCTTCCCTTCCTTCTGCATTCTTGACACATTTCCAGGGTTATTGCTTCCCTCGTGTATTTAGGAGCAATGTATTTTTCATTTCTGGTACTAAATATGAGTAAAGGTTTTTGTCCTTGTCAACTGCACCATCAGTATATTGGGTAAGTGTGAGAAATATGTCCTTCAGCCAAGGATATTATACTTTATCTATTACTATATGTGGTTTGGAATCATCTTTAAGTGAATTTATTTATTTTGGCACTATTGCCCTCACTCTCAAGTTAGTTGAACTTCTGGAAACTGTTTGCTGAATATGTTATTTCCATTATTGCTTACCAAGCTCAGTTTTCTTCCTCGTAATAAATGTGTATCAGTATTTGTTACACTGTTGGAAAAGTTGATACTCGAGCATATGACATGCACTGAACATACAACAAAATAGAAATTTAAATCTTTTGTTACACATATAAAAACGATACATCATATTGAGAGTATGTCAAACTGCAAAATACTGTAAATTCTGAAGGCTATATTTAAATTGTAAATTTGTTATGCAATACATACCTAAATGAATAAAAGACAGTACATACTGCTCAAGACTATAGAATTTGTAAGGATTAACTGTTTACTAATGATTCACTATGTCATTACTGTGATGCAGATTTTGACTCCACAGAAATTAGCACTAATCTTCACTGTGTGGCACAAGAAATGGGCAACATACATTGACATTTTACTGTTAAACAGTGTAGAATGGTGACTCATTATTCAATGATACATTCCGTATTTTCACTAAAATTGTGTTCATACTGTTAAGTCTCTTAAAATCAAAGTAAATGCCCTATAATGACTCGAAACTTTAACTTATTGTGATGTCAGAAAACCAAAATGTGCACATTCAAACTTTTTTAAAATATTTTTTTATTTTATTTTAACAGGAACATTAATTAAAAATAATGTTAGGCTGCCATTGTTGTTTTTGTGAATTATCTTAATTCATTTGTCTTGACTGTTTATAAATGGAAGATTTATTTACTTGGTAGTTGCATACTCATCCGTAGCCCCATTGTTGGGCTAAAATGGCTTCAGTACCACTTCTTTCCCTGAATTTGTGGGTTTGAGCAAAACTTAGGATACTGAGGCTTACTATTAATCATGGAACAATCTTCCAAGTGTCCAAACTACTTGAGTGCCTTTGTATTGCTACTTTAGGAGATAAAGTATAAATGTGTGTACTGGATTAATTATATCACTCACAAAATTAGTCTTTGGGGTTCGAGTTGAAGTGAATGTATTTAATGACTGATGTTTTAAGTAGTCTCATTTTGAGTTGTTTCATTTGATGAAAATAACTGTTTATAACTTTATATCCATTGTTATAATCAGATCTAAACTTGTGATTGTGTATATTGTCATCATTTGTGACCTCTTCAAGTTTTCAAATGTAATATAGTGGTGTACTTTAAAATGCAGAAGTAATAGACAGTGCAGTAACAGTTTTAACTACTGCATTTCTCCAATGCAAGCCAGTTGAGCATATTTTCTACTCTTCTTTAACATTAACAATGTACCATGTGTGGTTACACCAAAATGAGATTTTAAATGCATGTCAGTGTAGGAGGGAGATGTTTATGCTCTTATTCTTGAAACAGTGCCTTAATAAGTAGTTTGCAACTATTTACTTGTGCTTATCAGTATCCACAGCAGAAAATAATTTTAATAACACAAAACGTAGTCGATAGTACTGAAAAGAAACTAATGTACGAAGTCAAGATATTTGTACTTCTGATCTCTCTCAGAAACATTGATTTTCATACCCTTCACACAGCTGTTAATACGTATGACACAGTTGGTAGTAAAATGGATTATAGCGGCATGTTAGAAAAATAAGCAAAGTAATTATAATTTTAGAAGGATCCAACAATAATGTTGAGAAGGATAAGTTGCTAGTCACCACAGAGACGATCAACGACTTGCAAGAAAGCACAAATAATAGAATACAACTTAATAGCTCTCAACTGATATAGCCTTCGTTGGACACACACCCGCACACGCACCTGCCACCTCTGGCCATAGCAGCTGGAGATGGTGGTCCTCTCTCTCTCTCTCTCTCTCTCTCTCTCTCTCTCTCTCTCTCTCTCTCTCTCTCTCTCTCTGTGTGTGTGTGTGTGTGTGTGTGTGTGTGTGTGTGTGTGTGTGTGTGTGTCGACCCACGGAAGGCCATAACGGTTGAATGCTATTAAGTTGTATTCTATTATTCATGCCTTACCACGGCTCATCGGGCGTCTCTTAGTGAGTAGCAACTACCCTTCTAAAAAATATTGGTACATTTCCATGTGTGATTTAAAGTATTCTACATGGAAAGAATACTGTTCAGTTGCAGATTTCAATGCTGTGTTTGCTCGTTGGGTCTGTCTCTGGCATGTGAAGTTTCATGTAACTTTCAGATAATTAAGCAAATATTTTTGACGTTAATCGTTTTATCCATTGCAGCAACTGTGTTTTATTCGTTAGAAAACGGCCGCCAGTTGTAAGGTTGCAGATTAATTCACAACTGGTTTCGAGTAGATATTGCCCTTATTGTACTTTTTTTACAGACACCTGAAGATGGGCAATAACTGCTCGAAACCGATTGTGAAATAATCTGCAACCTTGCAACTGGCGGCCGTTTCCTTCTCTAACATATATTCTGAAGTGTTCATCCAGTGCTGAGAAATGAGGATGATGAAACAGAAGTTCTTTTATATTTTATTTTGACTTTGTGTCTTAAGCGTATGTGATGAGCAAGTAACAATTCCTGTTATCTGTAGCATTATGTCAACAAAAATGGTACTAGATAATTTATCAAAATCAAACACTACTAGTGAACTGAACTTATGTAGTCATTAGTGACAATTTTTTTCAAGATTTGAGGTTATCTTGTATTGTGTCACAGTTAAATAACTTTAAAATTATTTTGCATTTGCAGTATATGGGGTGTCAATGTCTGTATTTTTGTTAGTATATCTTCTGGCTTGTAAGGCCACGTTCTTAGGATCTTGCTGCTTCCTTACATTTTGTCTGATGCTGCGTCAAAATTCTTCGGAGGTTGTCCGTGTGTCGAGTCTTGCCGACAGGTGGATGACCTCTGAAGAAGTCTGTTGTAGCATCGGACGAAACGTGAGGAAGTGACAAGATTCTAAGCAAGTGACCTTAGAACCCAGAAGATATACTAATAAAAATGTCAACTGGTCATGAAAGCCATCAATCTATCAGTGTCTGTATTGCCACAGGCAGGGCCTTGTACTAATTTTAAATGTTTGTAACATTATGAGAGATGTGCCTGTTAAAAGCACTGAGAGTTAATTCAGAATAAGAATGCTGTCATCCTCCTGCCTCCACTTTATTTTAAAACATGTTCATCATGTGTTTCGCTTCTAAGACTGAATTTCATTACAGTTCCTGAAACATCACATTGGTGAACAGAAATGTATATATGTATCAATTGTTGAAGTATCTGGTTGTTTTCTCTTCTTTTTAGACACTTTGGATAAACACTTTCAAAGTCCAAATTAAAAAAAAAAAAAAAATTGCTGTGGATTAACAACTGTTCCATAGAAGTAACAGTAAAAGTATTTCTACCTCTATTCTACTTTTTCCGCTGAAAACGCCAACGTGTACTGTAACAGTACCTGTATATGCACCACTTTTAGTACTTTCTGTTGACCAAATATATAGTAGCTTTTTTATATAAATAAGTTGGTTTTATTTCAGAATCTAGATAACACACATTTTTAAATTCAGGCCCATTTACTTTATTCTGAAATTACCTCTATTTTGTGTTAATGGAATCATGCAATGATTCCTAGATTAAGGTGACACTTATAAGTACAATTTTTATGAAACGCACAAGCAAAAACTGAATGTTAAAATGTTGGTGAGCATACATTTTTATTACTATTATTATTTTAATTGTTAATTATTGGTAATGGCTGTACTTTGTTTCTTCAACTCCAAATGTGATTGAGAGTTGAGTGAATAAATGTATTAATAGGCTATTTTAAATGAGAATATTTCCCCTAAGTGACAATACAAGAACCCAGAGTGGGAGCTGTTTAGGGGTGGGCTGCCCCTTTTTTTAACAGTAAGGAACTTGCAGCCTTGTGTCA
The DNA here is from genome assembly GCA_026315105.1 of Locusta migratoria. Lineage (NCBI taxonomy): Eukaryota > Metazoa > Arthropoda > Insecta > Orthoptera > Acrididae > Locusta > Locusta migratoria. The sequence continues at coordinate 357,376,155 of CM048751.1, read as the reverse complement.
AGTGTTCCGTGTTTACTTGCCACTTCATCTGTACAGAGAGTACAGACAGGTAGTTTCTTCAGTTTCAATTGTGTCTGCATCAAACACTTGTGATGTCACTAAACAATGATGGCTGATGTATATTTTTGGAACGTTCCTAGATAACTAAATATTTTTTCTCTCTCTTTTTTCCATTTTCTCTTTCCTAATGCATTTGTGACAGTACATATGATCATTTAATATTAACAGTGCAAGTAAATGCATTCAAAAGTTTTGAGATGATTATTATCATTTCTTAAAATTGGCATCAAACAATGTGGTGTGTTATTTTTACCCTCTACATAGTACTGTTTTTTGTTCTCATAGCCATTTAAAAATTATTGGTTGAAATTGTCATTTGTGTTTACAATATTCTCTCGAAAATGTAAAATGAAATCCTGTACATTAGTTTCATGTATATGTACGTATGTATGTAATGTATGTAAGTGTATAGAATCAATTATTTCTGTTTATGTGCATTAAATTATGTATTTAATTTTCTAAAATTTTAAAACTTGGGGTCACACACCATGCCTCATTATCTAAAGTTGACATAGCATTCAAAATAGTTTGAGCTTCTTATATTAAATCAGCTTGCATAGTTATAAAAATATTATATGCAGCATTAAGAGAAACCTTAAAAATGTATTAGCATAAATCTATCAGGAAGTCTGTGGAGGTATCAGTAACTTATCCAGCATATGCACCTTAAAACACTTTCTTTTATACTGGTATGTAACTGATGTAAAATCTATGAACTAACGTAGATATTTTTCAAATTCATGTTTTCCCAGAATATGACATCCTATAACAAAACAAGGAGGATGAAAACTTTCAAGTTGTTTATTAGACACTGTTTAGAAATGACAGTTTGTTCCAGTTACTAAAATATGAACCCCTCCCCCTCCCCCCCCCCCCCCTCTCTCTCTCTCTCTCTCTCTCTCTCTCTCTCTCTCTCTCTCTCTCTCTCTCTCTCTCTCACACACACACCAGCTCTGATGATGTAGATGTATGTACATTGCTTCATATGAGCAGCTTATTCAGCATTTTGAAATATTAATTATCTTCTGCAAATCTGTTCTCAGTGCAGTGTAAAATGTTAATAGAATGCAAGTTTAATACACTAATTCTAAATTTATAACTGCATCCACTTGTTCTCAAAGGAAAGTTACTGATATTACCTGGTCAATATGGCATATGTAATGACATAATACTGTAGCACTTTGTCCACACCTACTGTTGTGCACAGTTTTTAAAATTCTTGTCTGTACATTAACTTGCTTATGGTGAGACAATAATTTCCATTCATTATGTTGAAATATGAACTGATTTAAAATGACATTACTGCCCTTCTCTTTTGAAGCATCACATCTATATAAATTGGCCTTCATTTGTTAAAGAAAGAATAGAATGTTATCTTTTAAATTTAGACATATTGAGTAGATATTGAAAACAAAGTATTAAGTAATAATTTTGACTTAATAAGCACAAATGTATGCCTTTGCATTTAGAAGTTCCTTTAGCTTTTGCACAGCGTACATCAGATGTACAATATAATGTTATCTACGAGGAACGAGTAATAGTGAAATTTATTATACTGAGCTACACATTCTGAGTTATCAGTATTTCCACTTAGCACCATCACTTGTGTTTATTTCAGACATATTTTATAATTAGTCATACATACACGTAAGTATCTTTGTACATTTGTGTGTGTGTGAGGTTGATAAATGTGAAACTTGGACAATCTTAATAGATATTCATCATGCAAGTCATTCATTTTTTCCAAGCAACTTTGAATGAATTATAGATTTGTAAATAAAAATTAATCTTTTTTGTAAGATTATTGGTAATGTTTCCTGACAACTGATCTCTTTTAATTACAAATTTGCGCCAATTACTTATATTTTATTCGTGTCGACATAATATTTGTTATAGTCTTGTCTTCTTAGATGGACATGTATTATGTGTGTGCTACTCCACACAGATGATGTGTAAAGCAAGCTACATTGTTTTTCATAGAAATTTAATGTATAAAACTTATGTAAAGTATAATTGTACATAACTAAAGCTTGTGCTATAATTCTAAGGTAAGACTGTGATTTTTACCATTCTCAAATAAATACCAAGAACACTTCCAGTGCTTCAGATGCTGATTTGTTATTGTATGTAAGTTCCAAAAAACTCCATACAGAGATAGCCCCAGACTGCAGAATTTCACTCAAAACTTTTTCATATATTTGTGATCTATCGCATTTATAAAGTTTGTTATGAAGAACAGCTTTCTGGAGTATTTTATAAATAAAGATACATTAAATACAGAGAAGTAATCTGTGAAAACCATTGAAAACTATAATGTAATGTAATGAATATATTATTCAAAAGAGATAGACTGGCTGGCCAATACATACTAGAGCTCAGTACCACTGATAAACACTCACACACACAGCTCCATGAGGTAAGTTAATGAGAGGAAGGAAGATCAGAATAATGATTAAGTGAATTGAGGAGAGTGGAGGGGAAGAGGCCAACTTAGAATGTGTGGGGGCCAAGTTCCCGTTTCTGTAGCTCTGGGGGAGGCGGGAGTATCCAGATGGCATGTGTGATGCAACACGTTCAAAGATCGCTGGAGTCGTGTTGGAGTGCATGCTCTGCCACAGGATATTAATTGTGTCCTTGGCAAATAGACTTGTCTTGAGCATTTGTGTGTTCACCCAAAATGTTGCTGGTCATATCTACATAAAAAGCTTTAAATAAGTAATGGAAAAAGAATAAAAAACATTTTACATAAAGACAGCTGGTGGCTGTTTATTCAAGATACCTTTATTCACCACAGTCACAGTGTTCTCATCCATAATGGATAAAAGTTTTGTGAAAGGCTTTGGAATGGACACATCAATTGGTAAGTGACGTGTTGTTTTGCATCTGACCCTGCCTTGAATTCTGTAAGTTTTTTCTGTGTTGGGACTAGAGTATGTGGTTGTGGGAGGAGGCATGGGACAGGTTTTGGAGCAGGGTCAGTTACAGCGGTAGGAACCATTATATAGGGAGGGTGGTTTTGGGCATTGTAAGGTTTGACAGAGGTTGAGAGGATTGTGAAAGGCTACTCTGGGTGGTGTGGGGAAAATGCTGTGGAGTGATCTCATTTCAGAGCAATCTGTTATGACATAACAGGCCGGGATGGTAGTGGATGAGTATGTGTATGCTTCTGGGTGGTCTGGATTTTGTGCTTCATCTCTGCCAGTTGTCCTGGGTTCCGGTGGCCGAGTGGAGAGAGACCGATGTGTGGAAATGGGATGCATGCATGTGTGGTTACGGAGTCTGAGGTGACCAGCCAGAGGGACAGCAGAAACTAGAAACACTAAGCTACATTAGTACAAGATATATATTTCATAGAAATATTACAATACTTAACTTTCATAACTGCAAACTAGTGGAATGCTTTCCTAACATAGTTTATCTTGAAGACTAGGTATAAGCCTGCCTACAGATGAGAGTATTATCTATTGCCTGTCCTATTGCCAAGTGGCGAATACAGATCAGTGGTGTCCACGAGCGGGGTTGTGGCAGAGGGCACTCGCGGCTGACATCTTAAGGCGGTGCACCAGACTTGCAGGGCAGTGTGCGCACTTCAGACTTGTGCGACACCACACCCCTCCCGCCAAAAATGCTGTGTCGTCGTGGCGTAGGGCTGAGGACCACGGCGGCGGCACTGGGAGGAGGGCCTGTGCGGGGGCGTTACTGGTGGATCGGTCATCGTAGCTGAGGCTGGGATTGAGACACCGTCCCTGCCTTGGTACCCAACATGCAATCCCCTGGAAAACCTGCCAAAATGAGGGGAAGGGTGCACACCTCCACCCAGAGGAACAGGTCATCTTCTGCTGGCCCAGACTGGGGGGCCGTCTCTAATGACCACGCTGTCGACAGGACATTAAACTGCAAGCTTCCTTCCTTCCTTCCAGATGGGAAGGGGGGGGGGGGGTGGCACGCGAGGCCCCGGAGTCCCTCTCGGTGACACAGGCATCAGCGGAGGCGGCAGCGTGGATGACTATAATGGTGGTGCGTCGACCTCCTTCGGGACAAACTCTCAGTCCGGGGACACTAGGCCTGTTGGCGAGTGATGTGGCTGTGCTCCCTGGTGGAGAACTGGGTCTGGAATTGAGAAACCAAAGACAGGATCACGCGGCCTTTGCAGGCACAACTGATTTGCGTGGTGCCGCAGCTCCGACCCTGTGGAAGAACCTACAACATATATTTGTGACCGTGCACATGCTGAACAGTACCCAGCATCCATCCCTTGTTTGCAGCAAACATCTTGTACAGCACCGGTGTGAAAACACGAAAACGCGAATCGCCATGCGAACCGACTTGTATGGGAGGCTGCAGCAGGGGAAGGAGTGCAGTGACGGCAGCTGTGTAGCAGCTCGGCAGGAGATGGGCCATCACGTGGCATGCACCGATACTTAGACATGAAAATTTGAAGAGCTTGCTGCCTGGAGTGCTGACCTTTCATCTTTTCCATGTGTGACTTAAATGTTGAAACGAAATATTCTGCTTCACCATTGGACTGAGGGTGAAAAGGTGCGGTGGTGATGTGCTGAATGCCATTCACATGACAAAACTGTTGAAATTCTGCACTAATAAACTGAGGTCCATTGTCAGTGTCGATAGTTTCAGGCAAACCTTCAATACAGAAGATTGATAAGGCACTGATTGTACTAGACCGCATCATTGAGTTCATGGCAATCACAAAAGGAAACTTATTGAAAGGATCCATAATAATTAACCAGCGTGTAATTCCAGAAAGGTCTGGCAAAGTCAATGTGTAAACATTGCCATGGTCTCTTGGGGCATGGCCAGTCCGCGAAACTTTGCAGAGCAGCTGCTTGATGCTCCGCACAAACCGTACATTGTGATGTCGTACACTCTATCTGGACATGCATACCAACCCAGGTACAATCTCATCTTGTCGATTGCTTTGTCTGAACAATACCCGAATGTCCTCGACGCACGAAGCGTAAGACTTCTCATTGCAGGAAACGAGGAACAATCACTCTTGTTCGGTCGCTGTTGGTACGTAACAGCAGAACACCCTGACTTAAAGACAATGCGTGACATTGTGCAAAGTAACGTAGAACCAGAGGCTGCTCAATGTCTTTGGCTCTGGCTGGCCACCCAGAGTGAACAAAACGTTCTACCACACTTTGGTCTACATTCACAGATGTTTCCTGTGCAACCCGACGATAGTTCAAAGGGAAGTCAGTGACAGTGGAAGCATCTCTGGAGTCTATCTGACAATGTGCCAATTCTGAAGAGTCAAATGGCACATCCTGGCCAGCCAAAAGTCAGGAAAGTGTGTCTGCATTGACATGTTTAGTGGTAAGTCAGTACAAAATATAATACTGATAATTGGGCAGTATAAGACCATCTCTGCAGCTTCTGTGCCATTCGTGGTGGAATTGGCTTTGTGGATGACAACAACAATGTGAGAGGCTTGTGGTCTATCACCAAATAGAATTTTCTACTATAGAGATAATGATGAAACTTTGTGACACTGTAAATGATTGTTAAGGCCTTCTTTTCTGACTGACTATAATTCTGTTCATTGGCACCAGTAGCTTAGATGCAAAGGCAATAGGACGATCGTGAGATCCAATACAATGTGACAAATTGCACCCAGACCATAAGAAGAAGCATCCACTGCTAGCACTACAGGCTCCTTTGGGTCAAAGGGAATCAAATATACATCACTGAGTAGTGCAGACTTTAATTTGTCAAAGGCAACCAGGCAATCTTTAGACCATACAAAAGGAACATTCTTCCTATGTAAACAATGCAGTGGAGCTGCAATCTGAGAGGCATTCAGAATAAATCTGAAATAATAGTTAAGCTTTCCCATTCCTGCTTGCAATTCATGCACATTCTTTGCAGGATGTGAGTCTTTGATTGCTCGAAGATGTGAGTGTAAGGGATGAATTCTTAGGGCATTATTCGCATAGCCTAGGTACTCTATTTCAGTCTGAGAAAATGAACACTTTGCTTTATTGCAATGTAGACTTACTGCACTCAACACTTTGAAAAAGCACTCCAGGTTTGATAAATGTTCTTCAACTGTGAGCCCCGAGACCACAATATCATCTAAATAGTTCAAGCAGTATGGTACAGAAACCGTCAGCTATTTAAAAAAAAAAAGGTTGAAAAATAGTGGGGGTGGAAGAACTACCAAAGGCTAGGTGTTGAAATTAAAAAAGGCCCATGTGAGTATTAATGATGAAAAAATGTAAGTAAGCCTCTGCTAAATTAATTTTTGAAAAGAAGCTAGACTGTCCTAATGTGCCTATCAGTTCCTCAGGTCGGGGCAGAGGGTAAGTGTCTACAATTGTTTGACTGTTCACTGTTGATTTAAAGTCCGCACAGAGACAAAGTTTTCCTGACAGCTTGATTAGAATTGCTAAAGGCGAGGCCCACTGACTCGCAGAAACAGGAGATATCACCCCTCTATCTTGCTAAAGTTGAAGTTACTCAGCAACTATATCACGAAGGGTTATAGGCATTGGTCTAGCTTTGAGAAATTTTGCTACTGCAGATTCTTTTAAAGTTACACGTGCCACAAAGTCTTTTGCATAACCTAGTTCCGGCAAAAACAAGTCACTATATTTGTCACACAAACCATTGATTTTGTCCTGAAGCACTACAGTCAAACTCTGAAGCACATCTCTTTGAATTGATAAGCCAAACAAGTCAAATGCATAGAGTCCAAAAATTTTCTGAGAAGATTTGGCCTGTAGAACTACAAAAGTGTCTGTTTTGGTAACGCCTTAAAAAGAGGCGGACGGGCTACACATTCCCTGCATGGGAATGTTTTGTCCTGTATATGCTTTTAACACTTGTTGAGATGACAACAATTTCGGTGAATGCAGAAGTTCATATGTGTCTTTATTCATTAATGTGACAGCGGAATCAGTATCAAGCTGAAATTTCACAGTCTTATTTTCCACGGAAAGAGTCACAAAAAGTTTTGCTTGTGGTGGGGGACAGGTGCGAGAATGTGGGCGACATCTGATACAGTTTGTTTGCTGCACTCGTGCATGCACGGGTCACGAACTGAAGGAAGAGGTGTAGAATCGGCACCCAACAGGTTAACAACACTGCCCCTAGATGGAACCTGTGCTAAACTGTCGTGCCGCGTATCAGAATCACAAGTACGCTATTGCGCATGCGAGAATTGTTTTTGCTGCAAGTCACTGTCACTACAGGTAGATGACAGTACTGCTGGATTGGCTTCTGTGTGGGCATGTGAGGCTATGCCAGATTCACCAACTACTGCACTAATATTACTTTGAGTGGCTACATCAGGTCTACTGTCACTAGCTACACAGTAATGGGCACTTTTACTAGGACAGGTTCCAGAAGGCACTAGGTTCACTACAGGATTGCACTGTACATAGTCATGTTGCTTGTCCCCAACCATTTCTGTTGCAAAGTTTGACATGCTTGATGGTGCTCACTTCATGCATTTGAGAGTCGAGAAAAGCACTGTGGAAGTCCAAAGCGTGTATGACATTTACAGCATGAACTGTTCACAGACTGTGAGAAGCACTATTTCTAAAAGCACCGTTCTTGGAATTTTAGTTCTGCATACACACTACCTGTACATGTCCTGATTTGCCTCATTGATAACAGATGGTGTTGCAACTGGGCATTGTGCATGTGTGTGGCAAGATACTCACTGTGGGTAAGATTTGTGAACATATTTTTCTGAAAAGAGCATTGGCGCCCGTTATTCACATTACTTTGTCTATCACGAGGGAGCAATCATTGTGGCATGCTATTACTGTGGATACTGTTAACTGACTGTTCAGCACGGCTGGTAGGATTGTAAGAATCACTAGGGCTAGACTGAGAACTGCGACTTGGAAAGTGTATGTTGTGGCACGCTGAATTAACTCTGTGGCTTTGCATTACATCTGCCAAGTCAAAGGTGTCAGGTACTTCAATAAGTTGCACTGCACAATCTAATGATGGGTCAGACAGTTTCAGAATCGCTGCCCTAATTTGGGGTTCTGAATATTCTGCGTTTTAGCATCTTGTAATATAATATCACTTTAAGAAATTCCACAAGACCTCGTAAATTTACATCTGCGGGTTAAGCCCTTCAACTCCGTGAGCCATTGATCATATGTCTGATACATGATTTTTTTCAGTCTGAAAAATCGGTACCATGCAGCTGCTAAGAGAACTTTTCATTCGTAATGAGCAGTCAGTGCGTCTACAAGTTGATTAAAGTCTAGATCACGAGGAGATGCGTGGGTGAAAAGTTTCTGCAGCAGTACGAAGGTCTTAGTGCCCACAACAGCTAAGAAGTAGTTCTTAACTGTCTGACCTGTAAGTTGATGAGCCGCAACAAGTTCTTGAAATTACTCCAAGTAATCGCTCCATTCTTCAGCCCATTTGTCATATGGCAAAATGTAGGGAGTGGTGCTGCGGCAGGTGTGGGCAGCTGTTATGATGGCTGATGTTGCTGAGCTGCCTGCACCATCAACTGCGACATCAATTGGAGTAGTTGAGTGATTCGCCTCCTCAGGGGCTCAGCATTAATTTGCTGAGTACACGCTTGGCAAACCCGGGGTCCTGAGCCGTGGGCTGTGTCACACCAACAATCCGCTACATTGTGAGCTCTGTGCGTGCTTCAACGACCATCGTTCGGTGCGACAGTGGAACGTTGTATGTTTCAGAGCCCGGGGATCTTGGCTTAATTGCCAGGGTTATGAGGATGGCACAAACCTCTATAAAAAAAACCTCATTCTCAAGGTGTGCTACGTGCCAAGGAGATGCATGGCTGTTGAGGTTGAACAGTCGCTAACGAGCAACCTCTGAGGTACCTGCCACACCTCAGTTGTATAAGGCATACCCAGGCAAGCAGGGCTCTGCCTGGGTGGACCCTTAGTTCCCTAGCTGCACGTGGGACCAGAATGAAATGAGCAAATAATAGCATCGCCAAATGCAAACCTGGCATCTCTAAGCGTGGCAAAACGAAATTTGATGCAACTGCATACAATCCTAAGACGTTCCCTTCCCTTGGCACCCCATGGGAGGAATGTAGAGGCCTTCGCCAATCTGAACCATACTCACCACAATATCTGGTATGTGCCCGTTCCGATGGAGAGTCTTTTCAGTCCACTAAGCGACAGTTCTTTGTTGAACAGCTAGAAGACCATTTTGGCGAAGTGGAGTCGTTCTCAAAGATGAAGAGTGGGGCTGTATTGATACAGACGGCGTCCCCAGCCCAGTCGCAGGCATTGGTTGCCTGTGATAAGCTGGGTGACGTCCCTGTGACTATCACGCCCAACAGGTCTTTAAACATGGTCCAAGGTCTAATCTACCATAGAGATCTGTTGTCCTAGACCAATGAAGAGTTACGAGCAAACTTGCAGTGTCGAGGAGTTCACTTGATCCGGCGAGTATACAGGGGACCCAAAGATAACAGGGTTGCCACTGGTGCTTTTATCTCGGCCTTCGAAGGCAATACACTGCCTGAGAAAGTCGAGATAATGATATACCAGTGTGATGTAAAGCCTTAGGTCCCTCCCCCTATGCGGTGTTTCCGGTGCTGGAAGTTCGGGCACATGTCGTCCCGTCCAGCCCAAACTGCAGGGAATGTGGGCGGCCATCGCACTCGAACACCCCTTGTACCCCACCTCCGGTTTGTGTAAATTGCGGGCAACATCATCCGCCATGCTTGCCAAATTGTACTGTTCTGCATTGGTAAAGGTAAATAATAGAAATCAAGACTCTGGATCATTACACTTTATCTGAAGCACGCAAGAAGTACAAGTGATTCCATCCTGTTAAGATGACATCACCTTTGGTCGCACTCACAGCGGCACCGATTTCATTGCGATCAAAGGTACCAGTGTCCTCTCCATCTGTGGGCCCTATGGGCCAACAATCTTCTACTGCCCCCTCGATGGGTGGGGGACCATCTACATCCCTTGCTCCCCCAACACCTGTGGGAGCAATATCTACCTCATCATCAGGGACTCCAGTCCCCACTCCCTAGCCAGGGAAGCAACAGTCTTCCCCGGCCCCTCTCACCCAGGAGGAGTCCCTTGTGGCACCCCCTCCTGAGGCTTCCACGAGTGGTTTGGAGGGTCCCAGCCAGAGGCTGCAGGATCCACCTGCCCCCAGTCGACGGGTTTCCCGATCGACATTGGGCCCAGAAACCACTTGTGAGAAGTCCACCCAGCCCTTAAGACCGAAAGGGCAGCGGGAGGTAAAGAAGAAAGAACCTAAGAAGAAAGTCTCCTCAGTGACTTCAAAGTCAGATTCCTGCATCATCTACATCATAAGATTAGGTGCAGATCTTCAAGTGTCTCGAGGATCTGGCCCTCACTAAGACACTGGAGCCAATGCTCCTAGATGATGTAGATGTGCGACGACTAGCAGACCGCAAATCTTCGGACTGACGATATTCAGTCCTTCATCATGGTCTTCCAACAAACCATGAATCAAATTCTTCAATTGAATTGCAGAGGGTTTTTCAACCCTCTAGCTGAACTGCAGCAGCTGTTGTGCCATTTCCCTGTGCTGTGTATGGCTCTGCAGGAAACATGGTTTCCTGCTCAGCGGACCCCAGCCCTTCGTGGCTATTGGGGTTACTTCAACAACCGTGCCGGCTGTGACAGAGCCTCTGGCGGTGTCTGTATATACACCCTTGCCACTGTCCCCAGTATTGCTGTGCCTCTCCACACACCTTTGAGGCTGTTGCTGTTCGCCTTCGGGCTATGCAAGAATTCACTGTCTGCTCTATATACCTTCCTCCAGACATGGATGTTTCGTCCACTGATCTTGCTTCTCTGGTAGCACAGCTGCCCCCACCATTTCTTCTTTTGGGGAACTTTAACACCCATCACCTTTTATGGGGCGGAACAGAGATGACTTGACGTGGTAAGCATGTTGAAACTCGGCACAAATCTGTACCTTGGTGGTCACAAGAAATCGCTGAAGCCATTCGGGATCGGCATAGGGCACTTCAGCGCTACCGGCGACATCCCGGCGAGTGTGATAGGACTGCTATTATTTTCTATCTATATAAATGATCTGATGGACAGAGTAAGTTGTAATTTGCGGCAGTTTGCTGATGATGCTGTGGTGTATGGTGTATGGGACTCTCTGTCCAACTTATTTGCTTTTCACAAATGTCTGTCTAGGTGTGTTTGCGTTTGGATATGTGTGAGTGTGTGTGTGTGTGTGTGTGTGTGTGTGTGTGTGTGTATTTGTTTACCTTTCTTTTTTTCCCCTAAGATAAGTCCTTCCACTCCTGGTATTGGAATGACACCTTTTCCTCTTCCTTAAAACCCATATCCTTCCCTTTCTCCTCTCCTTTCTTCCTCTTTTTCTGAAGAAGCAACCAACGGTTGCAAAAGCCTGTATGTTTGTTCAAAGGGTGAAGATGGATGTGGTCGCAGGCCACCAGGGAATAAAATTAATACCTCTGATGTGGAAAAGCATGTAGCTTTATTTCCTGCTTACACTAACCATTACCCCAGAAGTCATAATCCCAGTCGTAAATACCTGCATCTTGATTTAACCATTAAGATAATGTATGACTTGGATATGGAATAGTGCAGGAATGAAAACAGAGCCCCTGTCAAGGAGAAGATGTATTACCAATTTCTTGTACTAAATATAATTTTTATTTTAAACCTCCATCCACAGACACATACCAAACCTGTGACAATTTACAAATTAAAATTTTAAATGCTCAAACGGCTGTAGAAAGGAAAGGATATGAACAAAAAAGAAACTACATCTAAGAAAAGAACAAAGTGCAAGAGATGCCTTGAAAAGGTGAATGAAGAAAAATGTGTGTTAACTTTTGACCTACAAAGAGTTCTAGCTTTCCCAAAGCTAACAACATCAGTTGTGAGTTACAAATAACATTTTTATGTATAAAACTTTTGTTATCTTGATTTCAGTAACAAGAAAAAGGGTTTCATTTATGTATGGCCAGAACCGGAAGGTTGTTATGGGTCACAAGAACTAGCCACATGCATGAAACAGCATGTAGTGAATTATGCAATAGACCACAAACATAGTGTGACTTAGTGCGTCGATCAGAATCAAAATATAAAAACTGTGTTGACAACGATGAAGCTTGTATGAAGCTTTGAAATCAGAGCAGATATTGATTTATAATTTTTAGTACTTGGACACAGCTATCGGCGAAATGACTCAAACTTTGTGGTAATTGAATCTAAAGTGGACAGACACAAAACATTTTTCACTCAAAGATTGGTGATTGCAAGAGAAAGAATCCCTTTGTAGTAGTTGAAATGAATCATAATGACTTTTTGTCCATGAAAGCTCTTGAAGATAACAAACAGCAAGAAGATGATTGATGGCTTACCTGTTGTAAATTGGCTTGACATATGATGGATTCGATTAGGTCACTACCTTACACTCTGCAGTACAAGATGACTTTTTGCAAAGATTTTTCATTTCTTAGGATTGATTGGAAGAAATTTACATCGGGTAGGCAACCTGAATTTGTGAATATAAAGCAGGATGACCTGTACTCTAATATCCAGCCCATCAGTAAGGAAAAAAAGGCAGATCTCAAGTCTCTCCTGATGTATATTCCTCCTACGAGTCATCACTCTTACTAGAAGCTAATGATCACTCATAGGGAACAAAACAGTGAAGTGTCAGAGAACTATGATTTAATTATTGTGATAATTACCCATATTTACAGTGGAATACAAAGTAAACTTTTTCAGGTGATAATCTGACTAACTCCTGGAAAAATGCAAATTTCTACATCTACATAAATACTCTGCAAGTCACACTGAAGTGCATGGCAGAGGGTTCATCGAACCGCTTTTATGATATTTCTCTTCAGTTCCTTTCTCTGATAGCTTACGGAAAAAAGGAACACCTAAATCTTTCCATTTTTGATCTGATTTCTTTTATTTTATTTTGATGATCATGGCTGCCTGTGTAGGTGGGTGCTAAAAAAATATGTTTGCATTTGGAAGAGAAAGTTGGTGAAAGAAATTTCGCAAATAGATCTCGTCGCAACAAATAACGCCTTTCTTTTAATGACTTCCACCCCAACTTGTACATCATTACTGTGACACTCTCTCTCCTGTATCGCAATAATACAAAATGAGCTGCCCTTCTCTGAACTTTACATGAATTGTCTGTCAGTCTCACTTGGTGAGGATCCCACAATGTGCAGCAGTACTCCAAAATAGGACACACAAGTGTAGCGTAAGCAGTTTCTTTAGTAGCTCTATTGCATCTTCTAAGTGTTCTGCAAATGAAACATAGCCTTTGGTTTGCCTTTCTTACAATATTTTCTATGCACTCTTTCCAATTTGTTTTCATAATTGTTACTCCTAGGTATTTAGCTGAATCTACAGCCTGTAGATTTTACTGATTTATCATGTAAATGAAGTTTAACCGATTTCTTTTAGTGGTGATATGGATAACTTCAAACTTCTCATTATTCAGGTTCATTTGCCAGTTTTTGCACCACGCTGATATCTAAATCATTTTCCAGTTGCTTTGGACCTAACCAGTAAATGACAGCATCATCCGTTAACAGTCTAAGAGAGCTACTCAGATTAACTCCTAAAGCCTGTATAAAAATAAGGAACAGTAGGGGTCCTATAACACTTCCCTGGGGAATGCCAGATATCACTTCTGTTCTATTTGACTTTCCATCAATTACTATGTAATGTGTCCTTTCAGAGAGGAAATCACAAATGCAATTGCACAATTATGGTGATATTCCATCAGCACACAATATGATTAGAAGACGCTTATGAGGTACAGTGACAAAAGCCTTCCGGAAAGACATAGCCTTCTGGAAAGACATCCTTCGTCGATAGCACTTATCACATCGTGTGACTAAAGAGAACAATACTTCTGAATCTGTGTTGACTATAGGTCAGTAGGTCATTCTCTTTAAGGTAGTTCATAATATTTGAGGAAAGTATGTATTCTAAAATTCTGTTTAAAATCAAAGTCAATGATATAGGCCTGTAATTTTGCGGCTCACTCCTATTGCATTTCTTGAATGTTGGAATGGTCTGTGCAACTTTCCAGTCTTTGGGTACGGATTTTTCACTGAGCAAATGTTGTATATGATATCTAGGTATGGGGTATTGCATCAGCATACTCTGAAAGGAACCTAATTGGTATACAATCGGGACTGAGAGACTTACTTTTGTTAAGTGATTTAAGTTGCTTTAATATTTCACGGGTATCTACTTCTAAATTACGCATGGTGGCGGCTGTTCTCGGTATGAATTCTGGAGTGTCTTCTAAAGTGAAGGAATTTCAAAAACCTGTGTTACAGTTTGGCCAAAGCAGAATGGCTTCACGAGTAGCAACCATTTCTATCCTGTAGTGAAGGTATTGATTGTCACTTTACACACCCATCGGGGGGCTCGGGGATTAATTTGCTTAGTATGGCCTTGGCAAATTCGAGGACCCTGAACTGGGGACTGGTAAGCACCATCAGTCCTTCTCAGTCTACCTCTACGATTTTTTCCACACACTTCCTGCTAATGCTAAGCGGACAATTCCTTGATGTCTCAGAATGTATCCAACCAATCTATCCCTTCTCTTAGTCAGGATATGCCAGAAACTCCTTTTCTTCCCGATTCGGTTAAGCATCTCCTCATTAGTTATGTGATCTACTGATCTAATTTTCATAATTCATATATAGCACCACATTTCAAAAGCTTCTATAATCTTTTTATCTGAACTCCTTATCATCCACGTTTCACTCCCATAGAATGCTAAATGCTTTCAGAAAGGACTTCCTAACATTGAAGTTAATATTGGATGTTAACAAGTTTCGCTTCTTTAGAAACGCTTTTCTTCCCATAGCCATTCTGCATTTTATATCTTCTTTACTTCAGCCATCAGAAGTTATCTTGCTAGCGAAATAACAAAATTCATCTTCTACTTTTATTGTCTGATTGCCTAATCTAATTCCTTCAGCATCGCCTGATTTTCTGACATTGCATTCCATCACCTTTGTTTTACTCTTGTTAATGTTCATCTTATATCTTTCTTTCAAGATACTGTCCATTCCATTCAATTGCTCTTCCAGATCTTTTACGGTCTCTGACAGAATTACTATGTCATCGGCAAACCGCAATGTTTTTATTTCTTTTCCCTCCACTTTAATGCCCTCTCCAAATATCTCCTTCCATTCCTGCTCAATGTACAGACTGAACAACATTGGAGAAAGGCTACAACTCTGTCTTACTACCTTCCCAACCCCTGCGTCCCTTTCTAGCCCTTCGACTCTAATAACCATTGTCTGGTTTTTGTATAGGTTGAATATAACACTTCGCTCCCTATATTTTACCCCTGCTACCTTCAGAATTTGGAAGAGTGTATTGCAGTCGACATTGTCAAAAGCTTTCTCCAAATCGACAAACACTAAAAACGTAGGTTTTCCTTTCCTTAGCCTATCTTCTAAGATAAGTCGCAATGTGAGTATTGCCTCTCATGTTCCTACATTTCTCCTAAATCGAAACTGATCTTCCCCGAGGTTGGATTCCACAAGTTTTTCCATTCATCTGTAAATAATTTGTGTTAGTATTTTGCAACCATGACTTATTTTTCAGACACTTGGTATTTATATTCTAATGAATGACATTATAGAAAGTAATACAGCATGGAAAAACCATAGACCAAGAGACCAAAGGCTAATTTGTGAATCCCAAAACATTTGCACAATCTGTATCAGAGACTGATGTCAATAAGTCCTTATTGTCTCATAATCTGGCTTTTAGAGGTCACAGAGACTCTTTCAGTATGGGCTACAATGGTAGGAATTCTGGTAACCTCATAGATTTGTTTAAAATGATATCTAAATATGGTCCTACATTACTGGAACATATGAAATGAATTAATGATAAATGACTTACTCACCTTCATCTAAACAACAATATTCAGAATGAACTGATCATAATGATGTCAAAAACAGTTACCAAGGAAATAATACATCTGGTAAAAGAGGCAAAATATTACTTGATTTTTCTTGATGCACTTCAGACAGTAGTCCAATTGAACAAATGTGCTTTATCATATGATTTTGTAATACCTTAACTCATACAATAGAAGAAAACTATATCGGATTACTAGTTGTTGCTGAGACAACTGGAGAATATCTTACTAATGCAATATTGGAAGAGGTAGAAAATGTGGATTTTATATTCAAAACTGTTGTGGGCAGGGGTGTGCCAAGCAAATATGGTGGGTATAAATAGTGGAGTTAAATTTGAATATAAAATACAAATCCCAGGGAATTTTTAATCCATGTGGGTTTCATGGTGGGAATCTGCTGTTTGTAGATGCAGCTGAACCCTATTCAGGAAAATTATTTGCTATTTTCAAGATACAGAAAGTGCTGGAAATTAATCTCATCGAAATTAGAGATTACTGTTAAACCTTTATCAGACACAAGGTGGGAAATTAGAATTGAGGCAGTGAAGGCTGTACTTTTCCAATTAAATGATGTCGTTGAATACTGTGAAAGCTTGAATAATCAAACACAAGAATCAGACACTATGTTATAGTGAATCAGTTGTATGGTATGAGATCTTATCATGTTTAAATGTTATAAGTAAATTATGGCAATCTGTACAAGTCCATTTGAGTATTGCACTTGACCATTTCATTTAAGTAAATTTTGTGATTGGCTCAGGAAATATCGACTAGCTGCGTTGAGCAATGCACATCTGACACTTCTCAGTTTATTGAAAAAAGCAGTTATGATTTTCCAAAAGATAAAAATAAAAAAAGTTAGCCAAAACAAGAGACTATTCAATTACGAAAGCAATTTATTTATTTTATTTTGCGTTCGATATGCCAGATGCCTTAAAGTACTCGACACATTCAAAACAAGAAACTAAATTAACAAACAAATCTAACAAAACATTATTCATTATACTTATTACAATGCTTATAAATTAAGAATTAAAGGGAACACAAATTTGTCAAAATAAATTACAACTAAACGGAAACTCGTAAATTACAAAGCCAAGAAATGGCAGTGTCTGTAAGTCTATGCAGATCCTCCAGTGAGCCGTCCCGAAAACCATGAATTTTACAATCAAATATGTGCTGCATCGTCTGTATTTCGCCACAGTCACAGTGAGGATTGTCCACGTAGCCCCACTTGGCCATCAGCTCGTTGCACCGACCAACACCGGTTCTCAGTCTATTTAATGCCACCCAGGTTCTTCGAGGGAGGTTGAAACTAGGAACGCGATCAGCCGGGTTCTTAATGAGGTGTCCATTGTGAACATTTGCTTGCTGCCATAGGTGGTTCCATTCTGTTACGGTGTTCCGTTTGTTCGACAAGTGGTTCCAGAAGGGATTTCTAGACATTAATCATGTCGGGCCATTTAGACAAGCGTGTGTGGGAAGTGTGATGTCAGCAGCAATTTTTTCCATTTCTCTTTGGATTGCGTGTTGTCTGCGGAGTGACGAAAGTTCAATATTTGCCAGCACAGAGAGCCATGGTGTAGGAGTACCAGTTATTGTTCGCAAGGTGTCATTTAGGCGAACATCTATTTTGTTGACGTGCAAACTGTTAGCCCATACAGGTGCGCAGTATTCTGCAACGCTGTAGATTAGAGCCATGGAGGAAGTGCGAAGTGTCATAGCATTGCTTCCCCAGGTAGAGCCTGCGAGTTTCTGAATGATATTGACTCTGCCTCTGAGTTTTTAGCTGACGTCATGCAGGTGTTCTTTGAACGTTAGGCTGTGGTCCAGTTTAACACCCAGGTATTTCGGTGCTCTTTTGTGTCTTATGTTCTGGCCTGCTGTATTTAAGCACAGCTTCCTTTCTGCTTGTTTGTTGTTCAGATGCATCACTGTTTTTGATGCATTACGGTTCAGATGCCAGGTCCTGTAGTAGTTATGAAGCTGCACCAAATCAGAATTTAAGCCTGATTCTAATTGTTCGAATGACTCACCCTGCAGGGCAATGGCCAGATCGTCGGCATATACGAACTTCCGTGATTTGAGTTCTGGCATATCGGAGATGTACAAATTAAACAGTAAAGGAGCTAGCACAGAGCCTTGTGGGAGTTCATTATTAAGTATGCGGGCTTTGCTTGTTTTTCCGTTAATGTGTACTCTGTAATTCCTTGTGGATAGCATATTATAGAAGAGCTTTACTGCCTTCTTACATTTGACTACTGTAGCAAGCTTATACAATAATACTTTAAGCCAGACCGTGTTGTATGAAGCCGAGAGTTCTATAAATACTACATCGGTCTTTTTCTTGTTCTGAAAACCACGTTCAATGAGAGTGGTTAGTGCGAGGACTTGATCGCAGCAGCTCCACTTCGACCTGAAACAGGCTTGCTCCACGGGTATTGCTGCATCTATTAGGTGAGTCACTCTCTTTAGGAGAATTTTATCGAAAAGTTTGTACATAACACATAGCAGAGAGATAGGTCTGTAGCTCTTGGTATCTTTCTCCTCCTTTCCAGGCATCAAGATAGCAATTATCTTCGACTCCTTCCATTTCCTTCTTTCTTCGCCAAGAAGCTTCGTCAGTGAGTCTGCAGTCTGGGGATTTCCGGTGTTGTTATATTCCTGAAGAAGAGATTCACATTGTTTGTTAAAGCAATGATGAACCTACACAGTCTCCCAAAAGCAGATACGAAACAGTGTCTTTTAACACTATGATTGCATCCATACTGAGCAATATTAATTCAAGATTTATATAATTAAAATAACATTTGCAACATTTCCTTTCCTTTATAATGTAAGTAATCTAAAATTACTCCACAAGATCAGATATTAAAAAGATGTCAACATTTACTCATAGTCCTGTGAGTGAGTGAGAGCTGCAACTTACATCCTTACTAATTGTCTGAAGAATTGCCAACAATGATCCCAAATTTACCCGACTTTTTTAAGATGTGAAACAGATACTGCAGTACATAACTGACAATGGCTTCAAAGATTTTTCCCATACATTTATGTTGTAATTTGCATTTTGTCAACAATACCAGTAAGTACAACCTCTGCAGAAAGGAGCTTTCTCACATTAAAACAATATAAATTACTTAAGAACTACAATGAGTCAGCTACAACATTAAGCTTTGGCAATTTTATCTATAGAAGCAGAGGAAGCATCCAATCTGGATTATGATAATAGTTTGTTTCATGATTGTTTAATGGAAATTACTAATTAATGTACCATGAAATTAATATGTTTTCATGTTGTAAATAATAAATAAAAACACACAAAAAGATTTCCCTATATAAAATATAAACTCTTTGCCACCATGGGGCCTCGCAAACTTCACCTGGCCCACACTCTATTTCAGCCTTACCCCACCACTGTATACCAGGTATGTTAAAGAATTGCTATACAAAGGATTGCTACACCATGATTATAGAATAGGCCTAGTATAACTTACGACATTATCATCAAAAACTTTTCTGTGTATTTTATTACTTCCATGTTTAAATGCATAATGTGTCTTGTTGCAATTAGTTTACTTTATTATTTTGTATAAACAAATATAAAAAATAGAAAACGGATGACTTACCCAAAGGACAGGTTCATTGACAGACACAAATAGTCTCTCTCTCTCTCTCTCTCTCTCACACACACACACACACACACACACACACACACACACTAGCTTTCGCAACCGTTGGTCGCTTATTCAGAAAAAGAGGAAGAAAGGAGAGGAGAAAGGGAAGGTATGGGTTTTAAGGAAGTGGAAAAGGAGTCATTCCAATCCCATATCCTTCCCTTTCTCCTCTCCTTTCTTCTTCTTTTCCTGAAGAAGCGACCAACGGTTGCGAAAGCTTGTATGTGTGTTTGTGTGTGATTTGTTTGTGTCTGTCGACGAGCCTGTCCTTTGGGTAAGTCATCCGTTCTCTATTTTTTATATTTGTTTATCCCACCAGGAAAGTTTCCTTCTATAATTTTTAGTATTTTGTATGTTATACTTCATCCTGTATTAATATATTCCAATGACAAAACCACCATCATATCACAATGGTGTATGGTAAAAAAAAAAAAAAAACCTCATCAGCTAATATTTATAAGACAAATAATTGAAGCCTATTTACCATATCACAAAAAAATTCCCCTTAAATATTTTTCATATAAAATGTTATTAAATGATAATCGCGTAATCAATTTACATTCTTACCAAATGATTTCCAGTCGATGGTGTACAGCAATCAGTGAGAATAAACATTCCTTTAGTAAAAAACCGTCTTGATTGCAAGTTGTTTTATTCCTTATTTAATGACGCATTTTGCCCTTTAGCGGGGCCTCGGATTATAATGCGCTCTCCGTGGTGTGAGACCAGCACTTCTATTAAGGGCAACAAGGAAATCCAAAATTCAAAAACAGAGAAACACCGCAAAACAACTTACAGTGTCACACCACGGAGAGTGCATTATAATCTGAAGATGCCCTGCTAAAGGAATAAAACAATTTGCAATCAAGATGGTTTTTTACTAAAAGAAAACATTCTTATCTGTATACAGTGCACATGTTAGCCTTTTGTTACACTACAGTGAAACCTAAGCCAATTATTGATTTCAGATGTATAACGTCACTTTTGGAGGAACACTCAATGGAGAAAAATGGGTAACTTATCATCAAACATTTGCAATTTACCACTGAAGCAAAGCGTATTGGTAAAATAAAAACCAAGTAGACAATATCCCACAGTGTAGCATGGTGAGCTTGATGAAATTAACATCCAATGTTAGCAGACAACCTTTCCTCGAAAATTTTCTTACCCTGAAACCTTGATGTTTGCTGACAGACACTGTGAAGGCCATCATGAAAATTGTGGAATGTTTATATGAAACGTGACATGACTAATAATATGAATTAGCATTAAACGTCCTCTGTCTCACATTTCATGGTGATCTGCTAAATGTGGATATATATCTTCTTCTTCTTTATACATAAAGCAGAGTGTCCATATGTAGCTCAAACCACCAACATGTGCACTCAGTATGTAGAAAAATGAGGAAGCAACTCCATAAATGAAGCATACTCCCACAGTGCCTGGACCCAGTACCTAGGAACATTCCAGTGGGACCAGAAGGAAGAAATCCAGCTCAAAACCACAGCCAGCCAGGCCTCAGCATGTGACGAATCCCGCTAGTTGCTGATCCCTTTTTAATACACGACCAGATGAACTGTATTGGAGGGCAAAGTTCTATTAACAGGACACCGAGGGATGGTGGGGTACACGTTACAAAACACACAAAAACTTAGCATGGATTCTGATGTTTGATGAGATGGCCGATCTGCGTTGTGGTTGAAGTCCGTTGATCCAGGTTTACTTTGGAGCTACATTCACTTAAATGAAATGGTGGTCGACATTAAATGATGAAAATGACATACTCACTTATTAAAACTTTTCTTAATAAATGTTTTATTTCCAATGTTCCTTGTTGCACAATATTTAAAATTGCAGTAACAGGTAACAAAGATGTTAACAGGTTTGCAGCTATGAACAGAGTGCCACAGCATGTCTTCCACTTAACCATTTTCCGCATGACTGCATTAATAAGACTAATGACAATATTATTCAGATATTAAATAAGTAATACAATAAAACTTGAAATATGCCAAAATACATAAATTAAAATATTACATTTAGGCTTTAACAATTTATCTCAATGTACGTATGTGTTTTATGAAATTTGTATTTAATAGTATAAGCAAAATAAAAATCATGTTTTGACTCATTTTAAATTTGCTCCAGTTATTTGCATTATTTGTGTTTTCAAAATGCACACTTATCTATTTTGCCAATATTGTGTAGACGTACTATTACTGAGACATGGAATTTTAATATATTTCAATTTGTGGTCTAATTTTTTATACATACAGATTTCTATAAAGTCGTAGTATTTTTGTCTGTTTCGAAGTTAGTTTCTTAGTACCAAACAGATTATTAATTTTAGTGTGTGAAAAATGATCATCCAGTGATGTATAAAACATGGTCAGTCCTAATTTATTTAAACAAAAGGTAAATATGTAATAATGTTGTGCAATAGTTGAAACATGTAGTAGTGTTGTTTTTATACAGATATGTATCTTTTTAGGCTCAGCATATTCCGTAAGGACGGCCAAAGCTATGTTTAAATCAACATACTATTTCTTAAAAGCGTTTTACTAATAGTGTTAATAGTATTTCAAAAAACGTGAAAATCTGATATTTTTACATGCCAGGTAGCGAAGTTTTATTTAGGTGTCCGATATTTCTTGTCTGTGATGCTGGTAATGGATTTTGTAGAGTGTGCGCAACATAGCAGAAACGTTACAAGCACAAAGGAGAGACAACCACAAGTAAGCCCCAACTTCTAAAACAATGGGCTGATCTTGTAGTGTTCCCCAAAATATGCAATCATTAACAAACAAAATTTATGAACTCCAAATTATGTTAAAAACGTAACTTAAATAAGTTTCAGTCCTGTGTCTAACTGAACTCTGGTTACAGGAAACCACAGTAAATATGGTACATTTTCCAAACTTCATACTGGGTACTAACTTCTGCAGGAAAAAAAGAGTTATGCTAGTCACTTCCACAGGAAAACATAGAGTTTTGGTACTAAGTTAGCTGTATCTACATTAAAAAGTGATATTTCATTTGTACCCATTCAGTTCCCAGAGAAAAATCTCTGGAAATATCAGGACTTTAGTTATTACATGACAACATAACCATAATTTGTTTGTATAGAACTGGGGATAGTGACATGAACACTTTGCTTCAAAATTTAGAATGTACAAATTATCAAAAAAGAATAGGCTTTTAATTATTGCAGAGTTTTTAATATCTATTTTTCTGTAGGCCTTGAAAATAAACCAAAGACTGACATACTGAACCTCCTACTAACGTTTAACATGACACCCACAATAAAGACACCAACAAGCGTGACAAAAAATTCAGCCACAACGATAGACCAAATATTTGCTAGTATTCCCATGAAATGTAATACAAAAGCCTTGTGCACAGGTTTTGCGGATCACACTGCACAAATAACAACAATAAAAATGGATCTCCCTCTACACCATAAAAATTCATTATTAACCACGAGTAGGAGCTTTAATGTACAAAACCACAAACACTTTCAGCCAATACTTAACAGATGAGACATGGGAGGAACTTTAACACAAATGAAAAGTTTGATAAATTCTTAAGTATCTTTCAGCATTATTTTGAACTATGCTTCCCACCCAGGAAAAGAAAAATCATGAAAGGTAATATAGAAAGTATCTGGATCACACCAGCCATACTAATATCACTAAGGGAAAAAGTGTCCTTCACCAAATATCAAAGCAAACAAAAACCACTCCAGTATTTTAAAAGATACAAACACATCTTAGATAAAGTTATTAGACAATAAAGAAACTAACAACTACATAAAAAAGCCACAAATAAAATGCAAGCAATGTGGGCTATTGTTGGAAGAGAAACAGGCAAAACACAGGATACACACTGTAACATTAATCTGTTTGAAAATGGAGAGAACATTGCTGACCCACACAGAGTAGCTGATGTATTTAATGTCTACATCACAGAAATAGCAAGCAATCTAATAGATAAACAACAGAAATCAGTTTATGAAAGCAAAAACCAACACAAAAAAATTATTCATCTGGAAAAACAATTTTCCTGTACCCAACAGATTTAAAGGAAAAACTAAATATTATAAAAGGACTAAAACCAAAGTTTTCTTCAGGCATAGATATTGTCCCCGATTATCTATTAAAAACATGTGCTGCATTAATATTGCCGCGAGAGACCGCGTACACTGACTGCCGGCGTGGCGCAGGGGATAGCATCACGGACTATGGTGCTGAAGGTCGCCGGTTCAATCCCGCCCACCGGCAAAAATTTATTTCTTTGTAATTAATAATTCCAGAATGTTCTACATCTTTCTTATGTTCACTGGTAAATTATACTCATTTCTTATGTTAACTCTTCTTCTAATTTCTGGTAAATTCTGTCTGTGAATAAATAGCAGAGCACTCTGCCTGAGAGGCAGTCAGTGCTGCGTGTATGTTGAGTTCGTAATAAACGTGCTTTCAGTATAAGTGCTGTGTTCAGTTGCCTTCGAAGTCAAGCCTACTTCCATTGCAACGTGACAATATCAAAGCCCCTAACTTATCTTTGCAACCCCTCATAGTCAAATGGTGTTTTTCCTGAAAAACTAAAAATGGCTAAGGTGAGGCCTCTATTCAAAAAGGGAAACAAAAGAAATGAAAAAAAACTACCAACCAATATTCTTGATGTCTGGGTCCTCTAAAATACTAGAAAAAAGGTTTTTTTTTTTTTTTTTTTTTTTTTTTTTTTTTTTTTTTTTTTTTTTTTTTTTTTACAGAAGACTATTACATTATTAGAGAAAAATGATTTCTTATCAAATACCCAACATAATTTTAGAAAACAAGAATCAACAGGAACAGCTATTTTTGATTTTTTAAATGAAGCTTTGTCTGCAGTAGACCAGAAAGAACACGTATCAGCTTTCTTTCTGGACCTCACAACTTAATGCTTCAAAAATTAGAATATGTGTTTATCAGAGGGCTGGCACATAAATGGGTAACATCATACCTTAAAGACAGAGAGCAAATAGTAGAAATTACACATCAGGAAGGAAACTCCTTTATACCCACCAATTTAAAAGAAAAGACATCAAATATGGCACACCTCAAGGTTCCATCTTGGGCCCAGTGCTGTTCCTGATATTTATAAATGACTTAGAGACATCCAGCAGTTCCCAGAATTATATAAAATTTGCAGATGATACAAATGTATTAATAAAAGGTAAAACTGCTGCAGAACTACAACATGAAATACAGAACTATACCTCACACATTGAAAAATGGTTCACCACAAAAAATCTTCTTGTTAATATAGAGAAAACTGTCACAATGTACCTTCATACCATACAAAACAAACATCCTCTCACCCCCACCATAAAATTCTTCAATAAAAATTTAGAAACAGTAAACTCAACCAAATTTATAGGGATAATGATTCAACAAACCATGAAATGGGACATATACATAATCAAGAAGTGAAACACAATATGCTATGGTATATGAATACTTGCTACGTGTACAACAAAAGAAACATTAAAAAGTTCAATTAATGATGGTAATTCTCCTCGGAGATGATAAATTATTTTTTCTAAAGAGATAGATTGGCTGGCCAGTACTTACCTTTGTGCTGTACCACCGATAGTAACACAAATAAAGAAAAAAAGGGACAAAAAGAACAAGCTTTCGGAACACAGAAGGGAAGAAAGAAGGATGGGAACGAAAGGGAAAGGTAATTCATGACCTAGGTCTGTGTTGTTGTTGTATGCAAGTTTAAATTTGTAATGTCTTGATGGAGAAGCAGTTTGGTTTCAAATTAAAGAAGAACTGAAAATTTGTACATAACGAGTATTTATTTCTACCACGACACCACAGGAGAATAATGTTGCAGCGAGCAGAACCCCCTACATCGTAATGTTGAAAAGCTCAGTATCAGTAGAATAAACTGCAATTACTTAAAATCTATTAAAACGTTTTAAATGGTGGAGCATAGCTGGGATTGCGTCATATACAGTGTCTATAGAGTGTTCGTGTTGTAGGAGAAGTATGTTTGGAAGTATATAATCGATGTTAGAAAACCAAGGAGGACATGAATCTGGAATTATACGGCAAAGAAAATGGAGCACTTAACCTGGAAATTGGATGCTTGGGCCCAGATCGTCGCATCGCTGGACACTGAATAACAAGATAAGTACAGCAGCACTTATTCTTTTGTAATTGTAGTCTGGGTTGTTTGGCACTGTAAAATAGGAAATCTAGTGTAGACCTGTCAGAACAGAATGTGACAGCCAGCACACCTCGTAGCAATGTGTCAAATAGTGAAGAAATAATTATTGCATCACCAGATCTTATAGAGTTGTTAAATCGATTAACAGAACAATTAACTGAACGTATTGACAAGGGAAATCATGAACTGAGTAAACAAGTAAAAACTGTTAGCAAAAAGTTAGATGACGGTTTAGCTGATTTAAAGTCTCAGTTGAGCGAAACAAACAGGGCAGTAGACGAAGTCAGGAAACAAACGTGTGATCTTGAAAGAGCAATGAAGTTAGGACATGAACAGCTGTGACTCGTGTGACTGTAAGAGAGTAAAATCAGCAATGTTGAGTCTGACCTTGAAAACAAAATTAGTAGTGTAGAAAAGTATTTTGATCAGGAAAATAAAATTAGAAAAACTGAAATTCAGGAAGTTAAAGTGTCATTAGAAAATAAAATTTGTGAAAGTGTGACAAATTCTGAAGGTGTTATTAGGAAGAAAGTGTATAACCTCAGTCAAAGGGTCAGTTCATTGCAAGAAAGTGTAATAAATAGCAAAATGTCTATCTCTGGTGGCTTTAATTGAGCAAGTGTAGTAATTAAGACATATCCTGGGGAAGGAAAAATCCATCCTAAAGACTTTTTACATCATTGCTCTGACAACTTCACTGTAGACATGACTGATGCAATGAAAATTAAATTTGTAAAGAGATTTTTGGACAATGAAACTTATACTTGGGTCAATCAGTTGGATACAGAGGACATGTCATATAGTGAGTTTGAGAGATGCTTTTTGAATAAATTCTGGTCCAAAATCAAGCAGGCTAGAGTAAGAAGTGATTTCTTACATGGGGGAAAGTACAGGGAACGTTATGGCAATATGAGGGACTTTTATGAGGCTGAAATCAGAAAATTAGTGCATCTTGACTCACCTTTAGATGAAATAACATTAGTGGACACCCTACGTAGAAGATTACCAGGAAGAATACAGCAAGCGTTAGATTGTGGACCTGATGATTCAGCTGAGGACTTCTTAAGATTTGTTGGAAGATTAGACAGAAGTTATGAGAGAGAAAGGGATAGAAACCGGTACCAAGAAGACCATAATGGAAAAGAGAGAAGAGATGATCACCAAGAAGATAGTCATGAGAACCGAAGTAGACAGCAAGGTGGGAGTATGGATTATAGGAACAGACAAGGAAGAAATGATAGGAACCAAGGTTACTACAAGTTTAATTGAAGCAGGCAGGGAAACTAAATGTCGCCCCTATGGAAGCCTTTCAGGTTGGGGTGAGAAATAGGACAAGAAATCAGGCTACCACAAATAGGATCAGATTTGGACACAAATGGGAAAATGAGCAATATAGACAGGGACAGAAGGTAACACACAGGGTAAATCGGCTTAAGTTCAACAAAGAACTGTGGGAAGTCATTAAGAACCAGGCTTGGAAAGAAGAGGACAGGTGTTTAGAACCAGAAGAGGTTGTATTAGATGATGATACTGTAGCCAATACGTATAACGCAAGGGGAGATATGGCTGTAGAAGAACCTAAAATAAGTTAAGAACATGATGTGTTTGGACTGTGTAAATTGCTAAGTGATAAGGTTGAAGATACTGAATGTTACTGCTCAAGAAACTGAGAAGACTGAGAATCATGAAGATTTTGATATTTTGACTAGTGTGAGTTCAGACAAGTCAGAGGATGACAGTGTTAAAGATAGTGAAGAAGATATGGAGGTCACAGAGTTTGAAGATTTGGAGAAGGAACTTGATGGGATGATTTATGTTGAAGTCAAGGAAGGTTGCATCATGTCAGATGGCCAGTGTGAGACAGTGTGTGTTGTACATGATGTCAAGTCTTGTGAGAATCAAGTCGTACCAGTGAAATTGAGCAGTACTGAAAGTTGACGAAGCAGAAAAAGGCAAGAAGAGGTAGGGACTTGCATTGTGTCATACAGAGCTACATTGATAAGGAAGAGAATGCCAATGTTCTGGGTAAGTTACTAGTAAATATCATGAGCTTGAAAATATGTGCCTAAGTTAGAGCAATGTGTTACTAGTGATAATTGTGTTGGTAATGGATGTATGGTTTGTCAACCTGTTGAAAGTAATGTATCCCTGAATCATGTACAAGCTAATGACAATTCCTGTGCTATAAAACATGTTGAAGATATTACTCATGAAGAAGAGGAAGATATACAGTATGATGTCACTGGATGCCCATATATTACTGTGTTTATTGATGGAAAAGGCAAGGAAGCGTTAGTTGATACAGGTAGTCCAATCAGTGGAATTTCTGAATAATTTAGAGATTGTGTGAAACATGTACCAGACTACATGAAGATGCCTGTAGTAGGAATCAAGATCAAGGGTGCTACCAGCAGGCACAGCAAGGTAGTTAACCGGCAAGCCTTGTTTACCTTTCGTGTGAATGATGTAAATTTATGTCAAGGATGTCTAGTAATACCTGATTTGTCTGAGGATATCTTGCTAGGAACTGACTGGATCATGAAAGTGAATGCTGTATTTGACTGGGGAGGAAGAAAAGTTATGTTTGTGGATCCGAAGACTGGTGTTTTACATTGTACTGCTATGGTATTGAAAAATGGGAATAGCCTGAGTAAGCAGAGTGTAGAATTAGATTTATTGGATCATAATAGAGATGTAGCAGACATGCATGAGGAGCCTGAAGAAGCCATGGAGGATATTAACTATCATGAACTCGTAAATACCATGGTGGAGGAAGCCAACAAATTAGACGAATGACAAAAAGAAGAGCTGAGAAGAGTCTTGTGGAACTATCATGATGTGTTCAATGACAGACCGGGGAGAGTGCAAAACTACCAGTGTACCTTGCGAGTCAAACCACACGAACCATTTTACATCAAACCAAATGGTGTCCCTATTGCAAAAAGGAAAGCTGTAGAGAAAGAACTTGAAAAGATGGAAAACTGGAACATAATTGAGAGGAGTATTAGTGAATACAACAACCTGATCGTGATATCTAAGAAGAATGGAGATGTGAGGATTGTACTTGACTCCAGACATCTGAACAAGTTTTTAGAGAGGAAAACTGACCATCCAGAGAGCATTGACAAACTATTGTATAAATTTGAACATATAAAATATATGACTAGCCTGGACTTGACTTCTGGTTTTCATCAAGTGCCACTTGCCAGAGACTCAAGGAAGTACACTGCTTTCTTGTATAATGAAAGAAGCTATCAGTACTGCATGGTCCCATTTGGATTAAATGTTTCTGTAGCTGAATTTATCAGAGGTTTGGATTTGGTATTAGGCAAAGATCATTTTGAAACGTTAACTGTGTATGTGGATGATATCCTTGTCACTAGTCAAACCTGGGAAGAACACACAAGCTTACTAGAAGAAGCATGCAGAAGATTAATAAGAGCACGAGGGATGTCTCTAAAGCTAGAAAAGTGTAAAATTGCTGTGGAATAAATTAAGGGCAAGGACGATCTTGTTGCTGATTCGATTGCCAGTGGGGTGGGGGGGGGGGGGGTGAATATGAAGATAACAGAACTCAAGCCACAAAGACAGTAGTGGGTTATAATAAAACTTTGTACAGGTGCTATTTTTGTAAAATTTATTGTAGCTATAAGAGTTTTGTATATATGTATTCTTTGATGAAATATCTTGAAACGTGTATTGTCAATACCTCAGGAAAGTACACATTCTGCGTGTGCTAAGTGCGCTGGCAAGCACTGGGTTTCTAACTATGTGGTAACATACTTTTGATTTTGGTTTCTGGTGCCTTATCTCCTACTCATTCTGTAACCTGTTCAAATTATCTTATATCTATCATTCTATATTTCTTCTTTAGTGTTAAGGTATGAAATGTGTATATGTAAATTTCTTTTGATAAGAATATTGATTTCAGTATAGTTTGTTCAGTTAGGCTTTTTAATGTATTAATATGTCACAGTTAAAATTTGAATTCAAATTGTTGCCTCAGTATTGTAGAGCTAAAGTACTTGAGATACTGATAGAAGTCATGAGAGAATAAGTTAATATTAATGTCTGATACTTTTGTAAGATACCAAGTTTCATGTCCTCAGTAAAAAAAAAAAAAAAAAAAAAACACACACACACACACACACACACACACACACACACAAACAGTAAAGTTGACAGTATAGTTATGTGGATATTTTTTTTGTCATATGACTCTTTTGTTTTGGTACTTAAAAAGGTCAGACAAGTTCAGTGTGGCAGATTCTCGAGTGTCAGCTGTTTCCGATTCTGCCCTCTGCTCTTGGGAGGCCATACCCTTGTCACCTTACTGCACTTGGAACTTTCAGGATCTGGTGATGCTGCGCATGTGGACTGTGCTGTGCCAACCCCAGACAGGACTAAGTGAGGTACTGATGCAGCCAACCCAGTCACCGGGTCCAACCCATTCTTACACCACCTCGACTTATGAGGACATCGTTGAGCTGATTGGGGGGGGGGGGGGGTAATTGTGATGATACTGCCGGCCCTCTCATCTTAATGTTATCGTACGATACCGTTGGCGTCGGATCCGGAATCGTGTGGTTCAAAAGTGATATATATTGCGTGTGAAGTTAGTTAAAAACGATATAACCAGCCTAGGAATCAGTGTAGGACAGTGTCTCAGTGATACTGTGGTTAAAACAAGTGATAGATTGCATTAATTAAGTGATTTGTACAAGACGTTTCCAGACAGTTCTATGAACAATACTTTTATCATTGTACATTATTTCAATAAATAGATGAAGGGTAAAAACTTTTGTAAAACAAAGAAATGAAGATAAATAGCATTGTATGTCAGAGCCATAGACAAGTTGTGTTGATCAGCTAATTGTGTTAATTAATGTAATAGACAAAATTTCAGTGTTGTGATCCTTTGTATATATTGACTGACGTGAGATTTTGAACTTATTTTGAGAATGTCCGAGATATTTCAAAAGTGAGCAAAATACCTTATTTAGTCAGTTTTCACCATTAAGTTAACATTAAGACAATTGTAACAATTGAAATATTCCGTACATTTTTCCAAAGAAAAACATTGTAAGTCTGAAAAATACACTTTTGAAAACAGATATTAGTATATGACATTTAAATCTCTTCTTTTTTTATCTGTTTACCTGTGAAGTTTCATTACAATTTAAACAAATTCTGATTTATACTGTTGACTCGAACTTTATTTTGCTTCTCCTGTAAAATCGACAATTTACAGTTACGATGTTAATACTTGGAGCTGTCGATATAGTCATACAGTAGAGCTGCATATCCTCGGAAAATTAACGACTGTAGTTTCCCCTTGCTTTCAGCCGTTTGTAGTAACTGCATGGCAAAGCCATGTAAGTTGATGATACAAGGCCAGCTCAGTCAGTCATCCAGACTGTTGCCCCTGTAACTACTGAAAAGGCTGCTGCCCCTCTTGAGGAACCACATGTTTCTCTGGCCTCTCCACAGATACTCCTCTGCTGGCTGTTGTTGCACATATGGTAGGACCGTGTGTTGAGGCATGCAAGCCACCCCAACTCGGCAAGGTCTGCTGTCGTCATAACTTAGGAATAGTCTGCCAGTAGTATATAGTGCATTTTTCAAGGTTTAGTAACAGAGAATTGGCTAGGAACCATTTATTAATGTCCATGACATTTTCATTAGCCGACATTTCTAAGGCTATACTTTATTTACTATTTATTGAAATGTTTGTCATATCTGAAAATAAAAGAAACTTGGCAGCCGCTAGTGTTCCTGTTGAAAGATTATTGATACATAGAAGAAAAAGTAGGTACCCTGAGATACAACTTCTGTGGATGCCAGAAGTTATTAGCTCGCAGTTAGATCAGGCCTTATAGTTCAATATAAATGTCTTTCCTATTGAAACCCTTTGTTTCCTGACAGAGATATATGATTTGAACCTTTCAGATTTTACAATAGCCTTTGAAACTGAAGGTGGACAAAATTTACTAAACTAACACTTTAAGGAAATATACAGTGTCCACCCTAGTATTATTACTATTATTTTTTTTTCTTTCTTTCGGACATACAGTGATGGTCAGAACAATAGAGCCATCTCTATTGATGACTTTAAGAACTAGTTTATCTGTTAGTTTGTGAAATCTCCACAAGTGCTATGTTGTCAGTCCCTTTTAGACAACATCAGGAAAGACATCGCCGCTATCTTTAGACGTGCGAAAGGAAGCGTTTGAATAGAGCCATTTTAAAAATGCCCCATTTAAATTGATTTTTTGCAGTTGCTTTGTACATAAATTGACATTAGATTTTGTTTACATTCTTCTAGATGGGCAGCTCAAATCATACAAGTGAAGATGAGCGTAATGTACTAGATGTTCAAATGTGGGATGTTCATGAATTAAATAGCCAAAGATTTACACGTTTCGCAAAAACAAGTCCAGAACGCTGTTAGACAGTGAAAACAAACAAAGCTGCTGGTGGAGAACAGGGGGGGGGGGGGGGGTGAACTTTTGTTACTACTCAGGAAGTAAAGAAAGGTCCATTTTTGTCAACACCATGACAAAACCATTTTGTTTAGGGACAAACATGATGTTCAACCATCAACCTCAACAACTCAAAGATGACTGAGATCTGCAAAATTTAATGGACACATTGTGAGACAGAAGCCACAAAGAAATATTCGATTAATATGGAAATTCTCCACAGGAAATATGGTGGCGGAAGTGTTACTGTATGGGGATGTTTTTCATGGTACGGCATTGGTTCAATACACCATATCAACAGCATAATGAATGCAGAAATGGGCAAACGCATCTTGGTAAATGTGAGCCTGCTTTATGCTGAAGAGGAAATGCCGCTGAAATGGAAATTTCGGCACGATAACCATCCAAAGCATACTGAAAGGATCATAAAGCAGTTTTTTTAAGACCACAATATCGAAGTATTAGAGTGGGATTGCAGACAAGAGATTTGACCACTCAAAAGCTATGTTTTTATCTAAACTTTGGGAAGAAACCCAGAGAGCCTGGTATACAATCAGTAGCGATGAATGCAGGTGTTATGTAGACTATATGGGTAAGAGGTGCAGGGCAATCCTAAAAAATAAGGGTTACCCCATGAAGTACTAATGCACTCTTATGCCAAAAAATACTGTTCCTGTAAATTTTATAAGACAGAGGTCAAGTACAAAATATGTGTGTCAATTGGCTCGAGTTTTTCACCCTATGGTCTGGTATTCTTTTTAATATTATTGATTACTTCGTGTTATGTGATGTAGATAACTAACTGTGGTACAATGCGACTCTGTTGTAATGGTTCCTGTACAATGTAAAATTTTGTTTCCATCATAGTACAAACATGTCTAGTAATAAATATGCACTTTATACCAAACTTTCGCCAGGTGGCTCTATTATTCTGACCACCACTGTATATCCACCATCATAAATGAAATGTTATTGAATGGTGACCAACTTATCAAGCTTGGCTCCCTTTGGGTTGACAATCTGAAGTATCATTTTGATGACTACCTCTGTGAAACTAACTGGTATTTAGCCTCCCGAAAGAAAAGATAGGACATTTGTGACCTTTTTCACAGTCTCAAGAAATTTTCCCTCTTGGATACAGAATAGTTTTAGTGGCCATATCTAACAATACAGATACATTATTTTCTTTTTGTACATTACACTTTCACAATGAGTTAAAGTGTCAGAGACCTGGCTTGAGCGCACAATTTTGGCTTGTGACAAATGTGAATCACAGTGCACATTACAATATCATCATGGCATACACACTATTCCTCGGATGATTCTGCAATACATGAAGTACACACTTTTCACCAACTTGAGAAAGAACCGCAATCCTTAAAAATGTCAGTTTTAGAATCCAAGATATTTGCCAATTTTCATCAAGGAAAGTTGATTTTCACTTGATAATAGAAATTCTTGTTCTTGATTTCCTCAAATAGATGACACGTTTCAGCAGATTGCCATCAAATCTGTCATTAAAAAAAAGAGAAAGACATGGGACACATTTCACTTGCTGTTGTGGTCAGTGCAGAGACTGGTTTGATGCATCTCTCCACAATACCCTATCCTGAGCAAGCCTCTTCATCTCCACATAAGAACGGCAACCTACGTCTGTCTGAATCTGCTTACTGTACCCATCTCTTGGTCTTCCTCTGCGGTTTTTACCCCACACACTTCCCTCCAACACTAAATTCACAATTCCTTGATGTCTAAGAATGTGCCCTACCAATCTATCCCTTCTTTTAGTCAAGGTATGCCAGAAATTTCTTTTCTCCCCAATTCTGTTCAGTACCACCTCATTATTTACGCGATCCACCCACCTAATCTTCAGCATTCTTCTGTAGCACCACATTTCAAAAGCCTCAATCCTCTTCCTTAAAGCACTGTTTATCATCCATGTTTCACTCCCATACAACGCAACACTACATACAAATGCCTTAAGAAAGGACTTCCTTAGGCTTAAATCAACATTCGATGTTAACAAATTTCTCTTTTTCAAGAATGCTTTTCTACCCATTGCCATTCTGCATTTTATATCCTCTGTACTGCGACCATCATTTGTTATTTTACTGCCCAAGTAACAAAACTTATATACCTCCTTTATTGCTTCGTTACCTAATCTAATTCCTTCAGCATCACCTGATTTTCTTAGACTGCACTCCATTACCCTAGTTTTGCTCTTGTTAGTATTCATCTTATATGCACCTTTCAGCACACTGTCCATTCCTTTCAATTGCTCCTCCAGGTCCTTTGACACAAAGTATATCACTATATAAATTATGGGGAAAAACAAGATATAAATTATGCATTAAAATGTGAATTGAAAGTTTTCATTCATATGGTTTTAAGCCTAAAGTGTAAACTACCAACTTCAGTGTTTTCATGCGACAGTAACATTTACAGTACAATACTTGAGGCCTAACCAACACTAGGAAACAAAGTGTTATGGGGAACATTCCTGAAATAGAAAGCAGTTGTAAAAAATACATGATATTGTATGGACTGTTTCCTACGCTAAATACATATTAAAAAATTGTAATAATACTATTTTGCAGCAAATTTTTACATATGAAGTTACAAGTCAGCGAAAAAGAGAAGAGCTTTTACCGTTCAACTAAATCATATTTAACTGTGTGATGTCATCCAGCTAGGAATGACATTCTTCTTCTACAAGTTATAACTGCAGTCATTGGCGTCATCTGTGCAGCACAGTTAATATTGCAACTTCACACCATCTTGCCTTTAAGATTATTTTAAGGGAATCGTCGTATGTACATTCTGACAACTACAAAAGAATTATGTCAACTAGCAAAGTGATTGCAATATTCGACACAAACCGTCCATGTTTTAATACATTAAATTTTTAAATTTCTGTCAATATAAAAATCCCAGATATAAAAACTAACGAACTCCATTTTATTTTACAATTTAATAATATTAATGTACAGTAAAGTTTTCTACATTGGCAGCACCAATTATATTGGTGACGCTTTGAAGCCCCTAGATGCATAATCTGCAGGCACTTCTCTTTCTGACAATTTCGGATAACCTGGGTCTCCAGGAACAACACGCTTGCGGTTGGCTCTTACTCTCATGCCTCCTTTCTTTGTCCAGTCCTGAAACAGATTGGGAATTACACAGATACAAATAATGGCTTGAAAATGACATGTTGCAATGCAATATTGACTGCCAATCAAAAAGGAACTATTTCTGACCAAGTAGAATACATTTGAATTCATACTATACAAACCACTGTGAAGTATAAGGGAGAGGGTACGTCCCAAGTTATTAGGGCATTTCCCCACTGCATTGACAAATGGAGTGCAGCGAAAATGACGGGGGGAGGGGGGGGGGAAGCAGCAGCGGGGTATTCATAGAGCTACTAACTTTACATTCTTGCTTGTTAAAAACAATATGATATTTTCTATGAATATGTCATGACTGTCAGCTTGTGGTTTATATTCTCATGTCAGTGACACATTCATAATCATAAACAAATCTATAGCCTCCACACAGTGGCATTGCATCACTAGTGTGAAACATGCTTGAACTCTGAACGTACTGGGAGGTAGATATTGTTATCTGCTGTCTTACTCTATTATACTTCACTGTTTTAATACAATTTTCATTCCTTGCAATAAGTGTACATAATTGCTGTATTTAGCTCTTCATTAAACATGTCAATATATATAAAGATATCATTAAGTTTATAATCAATCTTTTACTTCAGTGAGTGACTTGAGCCCTCAAAGAAGCACAACACACATGGTAGCAGCCCTGCAGGAATGTGCATGTCCTGTTTCTCTTCACACAGCTCCTCAGCCCGAGGTGGTCTATTGCAGACACTGAGCCACCATCCGTCCCCACTACCCCATTTTGAAATCAGTCAACTTAGAGTCAACACACTGCATCATTGGGCAGTCTGCCATTAAGCGGCATGATGGGTAAACACACAAATTTGGCAGATAGTTTATCCAGTGGGAATAAACAGTAGTTGGTTCTATTCTGCTGTTAACTCACACATCTAGAGAACAGAGCATTTCAAGCGACTTCCAAACAGCTACCACTAGTAGGGTACATCAAAGATTTTAGTCTTTTCCAAAAAAAGCAGTTTTTACTATTACAAACTAAAATTCCAGAAACATTTGAGAAATTACTGATTTCTCCAAGTTTTTTCCTGAAACTTTACAATGCCCTCATATTACCACATTTTCCAGGTTGAGTTGCGTCCCTAGATTTGGACCAAGGTATCAAATATTATGAATCCAAATTTTAGCTACCATCCTGACAGCCTCACATGATTATGTTGGCAACTTCAACAACGTGGCAGAAAATCTTTTCCAAGATGTTAATGTTCATAGAAATCCACATATAATGACTTTATTAGTTTTTCAAACAGACCATGAGTAAATAATCAATGCTGCTCCAGCTCTACAGTTTACAGGTTCTTGTGTATACCCTTATACACCCAGTAAAAGTAATTGCACTCGTAAAATGAAGATTTAAGACCAAGCATTTGCATTGTCAGGTGATTGGCTAATGCCAACATTGCATGAATGCTAACATGACCACCAAAGGCCACCAGGATGGTACATAAAATTTAATCCTACTTTAAAATTATACAAGGAAACTTTCCTGGTGGGATAAACAAATATCAAAAATAGAAAACAGATGACCTGCCCAAAGGACAGGCTCGTCAACAGACAAATAAAAATCACACACATACAAACTTTCACAACGTTTGTCGCTTCTTCAGGAAAAGAGGAAGAAAGAGGAGAAAGGGAAGGGTATGGGGTTTAAGGAAGTGAAAAAGGAGTCATTCCAAACCCAGGAGTGGAAAGACTTACCTTAGGGGAAAAAAAAGGAAGGTAAACAAACACGCACACGCGCAAACGCGCGCACACACACGCGCAAACGCGCGCACACACACGCGCAAACGCGCGCACACACACGCGCACACACACACGCGCACACACACGCGCAAACGCGCGCACACACACACGCGCAAACGCGCGCACACACAAACGCGCAAACGCGCAAACACACAAACGCGCAAACGCGCAAACGCGCAAACACACAAACGCGCAAACGCGCAAACGCGCAAACGCGCAAACACACAAACGCGCAAACACACAAACGCGCAAACACACAAACGCGCAAACACACAAACGCGCAAACACACAAACGCGCAAACACACAAACGCGCAAACACACAAACGCGCAAACACACAAACGCGCAAACACACAAACGCGCAAACACACAAACGCGCAAACACACAAACGCGCAAACACACAAACGCGCAAACACACAAACGCGCAAACACACAAACGCGCAAACACACAAACGCGCAAACACACAAACGCGCAAACACACAAACGCGCAAACACACAAACGCGCAAACACACAAACGCGCAAACACACAAACGCGCAAACACACCTAGACAGACACACCTAGACAGACACACCTAGACAGACACACCTAGACAGACACACCTAGACAGACACACCTAGACAGACACACCTAGACAGACATTTGTAAAAAGCAAAGAAGTTGGACGGAGATACCAACTGAGGCAGAGGCTCTGTCCACAGAACTGTGGCAAAGATGCTAAAGATGGTGGGCAGGAATTTGAATTTAGCAGAGGTTGAGACCAGGTGGGCAGCGGGAGAAGAGAATAAGCCGGAGGGCAAGTTTCCATCTCCAGAGTTCTGAAATGTTGGTGTCGGTGGGAAGTATCCAGATAACCCGGACAGTGTAACACTGCGCCAAGATGTGCTGGCCGTGCACCAAGGCATGTTTAGCCACAGGGTGATCCTCATTACCAACAAACACTGTCTGCCTGTGACCGTTCATGCGAATGGACAGTTTGTTGCTGGTCACTCCCACATATAACGCTTCACAGTGCAGGCATGTCAGTTGGTAAATCACGTGGGTGCTATCGCAAGTGGCTGTGCCCTTGATCGTGTACACCTTCCGGGTTACTGGACTGGAGTAAGTGGTGGTGGAAGGGTGCATAGGGCGGTTTTACAACGGGGGCGGTTGCATGGGTAGGAGCCAGAGGGTAGGGAAGGTGGTTTGGGGATTTCATAGGGATGGACTAGGAGGTTGCGAAGGTAGGTGGGCGGCAGAAAGACACTTGGTGGAGTGGGAAGGATATATCTCATTTCGAGACAGGATTTAAGGACGTCGTATTCTTGCTTGAGAGCCACATTCAGAGTCTGCTCCAATCCGAGAAAGTATCCGGTGACAAAAGGGGCACTTCTGGGGGTCTTCGGTGGAAAGTTCTGGATTTGGGGGGATGAGGAGGTGGCTCTGGTAATTTGCTTCTGAACCAGATCAGGAGGATAGCTGCGGGATGTGAAAGCTGTTATTAGATGATTTGTGTACTGGTTCAGGGATTCGGGACTGGAGCAGACTCTTTTGCCACTAAGACCTAAGCTGTAGGGAAGGGAACGTTTGATGTGGAATGGATGGCAGCTGTCATAATGGAGATAGTGTTTGTTGGTTGGTTTGATGTGACGGATGTGTGAAGTTGGCCGTTGGACAGATGGAGGTCGAAATCGAGGAAAGTGGCATGGGATTTGGAATAGGACCAGGTGAATTTGATGGGACCAAAGGAGTTTGATAAATGTGTACTTGGAAAAAAATTTCATAGGGGGAAGAGAAAATCGTTGGCAAATGGGTGTTCGGAGGAGTGGAGAGGGGCACAAATAAATATTTTATGGAGGTCGTTCCGAGAAGAACTAATGTAGTTCTCCTCAAAGTGCTCCGGAAGACAGACATACACATACAACACTTTCAGCTATCGGCCATGGCCTTCTTCAGAATTAGAAACTGCGAAGTGCGGCAGCCGGAACTGACAGTTGCGTGACTGTTTCTAATTCTGGAGACGGCCATGACTGATAGCTGAAAGAGTTTTATGTGTGTGTCTTTTTTGTGTGTGTGTCACATCTTGTCTTTGCAGTGAGTTGTAAACTGTACTATTATTATATTGTTAATTCCAAGCTGGACTTTCCACTAAGATATTATCCCATATACGAGTTTTCTGCATGTTGGCATCATGGGTCAAAGCCAATGAGTAGTATCCCACATTCAATTATGCCCAATTTACGCAAATATTTTAGTGCTTCCTTCTCAATGTTATTCTACTTATGCAACAATTATTATTTCATTATCATGACAGTACTACATTCTTCTTTCATAAGATACTGCAAGAATTCTTCAGGATTGTGTTTGTTTACAATTACAATAAAAACATCTGCAGGAAATTTCATGAGTTTTGAAAATATATATGTTTGCAATCAATATTATCTACTGTGAAGGGAAAACCAGCTGTTAACGTGATATCTGACTGGCTGTTATTATCTGTACTACTATTTATTTGCTATGGGTACTGCCAACATCTCAACACTCTACACCATGCCACTACACGGATTGTAAAATTTTACCCTCGCAGTCAATTTGGCGACCAAAACAATAATGGAAAACACCACCAAATGCACAGATAAACACACAAATATTAACATAAAGCCAAAAAACGACACTAACGGGACAAGTGCAGGAATGTGCGAGTTTTGGCGGGGACATTCAAAGTGGGAAAAAGAAACTGACAATTATAACTTAAATACTACATGAAATATACCAAATAAAAACAAAAAATGGCCAAACAATTATACACAGAATCAAATAGCTCAATTGATCTACAAGACACCTAAAATGATGATAGCGATACAGATCAACACTAGTACACAAAAATATCAAATACTTCAATTAACCTATGCTGCTACACCTAATATGAAGAAAATGATACTGATAAACCCCTGCCCAAATCGCATAAACATTAAAATGTTATCAAATACTTAAATTGCCGTAATACACCTCATATGTGGACAGTGATACCAATTTAACCTCCCCCCAGCAACAAACAACAAAGAAATAGTATCAAACATTAGTCATTTCAAATGTTTCACTCTAACAATCTTCTTCTCCACAACCACTTTTGTATTTTAACATTCATTGGCTTCGCCAACTCAGAACCAAATTGTTGCCTCCCAACCTAATCTAGACGTCAGGCTACAGCACGTATCAGTCTGTCATCAAAACGGTTTTTTGCTTCTCACATTTGTTGGCTTTGCCACAAGAAATTAATCACACCACACCACCTACATGCAATATAGCATGTTGCCTACCCACACACAACAAGAAAGGGCCACTGAAAATTTCCTTGCTGAAACATCCTTAACTACCACCAACTTCAACAGAAACTACACTACAAGTCAACAAATTGAAAAAACACAAAAAATGTACCAGTGTAAGAAACACTCAAAAAATAAACCATATATAAATCTGCACATAAACACACCCTCCCTTGCCACGAATTTTGGGCTCACCTGAAGTCGGGGATACCGCCCGTCGGTATTGACCCATGATGTCAGTGTGTTGTGGTGCGTAACGTGATCACGGCACAGTAGTTTAGCGGTGTGTGTTGACATGTGGCGGCTCGGTAGTTTTGAGATTCAAAATGTTCAAATGTTTGTAAATCTATCGGACCAAACTGCGTAGTCATCAGTCTGTATGTAACAAACTACTTAAACCTAGGTAAACTAACCTACGGACAAACACACACACCCATGCCCAAGGAAGGACTCTAACCTCCACGGCGAGTAACTGCGCACTCCGCAGCGAGACACTTTAGACCGCTCGGCTACTCCACCGCGGCAGTTTAGAGGTGTGTGTTGACAGTTGGCGCACATAATTATGCTGTGGCGCTATCTTGCGGTATGATTCGTCATCTTCATATGTACCTTAGATTATTTTCAAGGTTTGTACCGATTTTTGCGGTCGGTCTCGTGGTCTGTACAAAGCAGTGATAATTTTAAGTAGAGCAAGAATCTCCAGTTCAGAAACACACATTCTATTTACAGATTTATTTATTTTATGAACTATAGGAAACAGTAATCAAGTTATTTTAAATATTCCTTTCATTCCTTTTTGATTTATTTACATAGTAGAATTGTATGGCTCATTTTTACTGACCGACAGTACGCGAGTCCTGATTGGCAAGTGATGGGTTTTAATTGTCGTGTAGTATTTGAACCACGTGGTACAGGGGGTTAGAAACTATTCATTTGAATAGTTAGAAAAATTGTGAATATTGAAGATATTTTAGTAATTCGTATTATTTGAGGGAAAGATATTGGTATTTCCATTTATGCATCAAGAAAGTGTTGACTGTGAACAGGACATTCATGTGGAGAAATGGGGTTTTGTTGTGTGCGATATAACCGTGTGATTTATTTCGAAAATGAAATCATTGAGAAGTGGTGTTAAGACGTTGGGCTCCACATCTCGTGGAGATCCTGTACCACCATTTGCCGCAGCATCTCCAGTGGATGTAGCCAATAGTGCTGCACCATGTCACATAAGTACAGTATATATTATTGTTATGACTTAAGGCAGGGGGTGTAATCGCGTCGTAAAATGCCTTTTTTCTGTCGTTTTGGAGAAGGTGTTTAGTATCCTGAATTTTGAGGTTCGATACCAGTTTTTTGTCATTTTGAGGCTGTGGTGATCGTTTTGTATTCCAAGTTTGATTTGAGGTGTGATACAGGATGCGCCCGATATCAGTTTCCTCGGTTATTCGTTTTGGGGTAATTTGGTACCCCGAGTTATATCTAAGGTGTAGTAAAGGTCAACTGAAGTGTCCGATACCACTCTTCTATATATTTTGTTATGGGGATCGTTTGGTATCCTGAGTTTTATTTGAGATGTAATATAAGTGAATTGATGTCCTCAATACCAGTTTTCTCAGTTTTGCATTGTGAGCTTCGGTTGGTATCCTGAGTTCCATTTAAGCTGTAATAGAGATCAATTGAACTTTCCGATACTGTTTTCAATTTTTTTCGGTGTTTTTGTTATGGGTTCTTTCATGGGGCACTTTTTTGTGGCTGGTATATTTTCGTTTTTACACTTAGAATGTCCCTGCCTAAAACCCCCACATTCCCGCACTTGTCCTGTTAGGATAATTTTATTGGTTTTTAGGTAATTTTCGCATGTTTATATGGGCGTTTTATCAGTCATTTGCAAGATTGTTTTGGTCGCCATATCCGATACAAGTATATACGTCATTGGTCAAAGCTGATGGGTGGTATCCCAGTCTTCAGTTATGCCGACTTTTGTTAGCTTCATAGGTTTCCGAAATCTCTTACATCGGCTATTACATCTAGTAGCTGCAGAAATGTTATCATGGGCAACATTTTTTCAGCATGTGAGGGTACGTACCGTAGCACCCGAATCTCCGGTTCAGAAATGGAACTTCAAGATACACGGTGTGGTCTTCAGTCCACAGACTGGTTTGATGCAGCTCTCCACGCTACCCTGTCCTGTGCAATCATCTTCAACTGAGAATAAGTTTGACAACCTACATCCTTCTGAATCTGCTTACTGTATTTGTCCCTCTGTCTACCTCTGCAATTTTTACCCCACACACTTCCTTCTAACCACACACTTCCTTCTAATGCTAAGTTTACAATTTCTTGATGTCTCGGAATGTGTCCTACCAATCTATCCCTTCTCTTAGTCAGGACATGCCAGAAAATTCTTTTCTCCCCAATTCGTTTAAGCACCTCCTCATAGAAACATGGACTCTTCCAAATTACCCAACATCTGGCTTTTTCTTAGGGAACTGAATACTAATTTTAATAAGATTTATTACTTATGTAACTCATTGCAAGGCAACTGGAAAAATTATAGTCAGTCATATTACTTGAGAGAAAAACATGTATTTTAATTTACGTACATGTATTTCAATTTAGCCCCTACATTACAAGAAAGTATTAAATCTGAACTGAAAAACATGGCAGCATGTTAAGAAACATCAAATTCACAACACATGAAACATGGAATCTTATTGGCCATCGGTACACCACTCCTGATAGGCCACCTTCACGAAACACCACTTGCAGACTCAAACTGCACTTTTAGCAATAATTAAACTTATATTTTTATTAAGATGGATATGGCGAATAACAGCAAAACACATGAAATTATAGAAAGGTGGACTACACTGGAATCATCACATCACTAAAATATGTATTAATGCACACATTCAAGGAAAAAACTTCAATAGACAGAACCACACATCAGAATTACAAAGAATGGCATATACAGAAAATACAAGCAATTATGACCATACAACTTCCAACACAAGAGAATGGCACCACATACCTACACACACCAGCTATAAACACAGACAACTCAAAATTATTGCACATCAATGATACCACAACACAAGCCAACATCACGGGTCAAAACCAACAGGTGGAATTACGTCCTACAAATGACGAACACATTTTTATATATGAAACATGTTTTGAAGAATCATCGATTCAATTACGTCTTCATATTGGTGATGAAACTTCCCACGTTTGGATCCAAAATTAACCACAGTGGTGCTGAGGACCAATCGGTAGCATGAGCTGAGAAGTCTGTAAACAAACTTCAAACTGCCTAAGAATTAAAATCCGGTACCATGATGCAGTGGTGAGAATTTGCAGCTTTGCAAATTGTACTTTATGTCCTTTCTCCAGGCATTTTTCTGAATTAATTTGACGAATCGCCTGTATTTAATATGTGATACAGTATCTAAACTGCAGGATTATTCTTTACACAAATGTACTTACAATCCAACTCAAATACATCTGAGCGCTCAAACTTTGTCCATAAAGAAGCAGACTGTGTAGTCTACAGTTTAAAAATCATAACATACTAGTAGGTAAGACTGCTGTGGTAATATATATATATTCTGTAGTGTCGCCAACATTTGCAGCGCATGGGCACTTTAACTGACCTTTTTTTTAAATATTTCAAACCATTAACTTCTTAAGTAGGTAATACTTTACAGAGATCAAATTTAACCATGTTTCATACAGCAGATCGGTTGTAAAGTCTCACTCTCTAATCCTCTTCCCCCGCCCCCCTATTTCTCATCCTCTTGTGTCTCACCCTCTTGCACTAAAAACAGTTGTCATGAAATATACCTCTATTGAATCAGCAGAAATCACAAATATAGGACAACAATGGATGTGTCATCAGTTACCAAACACACATAAGAACATAACGTATGAAGTAACTATAAAACTTACATTTGCATTGTACTTGAAGTAATACACTGTTGAA
Source organism: Locusta migratoria (assembly GCA_026315105.1). Taxonomy (NCBI): domain Eukaryota; kingdom Metazoa; phylum Arthropoda; class Insecta; order Orthoptera; family Acrididae; genus Locusta; species Locusta migratoria. The sequence continues at coordinate 357,331,569 of CM048751.1, read as the reverse complement.
TATAAGATGGCCAGTCCTAGAAAGACCTTTCCAGTAGCATACCGTGCAACTTCCGCTCGGCGTTCACCCTACAAATAATAAATAAACAACAAAATCTGTGTTTCGGGTAGATTCCAAATAAGGTTATGACGTTGTACAATAAACACTCACGAAAGCAGGCTTAAGAGCATTGAATATCACATCAAGTGGCTTTCTGTATGCTCTTCGAATAGGATTCATTAACTCTCTTTCCAGTTCAGGTACACGTACGGGTTCGTTAGGAGATAGTATTTGGTCCTGCAACCATTGTTTTCGCCACGCTCTTTCCGCATCTGTCATGCCCACTAGTCGCTCTCTTTCACGGACCATACGGCCCGCAATGGGCATAGGCTTCACACCACCAGTATCTGAGGCCATTTTTAGTAAATAACTTTCAGAAAACTAACAGCAACAAAGCACCCCTCTCAGCCAGCTGACCGGCCGTCCGCAGTTTCTTCCTACTTGCTTGGCTTCGATAATCGAGATATACGTTACCTCAATGTCGATCGTACATTAGGTATCGATAGCAGGATATAGGCCCACGGAGGTTAGAACCACTATAATAATAATAATTATATTTTATTGTCGTTAGGCTTACAAAAAGCAATAGACAAAGTCAAGTTACAAAGTATGTACAAAATTATATACAAGAGTTTGGATTACTACTTTTACAATGGTTTTCTATTGTTCAATTGACAGGAGATACCATGTAAATAAATAGGGTAATAAAACCAATCAATCAAAATGTACCAATACAGAAAAAAGTCCAGGAAAACATATTATATACAAAGAGATATTTACATCAGTTTTATGACTACCTGATACAACTGTTGGCCAATTCACACAGTCCGTCACGTCACGTCACGTCACCGTCCGTCAGAACATGCCGCAATGTATTTCTAATGGCGGCGTTCACACTGTCCATCTCCGGACCGTCACGTCACGTCAACGTCCGTCAAGCTTTCTCGGGAAGAATGTTTTGACGGAACGGCCGTCTGCTAACATCGGAAGTTAACCTATTTTCGTCACGCGAATTACATGTTGCAGTCGACGATTGCACTGTTTATATGCAAATGTGTTTTATTCATCTTTGTGTTGTTGTTGTACCTTGTTTAGGGGTAAATCTCAAATGTTTCATGGCGACTTGAATATTTTTGTCAATTGAGTGTTCCACTAAAATCGAGATCGGATATCTGAAATCAAAAAATGGTTTATGTTACGTAACATTGTAAAAGAAACGACTGAAGCAAACTGTTTATTTGAATAAGATTGTAATTTGATTACGCATTTTTCATTAAATAACACTTTAAATGAAAATGTCAGTTCTAATGAAAGACAAAAATTCAGTTGTTTACGACGATATTAACAATAGCAGCGAGCAAATCGTAATGGTTAAAGTATACAGGCGCTATTTATGCTTTTACAAGTATGGTTTGATGTCTTCATATGTTTATTTTATCGCTTGAAAATAGATGTCGATGTTTTGAAATGTAGAAACTTCCTGGCAGATTAAAATTGTGTGCCGGAACCAGGACTCGAACGTGGGACCTTTGACTTTCGCAGGCAAGCGCACTACCGACTGTGCTATCCTTTCCAAACTGCACGGAAGCTCTCCTGCAAACACGCAAGACTAGCACTCCTGGAAGAAAGGATATGGTGGAGACATGGCTTAGCCACAGCCTAAGGGATGTCGGTACTGCGCTTGCCTGCGAAAGGCAAAAGTCGCCGGTTCGAGTCCCGGTTCCGGCACACAATTTTAATCTGCCAGCAAGTTTCATATCAGCGCACAATCAGCTGCTGAGTGAAGTTTCATTCTGGAAACATCCCTTAGGCTGTGGCTAAACCATGTCTCCACCATATCCTTTCTTCCATGAGTGCTAGTCTTGCGTGGTTGCAGAAGAGCTTCTGTGAAGTTTGGAAACTAGGAGGCGAGGTACTGGCAGAAGTAGAGTTGTGAGGCGGCATCGTGAGTCGTGTCGGGATAGCACAGTCGGTAGTGCGCTTGCCCGCGAAAGGCAAAGGTCCCAGGTTTGAGTCCCGGTTCCGGCACACAATTTTAATCTGCCAGGAAGTTTCATATCCGCGCACATTCTGCTGCAGAGTGAAGTTTCATTCTTTTGAAATGTTGTTTCAGTTCCCAGTAAATTGGCCAAAAACATACACTGTAAAGTTTTATCTGGCTGTCAATAACATTTAGCGTTGTTGTTCCTTAAATTCTAGTTTTAAACTATGACTTTCTACATAACAGATCGACACTCATAACCTCACTATCAATATCGCGTATTGAGATCGGCGAATTGACGTGACGGACACTGACGGACAGTGTGAATACAACTTGACGTGACGGTGCTGTGACGTGACGTTGACGTGACGGACAGCGTGAATTGGCCTTTACAGAGAAAATCAAAATTAATACTTATTACTAATGCTATTAATATAGGGAACTAAACTATTAAAAGATACATCAGGAAATGTCAAAGTTTACAGTATTATTTGTTTTTGACTGAATTCAAAGAATTCCTCGAGTGAATAAAAAGGATGAAGGCCAATTCACACTGTCCGTCACGGCAACATCACATCACGGCACCGTCACGTCAAGTTGTATTCACACTGTCCGTCAGTGCCCGTCATGTCAATTCGCCCAACTCAATACGTGATGTTGAAAGTGAGGTTATGAGTGGCGATCTGTTATGTAGAAAGTCATAGAATTGAGGGAACAACAACGCTAAATGCTATTGACGGTCAAAGAAAACTTTACAGTGTTTTTTTTTTCGCCAACTTACTGGGAACTGAAACAAAATTTCAAAACATTGGCATATATTTTCAGGCGAAAAAATAAACATATGAAAACATCAAACAATACTTATAACAGTACAAAAAGCGCCTGTTTACTTTACCCATTACGATTTGCCTGTTGACATTGTTAATACCGTCGTAAACAACTGAATTTTTGTCTTTCATTAGAACTGACTTTCTCGTTTAAAATGTTATTTAATGAAAAATGCGTAATCAAATTACAATCTTATTCAAATAAACAGTCTGCTTCAGTCATTTCTGTAACAATTTTATGTAACATAAACAATTTTTTGGTTTCAGATATCAGACCTCGACTTTAGGGCGTCACTCAATTGACACAAATATTTAAGTCGTCATGAAACATTTGCGATTTGCCCCTAAAATGAGGTACAACAACAAAATAAAGACGAATAAGACAAATTTTCATATAAACAGTGCAATCGTGGACTGCAACATGTAATTCACATGACGAAAATAGGTTAACTTCCGATGTTAGCAGACGGCCGTTCCATCAAAACATTCTTCTCAAGAAAGCTTGACGTGACGTTGACGTGGCATAACGGTCCAAATGTTTGTATAAAATGTTCAAATGTTTGTTAAGCTTATGGGACTTAACTACGGGGTCATCAGTCCTTAAACTTACAAACTACTTGTGAACTACTTACGAACTAGGACGGCACAAATATCCATGCCCGAGGGGGGATTCGAACCCCCGACCATAGTGGCCGTGCTGACCATGACTGGAGCGCCTGAGTCACCTCGGCCACTGCGGCCGGCAATGTTTGTATAGCTTATGGGACTTAACTATGGGGTCTTCAGTCCCTAAACTTACAAACTACTTACGAACTAACTACGTGCAGACCGTGACTGGAGCGCCTCAGTCCCCTCGGGCACCGCGGCCGTCCGTGACGGTCCAGTGACAGACAGTATGAATGCTGCCATTAGAAATACATTGCGGAATGTTCTGACAGATGGTGATGTGATGTTACATGACGGACAGTGAGAATTGGTCTTGATCAACCAGCCACTCATACAGTTTTGGCTTGATCTTTTCAATAGGACAATCTAATTTACAAAGAGAAAATTTGTTGAAACATTTGGAACCTATTACGTCATAACTTTTTAAAGACTTAGTTAATTTTTGAATACGTACATCAATATGTTTTCTGTTTCTTGTATTGTACGAATGTATATTTTCTCTTAATTGTTAATTTGGTAAATTGTTCATGGTATGCAGAACAACAATGTAAATATAGAGATTGACAACAGTCATAACTTTAAGTTTCATAAACAATGGATTACAGTTATGTAGTTTACCTGAATCAGTGATAATTCTGAGAATCATAAGAATTAATGCTCTGAAAAAAGTCAAAATATGCTGATCTAATATACTTATCTGATACGAAACCTTTTAACCTTCTCAGCAAATAAATCACCCTGGAAAGCCTAACAGCTATATAATTAATGTGGTAATTCGAATTAAGTTTACTATCTAAATATATTCCAAGAAATTTAACATTATTTGAATCATTCATTAATAAGGTGTCTCTTAAGCTGAAAAACATGAACTGTGTTTTAGTTTTATTTAATAAGAAATCATTTGCTCTAAAGCATTTTGATGCTTCACTGATGGTATTTTCTGTTATACATTTTAACGATTCAATGTCAGAATCATTATTAATAAAGGCTGTATCGTCAGCATATAAAATTGAATGGGAACTTACATTAGATGGTAAGACATTACCAACTGTAAAGCCCATTTTAAACGATGAACGAACTTGTAATTATTGATAACAAGTTGCGTTAATGGCGGTCATCTGTCGTTAGAACGGCTGTACTAGTATGATCACGCTAGTATCAAAGTGCGAGAATTATAAAACTGGAAATGGTGGATATCGACGCCAAGAGAAGGAAGCTACAATATATGGCTAAAGCAACTGCCATAAAGGACTAGTAGAAACTAATCTGAAGAAAGACGAAGCTACAGCAGATGTGCAAGCCAGGTTTACATATGGCTTTAAACAGAGGGTGTGGAGTAATCTGGTTACGACTCGGACTTACTAAATATTTGCTTTTATAGTAAACAGTCAGGGAGATTGGTAATGCGTCGGTGTACTGGCCGAAAATAGCGGAACACAGAACGTCTTCCACACGAAAACCATGTCGCATTCTACTTTGGAGAAAAGCTACATTGTATCGAAATGTGGAGGCCTGGTTGTTGGAGCAGCCATTTGAAGAGTTAAAAACTGATGGAATAACAATATCTAACAAGCAATCGTTTACAATAGTCGTAAACCTAGTGTTCCATACGGAAATTACCACAGGATTGTGTATCAGAGGAGTTGGTATCGTACACACATCGGGACACAGAGTGCTATAACCAGTATGCTATACAGAAAACAATGCGAAAAGTTAAAATGCCCAATTGTTCTCGTCTAGAATCATTGTCAGAAGGTGCAGAGCTGGTGATAAAAGCTATAAAGGAGGTGAAATGCAGGAGGAAACGAAGATACATAATGGAGTTCGAGAACATACCTTCCCTGCACCTTTCGAATTTCTGGCTGGAACGGAAATAGGAGACACCGATGTGGATCTAAACTACATGTTAAAAATTGAATTGGACAAAATTAAAATACACCTTACAAGAATAAAGAACGAGTTGTATTCTGTGTCTAGATGTATATATATTTATAACATTGTTTTCTATATGTAAACTTATATGCTAAATGTAATAAAAGTTTTTTGCTGTAAAACTTGTGTTCTTATTTACTATCTTAATAAAAATGTACAAAAGCATTAGATTAAATGTACTAGCTCTGCTTTGCGAGAGGATTAGTATAGGATGTACGCATTCCCAGTTTTTGCTTAGTATCAGCCTCATTTGCAGATCCACATAGTACAAAAAGAAGTGGGTAGGGTTAGAAAGTTGTACAATAATGTGCTGTTCTTTTTTTTTTTTTATTTTAAATGGTTCTTTGTATAGAATGATCATGCAAAAAGCATTTTTCGAATAACACCTAGGTGCCTTAATAGGTATGGAACCAGTGGTTTTGATTTGAATTTGTCCAATCTGAGGGTACTTTGACCTAAAAATGGGTTGTAATCCCGTGCCTTGTGAATGTGATTACCTAAAATCTGTAATAGTTTGTATCTGCAACAGTTAATTGTTGTAAAGACATAACTTTCGAGTAGAACGTTTCGCTCTTACATAGTTTAGGAGAAGATACCAGAAGACAGGTTGCTTGTTGTTCACTGTATTGGGTCTGTTTTGTACGAATATTGGTGGAGCATGTGGATTTTTGTATAGAATGATCATGCAAAAAGCACATTTCGAGAAATATTTGTGCGTCTTACTAGATGTGGTTCGTTTTGTCCTAAAAAGAGTTAGATGTTAATGTTTTGTGTCGTAAACCTCTGGTTTGATGTGAAAATCATCGATCTGTGGGTCGTTTTGTTATTAAAAGAAAAAAAAGGCTAGAGTTGGATCTAAGGTGTTGCAAGCTGTTCTAGCCCAGTATCTTGGTTTCTTCCCTCTGTGGAAAGAGCCTTTTACTCTTCTGCTGTGTATATAGACCAGCCTTAAAAGGTGCTTGCTGTTGGTCCTAAGATCTGTAGGGGAGGGATCAAGTGTGGAGAGGTTCGCTCCAATGTTGTTGTGATTACCTAAAATATGTAGTAGTTTGCATCTGTAACAGCTATTTGTTGTTAAGACATAGCTTTTCGTGTAGAACGTTTCGGTTTTACAGGACTATGGATATAGGAGAAAATACCGGAAGATAGATTATGTGTCAGAAGAGCATTGCTTCGATTGATCGAGTATCTGTTAGTTGGTCAGTTATCGGAGATGTACTTCTGTGCCGTTCTAACCTACAGCTAAGCATGCATTCCTTTAAATCGATGTTGTGTGATACGTTGGTGTATGGGCTAAAGTTTGACTTAGAGACTGTCTTTATTGTGTGTCGATGTTGCATTAAGAGAGAAAGTATTTCTGTCACAAGTCGTTTTTTTTTTATTATTATTCTCATGGCTGTTGATAGAAGTAATGTAATATTCCTTCTTCGTAAAAATAGGTCTCATGTATTCGTAATTTGGTGCGCACGATGTATCTTGGCTTGTGCGAAATACCGATTTCGATGTGTTTAGTTGTACAGTTCGCTGCAACATGTATATGTTCTACATTTGTGGACTGTATATTGATACGCAATAGTATGGTTATGTCCTAGGGCTTGGGGTGTTTACGAATGGACGTCTCTTGGTAGCGTAGCGGAGATGTTTGTGGCGGAAAATTATTGTTCTTCTTCGATCTAGAAGCATCGATTTCCATAAACCCAATGGTTAGGTGATTTAAAGCTGGGTTGTTACCTACGTTGGGAGGTGCGTTTAATCGTTCGTTTTATCTCTAAAGGAATGCTCTTGACATTCGATAACAATTTTCGGGTGTTGTAGGTTGGATTTGACTGTTGTTACAGCCTCTTGCAGGGAGTTGAGTTGTTAAGCAGAGGCGTCGCTTAGTTGTAGGTGCACCCATAGAAGCAAAGTACAATGGTTGTACTTTGGATGCGGTGTATCACGGCCTCCTAGTTGTAGGAGGCCGTGGGTGTTTTCATCTCATCTGTTAGTTTTGCTTACAATGCGAATGGATGCCTCCTGCTAGCGTTGTGGCGATTTTTGTGGTGGAAAGTTATTGTTCTTCGATCGAGAAGCATATGGTTCAACAAATCTCAGATAGTTTGGTGTCTTGGATGCCACTTGCTAGCGTTGCGGTGGTAAATTATTCTTCTTCGGTTGAGAAGCATCGAATTCAATAAACCCTATGGTTAGTAGGGTGGGCCGAAAAAGGTGAATTTTTGAGTGTAGAGTTGTAATAGGGCTTGAAAGTTGCGTATTTATGTGCTGATTAACGAAAAAATAATTAGAAAAATCTAACTTAATATCTTCAGTTCGGGAAAAGGGCTTAAAGTTTCTAAAAAAATGATAAATTTATAGAATTCCTGAAAGGTCATATAAAAATATATCTTTCAGTATCACGTCCTAATAGGACTCAAAAACTGTGTATATATGTGTAGTCTAACATAAAAATATTTTTGATAGTCTTAGCTTATGTAATAAGGTCGCGCTAAAGACCTTAACTATCGAAATATGACAACATTTCTAAATGTTAGAAATGTTACGGAAATTTGCTAATATCTCGTATTTATATCTATGTTTTAAATATGGTAGGTTTTATTTATTGTGCTTTGATTACTTAAAGAGATAACATCATAACTTTGCAGCTCTTCGGCCATTTCACCAGCAAATCTGGTTAAATGACCCAGAACTCACCACGATGAGGTGGCTGCAATTCGAGTTCCACCCACACCCTGCCCAACCAACCAACCGCCCAAGGAGGTCATACTAATTATATATTAATATTTACAATATATACATTCATTTACATTTTTATACCTTTATTTGCATACAAGTCAAATATGTAGTTGGCTTGAATTCTGATTTGTGTCCAAATTTTGGTATTATTGATCTTGACAGCAGAGTCGTCCTAATGAATCCATCTCTGCTATCTTGCCCACATACTTTTTCTGCAGTCTCTGTTACTAATTTTACACATCTTTCTACAGCCTGAGTTGAGGTTGTGGAGTCAGGGTTGTCAGAAAAATTGGATCTAAACATACAAGATTTAAGCAAAGATCAACAATACCTCCTGGATATTTTCAAAACTATTCAAAGTGGAAAATGTACTCCAGATCTGGCTAATCGTGATCCTGGACCTCCTAGTCACTCCCATTGTTTGACATGTGCGAATAGAGTGTTGCGCTTGTATATTTCTGAAGTAGATCCCACAAATGAACTCATGATTTTAGTTGACTACATTCTAAAGACATATGCGCCAGTCCGGTACATTATTAAAAGATACGACTTAGTAAAATATGGTCCATAGCATGATTTTAGGGTTATTAAAACTTCCAGACATATTTCAGAGAATATAAAAAAGCAAATTGATCCGGTGATTCAGCGAAACTCTTTTTTCTGTCATCCAGAAAACGTGTTATTGGCTATGATAGTAGACGAGAGATCACATATTAGAGAGTTGGGTTTTAGAAAAGTCCTAAAAGCAATAATATGAAAACTAAGCGCAAAGCTGCAGTAAGAACGTTTACTACACCAACACTATATTTTGAGGCTACTGACTACAGTGAGGTTATAAATTGGTCAAAATGTAAGCTATCGACTCCCACAGTGATGCAGAAATTGACGACAGAATCCTTTTCTACTATTTGATGAATAAGACTTTGCCCAAATTTGAATTTCTGAACTTTCCATGCCACACTCAGGCTGTAGAAAGATGTGTAAAATTAATAACAGAGGCTGCAGAAAAAGTATGTGGGCAAGATAGCAGAGATGGATTCATTAGGACGACTCTGCTATCAACATCAATAATGCCAAAATTTGGACACAAATCAGAATTCAAGCCAACTTCATCTTTGACTTGTATGCAAATAAAGGTATAAAAATGTAAATAAATGTATATATTATAAATATGAATATATAATTAGTATGACCTCATTGGGGAGTTGGTTGATTGGGCAGGGTGTGGGTGGAACTCGAATTGCAGCCACTTCTCGTGGTGAGTTCTGGGTCATTTAACCAAATTTGCTGGTGAAATGGGCTAAGAGCTGCAAAGTATGATGTTATCTCTTTAAATAATCAAATCACAATAAATAAAACCTAACATATTTAAAACATAGATATAAATACGAGGTATTAGCAAATTTCCGTAACATTTCTAACATTTAGAAATGTTGTCATATTTCGATAGTTAAGGCCTTTAGCGCGAACTGATTACATAAGCTAGGACTATCAAAAATATTTTTAATGTAGACTACACATATATACGCAGTTTTTGAGTCCTATTAGGAGGTGATACTGAAAGATATATTTTTATATGACCTTTCAGAAATTCTATAAATTTATCGTTTTTTTTTTTTTTTTTTTTTTTTTTTTTTGAAACTTTAAGCCCTTTGCGCGAACTGAAGATATTAATTAAGATTTTTAAAATTATTTTTTCGTTAATCAGCACACAAATAGGCACTTTCGAGCCCTATTACAACTCGATACTCAAAAATTCATTTTTTTCGGCGCACCCTAATGGTTAGGTGATTTAAAGCTGGGTAGTTACTTCTTTGGGAGGCGTGTTTAATCGTTTGTTTAGTCTCTAAAGGACTACTCTTGGCCTTCGATGTATTTTCAGGTGTTGTATTAGTTCAAAATGATATAGGATTTTTTTTTCATTGTTAGTTGTAAGGATTAGATACATAAATATAAGAATAGAGCTTGTTGTTGATCTGGATCGTTCCTTGTTAGCTGTTCTATGTGTGTCACTCGTTTTTCCGATGTAATTTGGTGTGTTACAGATGTTTATCGGGAGTGTTGATTTGTTAGAAGGTGGAATACGATGACTGTTTGTGCTCGAGTGATTGTCAAACATACGAGGTATGTGGTCTAGTGACTAATAGAAAATATTCAGAAATACTGTCTGGTGGAGTATGCAATGCAAAAAGGTGCATTATCAATCAGTTAGATGTTCGGAAATGATCCACCAACAACGACGAGTTACCGCGTTGTCATTTGCTAGTTAGTTTACAACCTTAGTAGAAAAGAGCTGGGATGGTTAGATCCTTTTGCTGAAGTTCAGTCGTTGGGTTGGAGATAGTTGTTGTTACAAAGAGTGTCATATGCTAGATGGGGTAGAATTTAAGTAAAAAGTGTTGGAAATATGCGATACAGTGTCTGTTTCCAGTTGTGGATGATGTGTTGCGACATAGCTGTAAAGAAGTCGCTTTAGGATTATGTTCTTAAAACTTTGTGCTGTGTACGTTACGAAGTATTGCCTGTTTGATCGTGTGTTAGTGGTGTTTAATTTACAAGTGGTGTGCGATGGTAAATTATTTCTGCGTAGTAAATTCGACAAGTTCGTCATGGAGATAAGGCTAAGTTGCCATCTCCCCTACTTGGTGGCGCTGTTGTGAGAGCACTCGGAATACTGGAGAAACTCGGCAAGGAGACACTGGAGAACATCTCGAGGAAAGCATTTGGGTGTACCTTATAAAGTGGGGCGAACCAATTTCAAATTAAATCTCCATCTTCGTGTTGTTGGACATCCCACACGTTTTTGCAGTGATTTTTTTTAACAAACTGGATATGTGTAAGTACTTGGTATCCACCAATTACTTTCGCTTGGAAGGAGGCTGTATAGGGCAGCTGGAATCGACTGACGTCGACTACATTTATTTGTCGAATCACGAGTTCTGGTGCCGATAAAATTACCGGTAGTCACCTTATCTATTTTATAACAGGCGTTTGCAGGATACTTTTATCTCTTCGTTTGGAAGGTTGCAATATACACTTCAGGACTAGATCGGGAACGGAGACAGCCAAAGTGCAGGCCTGTACAGTGTGTCACTCCCAGGCATTCCTCAGAGAGCAGTTGTTGTGCTGTGTTTTTCTGGGTTAATAACACCGAAAATTGACTGGCGTGTCCGTAAATCTAGCGCACTCTGGGACGTTTGTGGTCTTAATGTGTAGTTGATTGCGATTGCATGGTAATGCGTAGAAATATTATGATCGATGTCGCGTTTTCCTGCGTTGTGTACTGTCGTTTGAGCCCTAAGGCGCACTACTTTCGTCTTTAAACGATTTTGTTTGTGTAATACTATTCCGAGAGAGAGGATGATAGTAGAGCCGGTCAAAACGGCCGCCACTCCCGCTCGGTTCCCGCAACGCTCGCGCGTCGCTCTCGACGGCTGACGGCGGGTAAAGGGTTGGTAGAGGGGGAGCGATGACGTCACACTCGCGAGAGCGAGACGTTTCGGGCAGGACGAGTAACTGTACTCCCGGGTTCACGCGCGCCCGCCGGGACGAGCTGAACTTGGCTGAGCCGCCTCAGCCTAGTCGGCGCACGCCGCCGGCTGCGTGTTCACACAACGCGCCGGATGTACCCGAGACGAAAAAAGTGGGAAAATACACTTTTTCGATTTTCACGTTGTAAAAATTGTTGATGGTATACACGGTCACGCTACATCGTTTTATGAAATTAGTTCTTCCTTACTAGCTTTGCCTTTCCTGTGAAAAAATAAAAAGGCTAATTTTCATTCCGCACGAGCTTTGAGTTCCGTAACGCTCCTCACTCGATTTTGATGAAAGTATGAGTTTAAAAAAACTTATTTTTGGACACATTATAGTAAAACATCTTAGCTTTCGTATAAGACATTCACCTTTTCGTAATTCCTAACAGTCGTTTTAAATGACGCTATTTCTCAAGTATAAATCGTGTATTGAAAAAGTTAGATAGCGGGCAGGTTACTGTTCTGTGATTTTTAGACCATATATTACAGCAAGTGAAATTGAGCTAAAAGAACAAAAAAGTTTTTGAAATGGTAATCACACTGATATCTACCTCCTTTCACAAGTAATTGCAAGTTATCTGAGCGCCCTCGGGCCGCGATCACAAGTCTATGAACTCAGCCAAAAAATCTGAATTGCTGGTTACGTTTGTCGGTCCCTCGTAATGTGTTAAAGATCCATAATCAGAGAACAATAATGAACTAATTTTTCTTGGGTGGCAACCGATTACAATGGACAACCATCTGCTACGGTTATACAGCAGATCATACTTGACTTTGACAGGCATACATCTGGTTTTTTCCACATAATACAGTTCATGGAATTTATATTTCGTGTTTGGAACTAGAAGAGAAGAACACAGTAATGTAAACTGCGACTTTGCTCTTAATGGACTGAAATAAAGTGTTGTGACATTACAGTTAACGGCTTTCTAATTGCAGATGCCGGCCGCGGTGGCCGAGGAGACTGAGGCGCTCCAGTCACGGTCTGCACGGCCACTACGGTCGGGGGTTCGAATCCCCCCCTCGGGAATGGATATTTGTGCCGTCCTTAGTATTAGCTAGTTGATAGTTGATAAGTAGTTGGTAAGCTTAGGGACTGATGACCCCGTAGTTAAGTCTCATAAGCTATACAAACATTTGTAAACTTTCTAGTTGCAGATGAACGATAAAGTCAAAAGATATTTATATTCATTGATGCATCTACTCCTAAGACACAATATATACCTTTTCGCTTTTGTAGCTTACGGAAAATGTGTTCCCACAGGGTGAAAATAAATGTATGCAGTGTGTCCGACATAAATGCGGTACTTTCACGTCTGAGATGAAAGTAAGAATGAACTGAGTTGCTTTTAGTAACCTGTCTGAGACGAACAACGTTTCTACGAACATTTTGCTGTATCATTTGAAGACAATTTTCTTTGTCTGCAAGATGGTACTTTCGAATCTTCAACATACGCTGGTTTACTTTAGCCTCAGTCACCGCAGGACAGGTCAGTAAAGGAAGCGTCTGTCACTTTTTTCTATTTTTTTTCCGAGGAAAGGGGAGAGCTATAAGAATCCCAACCCACTGTCAGCAGAAGATCGATTGCTAGCCACTTCAAGAATCCAGCTAACAGTTCATTGATTTTATTATATTATATATTAAAAGAATCTTCGAAAACTAAAGTCAGTCGGACAGACTAAACTACCCAGGTGATTTCCTTCATTTTTGTGTAAAACTAAAGGTATTCATCCACTTTTTCTACAGTCAAACGAGATTTCCTTCTGTATATTTCTTATGGGGATGTCCTGGCTGTAAACTGAAGTCATTCTTTCAGGCCGTTCTATCCGACCCATTTCCTTCATTTTCGCTTTAAACGAAAGGTATTTATTCGCAGATTTGTCATCGAGTATCACAATTGACTTATGTCTCTCCTTCCTTTACTTTCATTCAACGCGAGATCCTTCTGTCCTTGCATTGAATATTTTAATCGGTTTGTTTTAGGATATCTTCGGTTCTGAATAAAGTACACAGTTCTCTTTGACCTAACAACACTCAACGGATCAAGATCTTTCATTTGTGCTTTTAAACACTTGCACGGATTGATTCTGAAGAAAGCTATGTGTGAACATTAAACTTAACTTCCATATCTTCCCAACGTATTAGTCATTCCACTAACGGTACGAAGTATTCGCACGGGTCTTATCCGCACGGATCCTCTATCTTTCTTATATATTAAAAGAATCTATTTTATAATTATAATTGATTTTAAATCAGTGTTTTGATATGAATTAAAAAAAACACAAGCTTATATAATATTCTGTATACTGTTACTATCTATAATAAATATTTAATTTTACTTATTTCCATTTCACATGACTGGCCACTAATGCTGCAAATTATTTGCACAGGTCGCCTAGTTTTATTACTATTGTTCTCACACTGTAGTGAATCGTCGAATTTTATAAACATAAGAAATAGGTGGTAATGCACTCATTCCATCCACATAGCCTAACATTTAGGAGAGTATTTCCTTCCCTTAACATTCGATATCTTTAATATTCCTGGCGCGAGTCGGCGCCAGCACGAACCTATTGGGGTATGGTGCTGCTTCTGCAGCACAAGTATCACAAGTCTCCAGCCTACTTTCAGCAGAAGCTCCTCAGCATGATTTTTTTTTCAATTATACTTATGATAATATGTTTATTTTTCTTCTATTGCTATTAATTCTGTAATATAAATTTAAAAAATTAAGAAATGTTTACAGAATGAAACTTTCACTCTGCAGCGGAGTGTGCGCTGATATGAAACTTCCTGGCAGATTAAAATTGTGTGCCGGAACCGGGACTCGAACCTGGGACCTTTGCCTTTCGCGGGCAAGCGCACTACTGACTGTGCTATCCCGACATGACTCATGATGCCGCCTCACAACTTTACTTCCGCCAGTACCTCGCCTCCTACTTCCCAAACCTCACAGAAGTTCTCTTGCAAACACGCAAGACTAGCACTCCTGGAAGAAAGGATATGTCTCCACCATATCCTTTCTTCCAGGAGTGCTAGTCTTGCGTGTTTGCAAGAGAATTTCTGTGAGGTTTGGAAAGTAGGAGGCGAGGTACTGGCGGAAGTAAAGTTGTGAGGCGGCATCGTGAGTCGTGTTGGGATAGCACAGTCGGTAGTGTGCTTGCCCGCGAAAGGCAAAGGTCCCAGGTTCGAGTCCCGGTTCTGGCACACAATTTTAATCTGCCAGGAAGTTTCATATCAGCGCACACTCCGCTGCAGAGTGAAAGTTTCATTCTGGAAACATCCCTTAGGCTGTGGCTAAGCCATGTCTCCACCATATCCTTTCTTCCAGGAGTGCTAGTCTTGCGTGTTTGCAAGATAACTTCTGTGAGGTTTGGAAAGTAGGAGGCGAGGTACTGGCGGAAGTAAAGTTGTGAGGCGGCATCGTGAGTCGTGTCGGGATAGCACAGTCGGTAGTGCACTTGCCCGCGAAAGACAAAGGTCCCAGGTTCGAGTCCCGGTTCCGGCACACAATTTTAATCTGCCAGGAAGTTTCAAGAAATGTTTAGTTTTCCACATAAGGAAAAACTCTCCTAAATGTTAGTCGAAATTAATGGGATTGGTCCATACCACATATTTCTAATGTGTTTATAATGCTATGAGTCACTACAGTGTGCAAACAATAGTAATAAAATTACAAATTGAATTAACAGTTAGCTGGCTCAAAGTAGATGGCAGTGAATAAGTACTGGTCCCACCTGTGTTTCCTTCGATCTTCCACTGACAGTGGGTGACGATCCCTTGTTGCTGGCCACAAGCCCACTAAGAACGAAAAAACAAATCACAACATGAAACAAATGATACCTGCTTCTCTTCCTTTACTGATCTGCAGTGTCTGAGGCTAAACTAAATCTGCGCGTTTTTCTTTCATTTAAAGTATAAAAATTGACATGAAAGTACCATTGAGACGAGGAAAATTGTGAGATTAAGGAAATGTTCATAGAATATCAGTTCCCATCAGACAGCTTTCTAAGAAAATAAAAATTCTGAGAACCGAGTCGAGTTCTTTGAAAGTGGAGATGAGCTGAAACATAGTACAGTGTGTACCACATAAATCTGGCACACCTGACGTACCACCCATGGCCATAAGTTGCAGCATCACTTATCAGGAGGTAACTAAATGTCTTTTATTTTACTGTTATGTACTCCTACCTTAGTCTCGGTCTGAGGGATGTGAGACACTGTATATAAATGATTTCACCTTGTGGTAGAACATTTTCTGGGTGTTACAAAAGAGAAGGTTCAAATGTTTGTTAAGCTTAAGGGACTTAACAGCGGGGTCATCAGTCCCTAAACTTACAAACTACTTATGAACTACCCTATACTACAGACGACACAAATATCCATGCCCGAGGGGGGGAGATTCGAACTCCCGACCGTAGCGGCCGTGCAGACTGTGACTGGTGCGCCGCAGTCCCCTCGGCCACCGCGGCCGGATTAAGAGAAGGCTAAATAGTGTAATCTTAGGTGTAGATGCATCAATAAATGTAAGTATATTTTTGGGTTTCTTCCGTTTATTTTCCTCAACTAGAAAGTCATTGAGTAGAATTTCAGGAATTTTATTTCAGTCCGTCAACAGCAAATTCGCAGTTTACATCAATTGTTTCTTCTCTTGTAGTTTGAAACACGAAATATGTATTCCATTAATTGTACAATGTGGACAACAAACTACTTGTATACCTCTTAAGTGAAGTATTACCTTACATAAAACCATAGCAGATCATTGTCCATTGTAATCGGTTGCCACCCAAGAAAAATTAGGATATAGTTATTTTCTTGTTATGGATTATTAACACATCATGAGAGACCAACATACGTGGCCAGCAAATATTTTTTTCGGCACTGCAATGCTTTACGCCACGCTCAACACACGCCGAGTTCGCAGGCTTGCGGACGCGGCATGATGCCGCTCAGATAACTCACAATTACTTGTGAAAGGAGGTAGATATCAGTGCGTATACCATTTCAAAAACTTTTCTGTTCTTTTTGCTCGGTTTTACTCGCTGTAATGTATGGTATAAAATGCATAGTACAGTACGCTGCCCGCTATCGAACTTTTTCAATACACAATTTGTAAATCAACTGCGCATACCTGGCAAAAAGCATCATTTGCAAACGATTGTTACGAATTTCGAAAAGGTGAATATTTTACTGTACAGCTAAGATGTTGTACCACCATGTGTCCAAAAATCAGATTTTTTAACCGAATACTTTCATCAAAATCGAGTGAGGAGCTTTACGAAACTGAAAACTCGTGCGGAATGAAAAGTAGTCTTTTAATTTTTTCACATGCAAGGCAAAGCTTGTAAGGAAAAAATAAGTTGATAAAACGATGCGATGTGGTCTTATATACCGTCATAATTTCTTACAACTTGAAAATCGAAAAAGTTGTTTTCCCCCCTCTTTTTCGTCTTGGCACATCCCCACTCGGCTCGGCCCGGCCGGCAGTGTGAACGCACCGTCGTAGACGTGTGCCGGACGGGCGCAATGATTAATGGCGTCGTGAAGGGGGCTGGCCGTGCGCATGCGCACTGCTGTCGGCTGTTCTACATGCCAGCCGGGAGTACCGAGTCTTCTCGCTCCCGAGACTGTTATCGGCACGGCCGGCTCCCGGGTACGGTGGTCTCGCTAGCCGCTCCCTCTGGCGGGAACGAGCGGGAGCCAGGCCGCGTTTGACGGCCTCTAGATGATAGTGCATACGTCCTCGTTGATGAATGTTTTGGTCTCTAGAGGGTCTACTAAATTTCTCTATGTCTACTATTATTATTAGGGTGGGTCTTCTATCATGGCCTGTACTTTGACATAGGGCTTCGAAATATGCAAGGTTTGTTGGCTATAAATTTTCTGGTGTATAGGTTAGCATCTTCGTTTGCGGTAGACAGCTACTTAAAAAAAAAAAAATGGAGTTCGGTTTAGTGGAATGAAAAAATATGCCATAGGAAAGGAACTTGGAGTAGGAATTTTTGTGGATAAATGGTTTATTGACCTTGTTCTGAAAATCTGTGTTGCACTGGGCAGGTAAAGTACTACCTCAGTTCCATGATTACTTTATTGTCGAATAAGGGTGTTGTTAAGCCAATACTTTCGAGAGAAAAAAAAGTTTTAGTGTAGACTGTCGGAAATCGGAAAATTATTTCACACGTTTTTCTTATTGTGGTTCTCCATTGTACAATAGGGTTTAAATGTCTTCTGGGGCGCTGGAATATTGGTGTTTGACCTGCACAGATAAATGTAGTTTGCATCGTAACAGGACATAGAGATTCCTTAGATGGGTATACGCACAAGGTGGAATTAAACTACCTGAATTGTCGGAAGGCATATAAAATCATAAAAGTGGTGGTTTATGGGAAGACCGAAAACTTATGTGGGAGACAGCGATGCATCGATCTAAGGAACTGTTGGTATGTTTCGGAAAGAAATATGTGTATCGCAACAGGGTACGAGATGGAGTATTAAATTTCAGAACTTGATAATTTTAAGTGCGACTGGTATGATTTGCACGAGAGAGAGAGGGGGTTGTCGTTAGATGAGGCTTGTAAGTGAAAGCATGTTTGCTTTTGGGAGAGGGGTCGACTGTGCCCTCTGTTGTCAAAACTCAGCTGGGTCCAGTTCCATTAAATAAATGCAATGCACGCTATCCTCATCTAAGTGGTGTGTGTGCAGAGGTCTTGCGTAGAAGGTTTTGATTATTTGGATATGTAGCTCAGATGTGTTTTTGAGAGAGGATGCTTAAAAAGATATGAATTTTTTAAAAAACATTTAGCATATGCTTATTTTATGTAGCCTGTCGAGACAACAGTGTATTTGTGATCGCGCTGGAGATCGAGCTACGTTACCGTTAAGCATTTAAACGAGGATCGTTCATACCATTTCCGAGATAAATTGTTAAGGAAATTGTGTTACACGTGTACAGTGTTTGACACTCGGGTTTGGGATGGTCGTTACCGTTACATTACGTTCGTCAGCTGTTGTGAGCATCGTCTATACAGTTATTTTGCCTAGGCTAGCAGACGGAACATTAATCCTAAAATGCACAGCGTCTGGTGGAGATCATTACAAGAAGAGTCTTTTGACCCACAGAACCTCTAAGTACGCGACTCTTGTTGGGGAATTTTGTGTTCAGATGGTTTGTAACTATATTACTTTACATTTGTTACACTATAAAAATGCTGGATCATTTTACGACGTAATTGGTTGGGTGTTACGTTTGTAATGACTGGCATTAGCAGAAGACGTGGTGTTAATGAGATACGAGACACCGAACCGCTATGCTATCTCGAATCACTTCTCCATTAACATCTAAGCAGAAGAACAAGTCCATCCAAGGCATACAACGCAACTAAACTTGCTTAAAGCCTGGTTCGATGTATTAAACTATATGTAGCGACGTAATGTCCTAATTAAAACACGTGGTATCGCTCTTAATAAATGGGAGCGGTGGTCGCTGACCTGGCGGCTGGCAGGGTCAACTTGTTTATGAAACTCCCGTGTTATTCCAGTGCGAGAGTAAGGTCGGGGTGAGAGTTTAAAATTGGGAATGTTTAATTTTTTAAACTCACAACCACCAACTGCGAACCAAATTCCTAAACATGCAAAATCACTGGAACTGTGATTGCGTCTGTTTGACTCGTTTTCTAGGGGATGATATCACACGTTCGCAGCTTTCCTTCCCTGCATATGATTAACAAAACAAATTCATAATAAAATCAAGTTCATGAGAGAAAAGGGTGTACTAACTACTATTTTTGAAAACATGTGAAAGTTCACTTTATGTTGTTTATTTCACAATATGAGAACCCTGTGGCTAATACGTCTGTACGTCGACACATTTATCAAATAAAGTTATAGGTCGTGAGCCCCCAGACAAAATGAATATTTGTCGCAAATTGTTTTCACGCCATGTGGCTGTCTCAAACACCGTTCATGTTCGTGCCTATGCGATGACACGTGTTACATTAACAAATCACAGTCACTTTAATTCATTGGGATGCACACCTTGTTCCACCGGCTAAATATTTCAATACACAGTAGCACTCGATTCAACTTGGTGCAGTCTACAATGAACAACCACACGTGGCGATTGCCACACACAAATCTAAAGTCTCCACCTGGAGATACACATGCCGACTGATGCAGAGCGACGCCGCCCGGCCAGCTACCCACGTGCTCCTGCCTCGTCACTTCCTGCCCACGCGCGCGCGCGCGCGCGCGCCAAAAGCTCAACTGCCGGGGTTTTTTCCCCTACATCATCAACTTCCCCATGTGAGCTGTTCTAACCGATTTGCCAACATACAGCGCTCAGCCATTACATTTCTAAAACTTTACTTAAAATCAAAATAATTACACTACACATTAAACAAATTTATTCTTAGGTTTTTATATTAGTATAAACATCCTTTGTACTATTTATTAATCGTGCAATTTCTTATATCACAGATAAGTGATTTAACTGAATATTTCAAGGTAAAATACACAAGATTAATTCAAAGTAAAATGAGAAATAGTTAATATATTATTTTTATAAACAAACAATGCCAATGCTAGTTGTGTAAGTGTCTTGTCTTCATTGGTAATTTATTACTTTTCATTGTCAATTAAACATATTACGCCAGATGTGACTATATCAGATAATGTATTGTTTATTTATCAACAGGCTATTTTGTAATGAGGGCCTTAAAGGTTCCTAACTGCATCGTATTACTTCAAATGCCAGTAGTATTAGAATATTTGTGCATTGCACTATGCCTGGCACTTGCCATTGTCCCTTTCTCCCCTCACCGGAAACGAACTGGAAAATCCTAAGCTGGAACAAGCCACCAACGTCGGCCTGCTCGCTGGCCTCCTGTCAGCTACAAGCACACAGCAAATCTCAACGTGGAGAATTTCTACCTATGGCCTAACTATAAATGTTGTCACCCAACTGTGTACATACATTGCTACCATAATTAATAAGATTAAAATTGTGTAACATTTAGTGCATTGGCATGGTCAATGTTTGCAGTGAACTTCATACTGTTTAATTATCAAATGCTATTAATTACCAGTATTTCTATTGGGCGGAAGTCTTACACCAGGTAATTGTACTGTCCGAAGTATGCAATAATAATTGGCTCCTTTTTTCCCCAATGTTGGTACATGTCTATAAGCAATAACTTACGTAAAAAAAAAAAATAAAAAAAATAATCTAGTGGCATATGTTCGAGTCCCAGATCGGGTCACGCGGGTGGCGGCAATCTTAAGGACTATCGGTGCGGTGGAGGTGGAGGGCGGTAGCAGGGGCGAGGTGTGCTCATGCAAGTGCTTACTTGGAGAGGCAGTTGCCCTTGTTAGTGTTAAAAACATAAATTGATGCGCAAATTAAATTTAATTAACTGGAGGTGGAGGTCGGGCAATTGGGCGTCTGTCAGGGGCGGGTGTTGGCCAGGTGCGTAGCTGGGGGTGGGGATGGCGCAAGTACAGACATTTCGAGTGGGTTGACAGGTCTGGACTTGCCGGAGGTGCCGCATGTCTGGCTGCGGCGGTGGGGGTGGATGGGGTGTTGTTTACTTGCAAGCGTTAAGTGCAATTACGTGGAACCTTTCAATCATCCTATTGTTCGAGTGTGGCGGCATCATTTGATCTGAGGTCCGGCAATTGGCCGAGCGTCTTGTGTCAATGACACTATTGTCGATGTGCGAATCTCAGTGGGTCCGTACCCCTGTCATTATCCTACTATGGTCTCTTAAGTAAACTGCAGAGTACTGCAGGCTACAGCTACGGTGTGTTTTTCCCCATCACTTTGTCTTTAGTTTTTCATAACACATTGGCATCTAGATATTTTTAGTATCTGAAACAAGCGTTCGATATTGTTGTTACAAATCAAATATAGACAATTTACAAGTATTTGTTTATATTTCAAACTTCCAACATAACATCGAAGCATAACCTGATGGATATTTGAAAATAATAATCGATCGTTAAAAAATTTCCATTACTTGCACTAGCTCTAGGTATTACTTACCGCTAGGATAAAGGCCAATTCACACTGTCCGTCACGTCACGTCACGTCACCGTCCGTCAGAACATTCTGCAATGTATTTCTAATGGCGGCATTCACACTGTCCGTCACCGAACCGTCACGTCACGTCAACGTCCGTCAACCTTTCTCGAGAAGAATGTTTTGACGGAACGGCCGTCTGCTAACATCGGAAGTTAACCTATTTTTGTCACGCGAATTACATGTTGCAGTCGACGATTGCACTGTTTATATGCAAATGTGTCTTATTCATCTTTGTTTTATTGTTGTACCTCGTTTTAGGGGTAAATCTCAAATGTTTCATGACGACTTAAATATTTTAGTCAATTGAGTGTCCCCCTAAAATCGAGGTCGGATATCTGAAACCAAAAAATGGTTTATGTTACGTAACATTGTAACAGAAATGACTGAAGCAAACTGTTTATTTGAATAAGATTGTAATTTGATTACGAACTTTTCGTTAAATAACACTTTAAATGAAAATGTCAGTTCTAATGAAAGACAAAAATTCAGTTGTTTACGACGGTATTAACATTGTCAGCGAGCAAATCGTAATGGTTAAACTATACAGGCGCTATTTATGCTCTTACAAGTATGGTTTGATGTCTTCATATGTTTATTTTTTCGCCTGAAAACAGATGTCGATGTTTTGAAATGTTGGTTCAGTTCCCAGCAAGTTAGTCAAAAACATACACTGTAAAGTTTTCTTTGGGCGTTAATAACATTTAGCGTTGTTGTTCCCCCTTTCTAATACTAAACTATGACATTCTACATAACAAATTGCCACTCATAGCCTTACTTTCAACATCGCGTATTGAGATGGACGAATTGACGTGACGGACACGGACGGACAGTGTGAATACATCTTGACGTGACGGTTCCGTGACGTGACGTTGACGTGACGGACAGTGTGAATTGGCCTTTATTCCTACTTTTGAGTTCTTGTGTTATTCTTCGAAATGAACAATAACAAACTAACTGGTGGTTTCAGATCTTAAAAATGGCGGAATTTTTCGAAAAGTAAACATAGGTGGGGAGAGAAGTTGTCACGTGACTGTCTTCAGGTCAGGCAGAAACATTAGAAAACAACTTTAGTTACTGTCAGTGAAACGAGTACAGTACTATTGACATTTATATTATTCCTTGTAACTATTACGTGTCTACCTGATCATTTTCATTTGTACAGGATAAGTCAAATACAATTTTTAAGTACACTAGATTTTCATCAACTATTTGTAATTCACAGTTACGATTTCTGTCGAAAAGTCCACTTTCATTTTATACTGTCTGACATGCTTGAGAAACATGTCACCATCACATAACCGTACACAAAACAGGTTGTCAAGTTCCATAATTGAGCACATATCGAAAATTTACTGCATCAGTGCACGGAAACGAGACATTACAGAAAAGTGAAACCTATTGTGTGGTCAACATACTAATATGATCCTGGTTTACTTTCCTTTACACGTCATGTGGCATTACCATAGTATTACACGCTGGAACCATAAATGTGGATTTAAAAACAACTGATGACAGGTACCTGGCATTCCCTTGAAAGAAAAAGTTTGCAGTTTATTTCCAAATAAGCTGCGATATACGAGTTTGTGATTAGGTATGAACATAACATCATCTGTGAGTGAAACGAGTTGCTACAAAATTACTATTCGTGCATGTCACACAAATCGTCGTCTGTTTGTTTACATGTATGTAGTGATCATGACGGCGGGTGCCATGATTCGACCACAAAACTCGATAGTCGACCTCAATTCATCCTCTGGTTACTTCCGGCGGCACTCTCAGTATTTAGCGCCGTGATTCAGTGATTATTTGATGAACTTTGACGATGATGTGGGCGACGTTTAATTGCAATGGCAGTAGATCGATTGACAAAACTTAAAAAAGCATATACTGTTTGTGTTGTATAGATTAGAGATGGGCAAAACCGATCTTTTCAGGGATCGGATCAGAAATAGTCACAGGGATGAACTAGTTCTTTTTCATGATTCACCAACTCACCACTCAGCAACTGATAAAAAGCTTAAAACGATGGCACATTGCTTTTGTCAATGTACTTTATTTATCTGATTTGGCCATATTGTGAAAGAAGAAAGAGAAGCAATAATTTTATTGTAAGTACTTAATAGTTTCGACAATTAAAATTTGTGAATTACAGCTACATTAACATTAAAATGGTATAATAGAATTTATATAGTTTTGCAGGTGAAATAATTCGAAAAATAAAAATTGCTTATTTTCAAATTTTTATTCAAAACTACAATATTTTGCAGAATGATGCTAGTTCCATATTTATACAGTGAGTAGTTTGAGCGAGTTGAATTAAACGTGATATATCGCGATAGTCCCATGCAGGGCGTGGCAACGGCGGCGGCAGAATAGCTGTGTGCAATAAGGCCGTGTCCTACGCGAGCGACAAAGCGAGCAAAAGCGCGTGACATTTAGCGACGCGACACCAGTGGCGTAGCTACTACACCAATGGCCCTGGGGCAAAAATGACGTTGGGGCCCTCTCTAAACTATAACTATACCACATGCGCCGACTTTTGAAAATCTTGGGGTATGCTCAGTGGCGTTTCCCCCTTATCCCCCCGGCAGGTATTTCTAAAAAAATAAAAAAATAATTAAAAAATTATATTTTCCCAATTCCAGGTACAAAGGTAAAGTAATAATTTTGTTTTATTTTAGTAGTATTCCTTATTTTTTTGCTTCATCAGGACCATTTTAATCTCTGAAAGGAGGAAAGTAATTTTTAACAAACAGTAAAGAAGTTAACAGCCATTAATTTCAATTTCACCTTTCAGAACTATTGGGTGGCTTTTGCGACCATTTGAACCTGTTTTTCCCGTTGTAGTAACTACTGAAGTCATTTTCAGAATTTTCGTTTTCTGAGACATGCATATCAGATAATGATGTGCCTGTATTGTTAATACTGTGTTCGTTATCGCAAAAATTAACATCGAATGATCTTCCTGCCTTTTTTCTTCTCCAGATTTATTTTCTATACAGTATTACGAAAATAGTCCATAACCACTTCTGCTGTCATACCATATCTGTCGATATCAATAGGTTCACAACCCATTGTTACATCACACACCAATTCAGTTAACAGGATGAAAAATGTCACGACTTAACACTAACACGATTCCTTGAAGACAATTGACTTCTAAGAGAATACATAAACGTTAAATTAGTAGTATACACAATTTAATCGTATTGTACCAAACCCACTTCATTTCTAGTTATCCAATACAAAAATTAAACGTTACCGCCTTCAGTTTACGATATTGAACTTACAAGTAGCATTCCATTAACATTCAGGCTATTTAGAAAATGATCACTTCACTCACATGTCAACATGAATTGTAATGCCTACGAATTCAGTTACCTGTTTGTTTTAGATAATCTTTTTACAGCGGTGTATTAAAAAGTCAGCCGCCCATCAATGAAATGATAGAGTCGAATTTAAAAGAAATATAACGTAAAAAAAAAAAAGAAAAAAAATACCAAAATTTTCAGTGGGGTATTCCGCGCATACCCACTCAAATTTTGGGGTATGCTTGAGCGACCGAGCATACCCGTAATCGGCGCCTATGAACTATACAGATGCAATACTAGTTCATTAGGTTCTTACCGCTTACTGGAAGACATAATAAGGCAAACCTACTCTCAAGTAAACTACTGTGTGTCACGCAGCAGATAACATTTAATCGTACTCTCTAATATAACTGTGAAAGTTAATTATGCTTTCAAGCAGAAACTACTTGGTGTATTTGGATGAAATTTTGGAGAGGGATAGAGATGGACCTGGGTAGGACATACAGATAAAACTACCGTGGAATAGTTTTCGAAGTTGCTCCGTACTATGTGAACGAAGTCGCAGGCAGAAGCTAGTAAAAGTGAACAATGAAGTTTTACTCAACCACGAAAATATGGCCCCCTGCCGCGAATCAAACCATGAACAGTATTGTCACACACTGCTAGTAATTCAGCAGGTGGCAGGGTGCACGTCTTAGCGGACAAATGAATGAAATGGGAATAATTTTTGGATTTCACTTCGTGCGTTTGAAGTTTGTTGTCAGTGTTCAAATAGTTAAAAGTCCAAAATCCTTCATTCAGCTAAAATATTATATACAGTAGAACGTCGATTATCCGAAGTGTAATTGGAGGACATGGATGTTCGGAAAACCGATTATTCATATAATCGAACTGTACAGTTCTACTTGCCAGTAAGAAGTACTGTACAGTAAATGTAACTGAACAGTGTTTGGAGTCGCGCGATCCTTCACATTGCGCCGAACGGCACGCCGCAACACTTGGAAGGCGCAGCTGTTGCTGTGAGCAGCTTTGAGGCTGTAGCTACTTCTGCCGACTGGAGTGTGCCGACTGTTGTACTCAGCGACTGTCGGCTTGGTCTGTTAGCAGGCCCCACTAGAAGTAATGTTCCGTCACTCTGTGGCCCAGTGCGGCTACTGTGGGCAGCTTAGTTTGACGGGAGGGGGGGAATTGATGGACGGTAGGGTAGGAAGGTAAAAAATAAATAAATAAATAAATAAAAATTAAAAGACGCTCTACTGTAACTTTTTCCGAACTGTGCTCACGGAGGCCGAGGGGCCCCTTAATCTCGGGGGCCCCGGGGCACTGCCCCGTCTAGCCCTATGATAGCTACGCCACTGCGCGACACTGCAGCTAAAAGCAGCGACATTCGGCGACACGGGCAGGTGTGCTACATGAGCGCGAAATATTCTCGCTATGAGATGGCCGCTACATATATATATATAACCGATCACCTGTTTCTAAAGTCTGGCACACATAAACAGTAGAATACTGATAGTTCCAGAGTAAGGCAATAAAGTGTTATTTACTTTAGGAAATAACGTATAAAAAGAGTAGGCCTACTGGGCATTAAATTTACAAAGTAAGGAATGTCCGTAGACTATTTCATTAATAAGTTCAAATATGAAAAAAAGACTGTGAAGATCTCCAGCCAAATCCTTCGAAAATACTACGAGTACAGATACTTTCGACCATCCCATCAATGAGTTTTTCTTTTGTGAGTACAAAATATCAACATCTGATTAAGTACGAAGAGTGTCTTACTGACATAAATCATTAGGTAAATCGTTTAAAACTGCAGTGATTCTGTTAACAGTCGGCGTAGTTCAGGGGTAGTGTTCTGGGCTCCTAAATTGTAAGTTTTGCTGTTGCTGGTATGATTTCCATTCCATCTCATATTTTTAGTTCCTGTAACTACAACCCTTTCACCAGTTATTTGTGCAAAGTTTTATATACTCCCTATACAGAGCACCACAAATTATTTTTTAAGATCTCCCCAATATAGTTTATTTTTAATTGCAAACACACACATCCCCCTGTACCAAACACATTAAATTCCTAATGAAACGTTACTCAGAACCGTAATTTTACACCCATCTCGTTTGACATGCTAGTGTTCTCTCACTCTCTCTCTCTCTCTCTCTCTTGTGAAGCAAGTTCGTTGTTACTGTCAAAGATTCGACGCCAGCAGCAAAAATTTCAAATGGACATATTCCCTAAACTGAATGATTTCTGAAATAGAAAACATAAATGCACATTGTTATTTTCTTTGTTATTCGGTACATAGTCATTGTTTTCAACGTTCCAAAATGGTGTAGATGAAGAGAAGACGCATAATTTGATACAGGACACTTGTCAATCAAGTCAGGAAACAGCGTGATATGAGCTTACAAAACCTATCTAAGCAACAGAGAATGCACATTGCACAAGACTTTGTCTCTGTTCTCTCCATGCAACCTAAAAGTCTTAGAGAAAAAGTGAGTACGAATTTTTTCGCGGAAAATTTATATAGTTTAATTTTGCACAGTAAGGCGTTTTTGCTACAGACTGCATATTTCCTGTTATTAAGAAAAAGCGTATAAACGTAACATTAAATATATACGTTTTATCTCGAAAACTATTCGGAATAGAACATTTGTCTATATGACGGTTTCTGTTGCTTCAGATAATCGTATCTGTAAGCGAGCTGCAAGCTTTATCAGAACTCCAGGAGTTGAGAAAACAATGTGATGCATGGAGTTGCTTTGTTCTGCGCCATGAAGTTCGCAGAGGAGTGGGGAGGAACCGTGAGCAGCGCGCCACACGGTCGGCTTGTCAAGCGAGCGGAGTCGGGAGAGTGGTGGGGAGAGGTGAACCGGAGAACCAGTTAACTCAGAGACTCAGTTGGTGGTCAGATCGCCTCGATTGCCGGAGTCGTGCGGAGCAGCGAGCCAGCGGGAGTCGGGAGCCGCATGCTCACTGAACCGTGCTGCTTGCGCGACTCACCGATACTCGACTAGCAGTGCGGAGACGCTGCATGTGTTTAGGCGCTTATTTTTTTGCAGTTTTATATTGCACATGGTCTATACCACATTTATTTTGTAGCTTAGGAAACTTATGAAGCATGTGGCAAGGGGTTTAGGATACTTCTGAAGCATGTGGCAAGGGGTGCTTATGCAGCTCATTGCTGTAATCAGAGGGACTTTTCGGATCGGATGAACTACCACTCTTTTTTTTTTTTTTTGGATTCATCCATCACTCACTCCTTAGAAGGATCTGGCTCTTTGAATCAATTCAGGAGAGGATTGCCCATCTCTAGTATAGACAACATTTACCAAACTGACATGTTGCACATCACTACAAAATGTCATATATATGATCTATGGAACAAGTGTTAATCTAATCTAATCTGTTTGTTTTTTCAGCATAATACGTAGAGTCCAAGGAAAAGTTGTGTTTGTGGTCAGCAGCAAATTAAAGATCCCATAAAAAATATCTCGTTGGTACCATGTTTTGTAAAAGCAAATTATTAAGAAAATAGCTGTTGGAGGAAAAATGTCGTTCATACAATGTTCTGTAAAAACAAATTATCGAGAAAAACCTGTTACAAGACGATAATTCACCGACCCTTCCTTTTCTTGAAAATTTATTTATGTTATTGTTAAAAACGATCCTAAGAAAGACTGCTTTTATTAGTAGTGGATGATTAATTGTCCACTTTTCAAGTGTATAGTGGAGCGAAATTCCTGCATCTCGCCTCAGCTTTGCTAATTAAAACTGACACTGTTAATAATCAGATTGTTCTTCCTACAATTTATTACATTGCACTTCCGACAGGACATCGTAATTGCCAGTACTCTAACCAAATGTAGGAGTACTTGCATTGGAATAAATTTTCCACACATCACTGAAAGCCGCAGTGGAGTAGCCGAGCGGTCTAAAGCACCTCACTGCGGAGCACACGGTTGCTCGCCGTGGAGGTTCGACTCCTCCCTGGGGCGTGGGTGTGTGTGTTTATCCATAGGTTAGTTTAGCTAGGTTTACGTAGTTTGTAAGCTATGGACTAATGACCACGCAATTTGGTCCGATAGATTTACAGACATTTGTACATCACTGAAACTATGATGATGTAGTAGAAACATTTGAAGATAAGAAACCAAGTATCTTTAAAGTATATGTTAATTTATAACACTGGAGGCCAACAAATAGAAAAAGAAGTAGGCCACTGAAAGTAGAGCATTTGGAGTAATTTTCAAATGTTTACCTAGTGTTGGTCTAATGCCATGCTAGTAATAATGTTTTAATTTAAAAAAATGTTCCTTCCATTTGCATTGCAGTGTGATCTTTCTTTTTATTGTAGATGGTGACTTTAAAATTGATTTTCTCACTCAAAATAGAAACAGGGACACATTTACCAATCTTGTAAAATCATATAACTTGCAGGGTCTTGTAAATAAACTCACATGAGTAACACCCACATCCAATACTACCTTAGACGAAATACTCGTTTACAGAAATGAACTTAGATCAACAGTTCAATTATATAATGCAAAATTTAGCGACCACTAAATGTCAATCTTAACGAAGATATTTCAATCCCAGTCCCACCTAAAACCATTCCAAGGGAGACCTACAACTTCAACAAACTTAATGTTCTTCTACGTAAAGAAAAATGGGCAGAAATTGTAAGCTGCAAACATTGTTAGTTTCTTTTTTGTCCTTTCGTCCCACAATTACTTTTAATAATATAATGTAGACAGGAAGGAAGGAAGGAAGCTTGGAGTTTAACATCCTGTCGACAGCGTGGTCATTAGAGACAGAGCATACGCTCAGAGTGTTGGGTAAGGATCTGGAAGGAAATCGACTGTGCCCTTTTAAAGGAACCATCCCGGCATTTGCCTAGAGTGATTGATGGAAATCATGGAAAACCTAAATCTGGATGGCTGCAGGTGGATTTGAACCACCATCCTGCCAAATTTGAGTCCAGTGTGTTACCACTGTGCCACCTCAATATAATGTAGACATTTATTGACGCAACTGAATAATACAAGTTTATTTTCCTATATGCATTTCGTCTTTGTTTCACAGGCATCTTCAGTGGAAATATTTAACCAGTGTAAAAATGGAAAGAAAACAACCTAAAGGCACAAAAACAGCACTGTATGTAGACCAGCATCGACCAGAAATTGCCACTAAAATGCCTTACAAGTATAAGAGAAATACATATGGCAAAATGAACTTGTATTATTCAGTTACATAGATGGCTTACATGAATAAATATCTACATTATAATATAGATGCAATGCAAAATTTTAAATGTTTATAGACGCTGCATAACACAACTGAACCAAGCTTCGTGAAAAAGATCAAAACAAACAAGGCAAAGGCGCTCGTAAAAGACATATCTACTCAGCCAGGTCAAAGAAATCGTGGAAGACACTTCCGCAGCCGGCTGTCCCGAACGTCACGTACATCACATGCCTCCTTGGAAGCGTCAATCAAATTTTGGAGAGAGCATCTAGTTGGACACCATTTTCATTCCAGAAGATGGCTCATTGTCTGTTCTTTGCCACATTTACGTACGCCGAGTCACTGGGAAATCCCCATTTCTCATGTTGACCTACGTTGTTCCAACTCCTGAGCACAGTCTGTTAAGTGTCTTCAAGTGTCACCTGCAAGGTGGCTAGATCTAGAACGCCATGAAAACTACTTTATTGTTTTCGTAGCCGTCTTCTATGTATTGTATCAGGTGCAGTACTTGGGAAGTACAACTTCTCCCTGGTCTAAAGCCTGATATGAGTAATAGGTCTACCACCTCAGATAGTCTGTCCAAAATCATAATTTCTAAGATTTTATACAAATGACTCAACAAAGAGATTGGACGATAAATCTTTGGGTCACTTGCGTTCTTGCCAGGCTTAAGTATTGGAATAATTCTTGCTTTTCTCCAGAATTTAGGTATTTTACAGTACGTGATGCAGTTATTGAATAAATCGAAGAGCCATTTCTTAGTAACAGGTCCAAATCTTTTGAGTTGTTCAATGCATATGTCATCAAGACCTGCCGCCTTGCCATTTTTTCATTTATTCAACGCTCTATTTACATCTTCGATAACAAAATGGTAGAGCGTCGATTATCCGATCATCGGTCAACCGAACGACCGCTTAACAGAACTGTGTGCTCTCCCACCGTACCGTCCATCATCCCCCTCACCAAGTTTCCCGCAGTAGTCGCCACACCGGGCACCGCTGGCGGAACATTGCTTATAATGGTGCCTTCATCAGGCACTGCTGACCGGCCAACAAGACGCCAGTCGCTGTGTTTCAACAATCAGCACACATCTGTCGGCTTGGCACTGGCAGCAGAAGTAGCGGCAGTACCAAAGCTGTTCACAGCAACAGCTGCACCAGCTTAGGGTTGAGACGTGCCGCTCCACGAAGTTTGAAGGATTGCGTGTCCCCAAGAAGAGCTTCTCACAGTCACCTTCTGTTCTCTGTTACGACCACTTGAGTGCTGCTGCGTGAAGAAGTGAACTTGACGATAAGTTACAAAATGCTTAAACGTAAACGTGTTGTCCTTTCTACGAGAGACAAGTACGAGATTATTAAAAGGTTAGAAGAAGGTGAATCTGCAACTACTTTATCCATTGAGTACAATGTGGTGAAGTCGACAATTTACGGATAAAAAAAAAAAAAAAAAGGATGAGCATAGCAAATTTTATAGCTATGCTTGATTCTACTGATGGATCAACAAGCCGTAAAACTATGAAGCTCGCCACTAATAAAGATCTAGATGATGCTATTTAAAAGTGGTTTACACAAAAAAGATAGCAAGGAGAACCTATCTCAGGTACCATTCTATGTGAGAAGGCAATGCAATTCAACGAAAAACTTGGAGGGCCTTCGAACTTTAAAGCGAGCACGGGCTGGTTAAAACGCTTCAAGTCAAGGCACGGCATTCGTGAGCTTACAATACAAGGAGAAAAACTGTCGGCTGATTCTTCAGCAGCTGATTCTTTCAAAGTCAAACTAAGGGATGTATTAAGGGAAGAAGATTATGCTCTCGAAAACGTTTACAATGCTGACGAAACTAGACTTAACTTGAAAGCTTTACCGAGAAAAACTCTTGTTTCACGTCATGAATTAGCAGCACCTGGTCCTAAAACAAGCAAGGACCGTATTACAAATTTGGCTTGTGTTAATGCTACTGGAAGTCACCGACTGCCTATGTTCATTATTGGTAAAAGTAAAAAACCGCGTTGCTTCAAGCAAGTTAATATGTCAGCCTTGCCTATTGTGTACACCTTACAAAAGAGCACCTGGATGGGTAGTACGATTTTTATGAAGTGATTTCTGGACGTTTTCGTACCCTCTGTAAAAGCTCATCAACTAAAGAATGGAAAGAGGGAGAAAACACTGCTTCTACTTGACACTGCACCAACTCATCCGTCATGTGATATTTTAAACGAAAAAGACTAGTTCATAAAGGTAATATTTCTTCCATCTAACGTAATCTCCTTATTATAGCCCATGTATCAAGGCGTTATTGAGACTTTCAAAAGATATTACAGGAAAGAATTGTTGCGTAAGTTATTGTTAGAAAGAGAATAGGATGGAGAAGAAAGTCTCTTAGGAAATCATAAGAATATTGACTTGAAAGACGTGTCCTACATGATCAGTGCAGCATGGAATAGTGTAAAGGAAGAGAATTTGAAAAAAAAAAAGCCTGGAATAAAATTTTGGACACAGAAGAAAATTCACAAGGTATGATTGAAAATGACGAACAGAATGATATGTCCGAAATTCTTGGTATGCTAAAAGAAATAGATTGCCACGAATGTGATGAAGAAGACGTTCACGAATGGATGAATATCGATGATGCATATCCAGTACACCAAATCATGCAGGACAGCGAGATTGTAAAACTCGTCACTGATAAAGATGACGCCGCCAGCATCGCATCAATAAGTGCTCCAGAAAGTGAAGAAGCCTGCAGCTTCTGAGGCGTTCTCTTGTTTACATACTGCCTTGCGATGGTTTGAAGCCCAAGATGAAAGTGACCAGTTTCAGATATCTGTAATGAAAAAAAAGTACGTGACTTAGCTGCTCGTAAACGTGCAGCTGCTTAGACAGACCAAAATAAAGGATTTTTTTTAAACGTTAATTTTGTATACTGTGTGTATACGCAAAATGCGTATGTAATATGTATATACTTTTGTTTAATAAAATGTACCACATACTATATACTCCTACTGAAGTTGCCTTTGTACGTTACTTTGTAAAACTAAAAGAGGTACCTGTTTTTATGAATAAATTTACTGTACAGTACCTCTTTTTGGCAAATAAACATATACTGTTCAATTATCAGAACAAACCAGTTTTCCGAACACCCATGTCTCCCAATTACTTCGGTTAATCGCCGTTCTACTGTAATGCTGTTTTCGTGATTAGTCAGCTTTTCTTCTTTTTGTTTGTACCCTCTTCCAGCTTGTATTGGTCACCGCTCTCCACAAGCTGACTTGCAATTTTACTTGCAGAGACGTTACAATGTACTGAGGTCTTAGTTGCGTCATTTCTGACGTGTCTGAGTAGTCTCCATGCATTGTAACTGTTTCATCCCACGTCTATTTCTTCCATTAATTTAATAACGCGTTGTCTGCTGTGGATAGTTTCATCGCTGAAAGGATCTTTATTGAACAGATCTTCATATTCTTTCAGCAGAATGGTTGTCTCAGAAGTAAGACCTTGGGGGAAGTTTTTTGCGAACGGTACTGGATGGCTTCCAGAAACTCTTCATATGCCTCTGGCATGGGATGAATTATTGTAAGCCTTTTATCGAGCATTGTGCTGAATTCTCGCCAGTTTGCCGACTTGAAATTGTATCTTCGTCTGAACTGCACGTTACTTTGTCAGACTGCTGGTACCATCTGACACATAATTGGGCAGTGTTGTGTTTGGGGGATCGGTATGCAAACTGAGTCCAGTGCCAGCTGCCGCCAGTGTC
Organism: Locusta migratoria; assembly: GCA_026315105.1. Classification (NCBI taxonomy): domain Eukaryota; kingdom Metazoa; phylum Arthropoda; class Insecta; order Orthoptera; family Acrididae; genus Locusta; species Locusta migratoria. Next base: position 357,297,465 of record CM048751.1, on the reverse strand, counting down.
ACAACGTAAACAGCGCTATGTACCATTATTTAATTTGTGTCAAATTTAATTTGCCAGTGAATTTCTTCATTTTCTTTCGTACTTCTGTTTTAAGAGGTTTATTCTCGCGTACTTGGCAGATTTCGTTTATGCTGCTGTTTTAATAGTTTATTCTCGCGTATTTGGTAGGTGGTGTTCGGTGCGTCATTAGCACAGTCAGCAGCTCCAGCAGAGTTACAGCTTAGTAGAAGAGAACTATTCTCACTTATTTGTGGGCTGAGCAGAGTAAATTTTTGTAAACTCGCGCTAGTAACAAGTTGATACTTAACTCTCTACAGGCATTTGTTGATTTGATAGGCTGGATACGATGTGTGACTGCTGCGTACGGACGCAGGAGGAGCTGGTCGCTGTTCGCGAGTAGCTGAGCGTGCTGTTGGCCGCGGTCAGCCGCCTTCAGGCTGCTGCCTCGCAGTGTGCTGGCTCTGGTGCGTCGCATGGGACACCACAGGTGTTACCTGCTTCACCCACGGTCCCTGCTGTCGGGACATCTTCGCGCGTGCCGGAGCGGTTGAGCCAACCTCTCCTCAAGGGGTGTGGCTGGTTCAACGGCGTTCGTCTTGAGCCGTTAAACAGAGAACCGACTCGTGGTGACAACATATTAGACCTTCTGGTGACAAACAAACCCGAATTATTCGAAACAGTTAACGCAGAACAGGGAATCAGCGATCATGAAGCGGTTACAGCAACAATAATTTCAGCCGTAAATAGAAATATTAAAAAATGTAGGAAGATTTTTCTGCCTAGAAAAAATGACAAAAAGCGGATTTTTGAGTTCTTGACGGCTCATCACAGAAGTTTTATCTCAAGTACAGATAGTGTAGAAGAACAGTGGTCAAAGTTCAGAGCCATCGTACAATATGCATTAGATGAGTATGTACCAAGCAAGACTGTAAGAGATGGAAAGGAGCCACCGTGGTACAACAACCAAATTAGAAAAAAGCTACGGAAGCAAAGGGAACTTAACTGCAAACATAAACATAGCCAAACCCTTGCAGACAAATAAAAATTATACGAAGCGAAATGTAGCATGAGGAGGGCTATGCGAGACGAGTTCAACTAATTCGAAAGTCAAGTTCTACGTGCTGGCTTGGCTGAAAATTCTAAGAAATTTTGGTCTTACGTCAAAGTGGTAGGTTGATGAAAACAAAATGTCCAGACACTTCTATGACGAAAATGGTATTGTAACAAAGGATGACACTCTAAAGGCTGAATTACTAAATGTCTTTTTCCAAAGATGTTTCACAGAGGAAGATTGCACTGTAGTTCCTTCTCTAGATTGCTGCACAGATTACAATGGTAGATATCGAAGTAATTGACAGAGGGATAGAAAAACAATTACAACGCTCAAAAGAGGAAAGTCCGCAGGACCCGATGGGATACCAGTTCGATTTTACGCAAAGTACACGAAGGAACTTGCCTTTCTTCTTGCAGTGGTGTACTATAGGTGTCTAGAAGAGTGTAGTGTTCCAAAAGATTGGAAAACGGCGCAGGTCAACCCCATTTTCAAGAAGGGACGTCGAACAGATGTGCAGAACTGTAGGCCTATATCTCTAACGTCGGTCAGTTGTAGAATTTTGGAACACGTATTATATAGGGGTATAATGACTTTTCTTGAGACTAGATATCTGCTCTGCAGGAATCAGCATGGGTTTCGAAAATGCGATCGTGTGAAACCCAGCTCGCACTATTTGTCCACGAGACTCTGAAGGCCATAGACACGGTTTCTCAGATAGATGCCTTGTTTTTGACTTCCGCAATGTCTGTCTGTAAATCTATCGGACCAAACCGCGTGGTCATCAGTCTGTAGCTTACAACCTACTTAAACCTAGGTAAACTAACGCATGGACAAATGTATTGAAATGTAGGAGGATCTGCATTGAAATTGGCGCATGGTGCAGGGAATGGCAATTGAATCTCAATGTAGACAAGTGTAATGTGCTGCAAATACATAGAAAGAAAGATTCTTTATCAGTTAGCTACACTATAACAGGTCCAGTCCCATGAATCACAGACATTGCCGAGGTGGGGTGGCTTGCGTGCCTCAACGATACAGATAGCCGTACCGTAGATGCAACCATAGTGGAGGGGTATCTGTGGAGAAGCCAGACAAACGTGTGGTTCCTGAAGAGGGGCAGCAGCCCTTCAGTAGTTACAGGGGCAACAGTCTGGATGATTGACTGAGCTGGCCTTGTAACATCAGCTAATGTGGCTTTGCTACATTGCTACTGCGACTGGCTGATAGCAAGGGGAAACTACAGCCGTTACTTTTCCCAAGGACATGCAGCTCCATTGTATGAACGTATGATGATGGCATCCTCTCGGGTAACATATTCCAGAGGTAAAATAGTCCCCCATTCGGATCTCTGGGCGGGGACTACTCAGAAGGATATGATCGTCAGGAAAGACAGCACTGGTATTCTACGGATCGGAGCATGGAATGTTAGAGCCGTTAATCAGGTAAGGAAGCTAGAAAATTTAAAAAGAGAAATGTAAGGATGAAATTAGAGATAGTGGGCGTTAGTGAATTTCAGTGGAAAGAAAAACAGGATTTCTGGTCAAGTGAGTACAGGATTATAAATACAAAATCAGTTGGAGGTATTACAGGAGTAGGTCTGAAAATGAATAAGAAAATAGGACTGCGGGTAAACTATTATGAGCAACACAGTTATCACATTACCATAGTCAAGATGGATATGAAGTCAACACAGACCACAGTAGTACAGGTTTATATGCCAACTAGCTCTTCCGATAATGAGGAGATCGAAGAAATATATGAGGAGCTAAAGGAAATTATTCAGACAATTAAGGGAGAGGAAAACTTAATTGTTATGGGTCACCAGAATTCGGTAGTAGGACAAGGAAGGGAAGGGAAGATAGTAGGTGAATATGGTCTGGGCAAAAGGAATGAAAGAGGTAGCCGCCGCCTAGTAGAATTTTGCATGGACCATAACTTAGTTATAACAAACACCTGGTTTAAGAATCACAAAAGAAGGTTGTATACGTGGAAGAGACCAGGAGACACCGGGAGTTAGCAAATAGATTTTATAATGGTAAGACATAGATTTCGGAACCGGGTTTTAAACTGTAAGACATACCCAGGGGCAGATATAAACTCTGACCATAACTTATTGGTCATGAATTGTAGGCTGAAACTGAAAAGACTGCAGAAAGGTAGGAAAATAACGAGATGGAACCTGGATAAACTGAAGGAACCTGAAGTTCTTGAGAATTTCCGACAGATCTTTAGGCAACAATTGAAAGAAACGGGGGAAAATAAAACAGTAGAGGAGGAATGGGTAGGATTGAGAGATGAAAAAGTGAAGGCAGCAGAGGACAAAATAGGTAGTAAGGCAAGACCTACAAAAAATCATTGGATATCACAGGACATACTGAATTTAATCGATGAAAGGAGAAGATATAAAAATGCAGTAAATGAAACAGGCAAAATGGAGTACAGACAACTAAGAAATGAGATTAACAGGAAGTGCAAAATGGCTAAGCAGGAGTGGCTAGAAGGCAAATGCAAGGATGTAGAAGAATGTATAAATAGGGGAAAAATAGATACTGCCTACAGGAAAAAAAGAGATTTTTGGAGATAAAAAAAACAGCTCTATGAATATCAAGAACGCAGATGTAAAAACCAGTTCTCAGCAAAGAAGGGAAAGCTGAAAGGTGGAAAGAGTATAGAGAGATGCTCTTCAAAGGAAATGAACTTAGAGGCGATATTGTTGAAAGGGGAGAAAAAGTAGATGAGGAAGAAATCGGAGATACTATACTGAGAGATGAATTTGACAGAGCACTAAAAGACCTAAGTCGAAGCAAGGAGTAGATGACATCCCCTCAGAGCTACTGAAGTCTCTGGGAGAGCTCGCCATGAGAAAACTATTTCACATAATGTGAGATGAGAGATGAATTTGAGCACTGAAGGACTTAAATCGAAACGAGCCCCCTGGAGTAGATGACATTCCCTCAGAGCTACTGGAGTCTCTGGAAGAACCAGCCATGACAAAACTGTATCACCTGATGTGTAAGATGTATGAAACTGGCGAAATACCCTCAGACTTTAAGAAAAATATAATAATCCCCATTCCAAAGAAAGCAGCCGCAGACAGGTGTGAAAACTACAGAACCATCAGTTTAATAAGTCATGGTTGCAAAATATTAACACGAATTATTTACAGAAGGATAGAAAAGCTGGTAGAAGCCGACCTCAGGGAAGATCAGTTTGAGTTCAGGAGAAATGTGGGGACAAGGGAGGCAATACTCACTTTACAGCGTATCCTAGAAGTTAGATTAAGAAAAGGGAAACCTACATATCTAGCTTTTGTAGATTTGGAGAAGGCTTTTGACAATGTTGATTGGAATAAACTCTTTCAACTTCTGAAGCAAGCAGGAGTAAAATATAGGGAACGTAAGGTTATTTACAACCTGTACAAAAACCAGACAGCGGTTGTCAGAGTTGAAGGGCATGAAAGGGATGCAGTGGTTGGGAAGGGAGTAAGACAGGGTTGTAGCCTTTCTCCAATGTTATTCAATTTGTATAATGAACAAGCTATAAACGAAAGCAAGGAGAAATTTGGAGAAGGAATTACAGTTTAGGGTGAAGAATTAAAAACATTGCGTTTTGCTGATGACATAGTAATTCTGTCAGAGACAGCAAACGCCTTTGAAGAGCCGTTGAACGGAATGGACAGTGTGATGAAAGGTGCATATAAGATGAAGATTAACAAGAACAAAACTAGGGTAATTGAGTGCAGTCTAAGAAAATTAGGTGATGATGAAGGAATTAGATTAGGTAACGAAACAATAAAGGAGGTAGATGAGTTTTGTTACGTGGGCAGTAAAATAACAAATGATAGTCGGAGTACAGAGGAAATAAAATCCAGAATGGCAATGGGTAGAAAAGCATTCTGGAAAATGAGAAATTTGTTAACATCGAACATTGATTTAAACCTAAGGAAGTCCTTTCTAAGGCATTTGTGTGGAGTGTTGTCTTGAATGGGACTGAAACATGGACGATAAACAGTGCGATCAAGAAGAGGATAGGGGCTTTTGAAATGTGGTGCTACAGAATAATGATGAATATTAGGTGGGTGGATCGCATAACTAATGAGGAGGTAATGAACAGAATCAGGGAGAAAAGGAATTTTTGGCATACCTTGACTAAAAAAAAAAGGATGGATTGGGAGAACACATTCTTAGACATCAAGGAATTGAGAATTTAGCGTTGGATGAAAGTGTGTGGGGTAAAAGTCACATAGGGAGACCAAGAGATGAATATAGTAAGCAAATTCAAATGGATGAAGGTTGCCGTTCTTAGGAGATAAAGAGGCTTGCACAGGATAGAGTAGAGTGGAAAGCTGCATCAAACCAGTCTCCAGATTGAAGACCACAACAACATAGCAGGTCAGCAACTGGAAGCAGTTAATTCCATAAATTATCTGGGAGTAGCCATTAGGAGTGATTTAAAATGGAACAACCACATAAAATCAGTCGTCAGTAAAGCAGATGTCAGACTTGGATTCATTGGAAGAATACTAAGGAAATGCAGTCCAAAAACAAAGAAAGTAGGTTACAGTACACTTGTTCGCCCACTACTTGAATACTACTCACTGGTGTAGGATCCGCACCAGGAGGGGTTGATAGAGGAAGTAGAGAAGATCCAACGGAGAGCAGCGCACTTCGTTACAGGATCATTTGGTAATCGTGAAAGCGTTATGGAGATGATCGATAAACTCCAGTGAAGACTCTGAGGAGAGACGCTCTGACGCTTGGTACAGGATTTTGTCGGAGTTTCGAGAACATACCTTTCTGAGGAGTCTAGGAGTATATTTCTCCCACCTACATATATCTCGCAAAGAGTCATGAGGATAAAAACCGAGAGATTAGAGCCCATACAGAGGCAAACTGACAATCTTTTTTTCTGCGAACAATACGTGACTGCAATAGGAGGGAGAACTGATAGTGGTACTCAAGGTACCCTCCGATACACAACACCGGGTGGTTTTCGGAGTATGGATGTAGATGTAGACGGTTGCTTTATCCCGAGGTGCAGGTTAATTTCGATCCCCATTCACTCCCCAAAGACACTACCCCTGACCTAGTTTACTGCAACGAGTTTGTTGCTCTCTTCACCTAGTTCGGGAACAGCATCATCATCTACACCAATGGATGAAAAACTAACCTTGGAGCCGGTTCAGCCTTTATCCTTGATGACAATTCCTCCCAGCGACACTCGCTCCCTAATAGTGTCATCTGTTCAGATTCCCTGAGTGCTTTTCAGAGCCTCAGTGAGCTATACCCAGTCCACCCCATATTACAACATATCCAGGAATGCCTCTATCACTTAGTGTCAGTAGTACCACTGTGGCTTTCCTGTGGGTTCCCGGTCATGTCGGAATATCAGGGGATGAGCGTGCGGATACTGCTGACAAAGAAGCAGCTTCCTTACACCGGCTAGCTGCCTATTCCATTCCCCTAGGTGACGTTCCGGCGGAAGACTCAAAGCGTGTGGTATCGCTCTGGAACGCACACTGGTTCTCCCTCCAAGGAAACAAACTCTGAGATAGTAAGACTTCCCCTACTGCTTGGTTGACCTCCTCTCGGCCCTCCTGCTGAGAAAAAGTCATTCTCGCCCGGCTGCACATAGCACACTGCCGTTTCTCCCACCGTCACTTACTGTGCGGCGACCGAGCCCCTGTTTGTGGCACTACGGTCAGGGGTTCGAATCCCCCCTCGGGCATGGATATTTGTGCCGTCCTTAGTTGTAAGTAGTTCATAAGTAGTTTGTAAGTTTAGGGACTGATGACCCCGTAGTTAAGTCCCTTAAGCTTAACAAACATTTGGACCTGTTTGTGGTCACTCTTCACTACCCCTGACTGTCAGCCACTTTCTGGCCCAATGTCCACTTTGTAACCATCTCTGTCGGTTTGTGCTTTCCATCGGACTTATCTGATATTTTAGAAGATAACAAACGCTTAGCTGATCCTGTCTTACTTTTTATCCGTCGTGCAAATATGGCGAGGGAAATTTAACTCCTCCCCTCCTGCCCTCAGGTGACTATAGCTGTCTCATTTTAAGTGCTCCCGTTTTAAAGGTGATTAGTTTTAGCGTCTTTGCTCTTTTTAGCGCAAGTTATTGATACAATTTGAGTTGGGCGCTTATGACCTCAGTAGTTTTGCACCTTAAAACTAATCTTAAAAAAGTCTGGATGATTGACTGATCTACCTTTGAAAGTCTGCTAATTTGTCTTTGCCATACAGTTACTGTGGACAGCTGAAATCAATAAGAAAATACAGTTGTTACTTTTCCCAAAGTCATGGAGTTCTACTTTATGAATATATGATTATGGCATTCTCTTGAATAAAATATTCCAGAGGTAAACTAGTCACCCCATTTGGAACTCTGAGTGGGGATTACTCAAAAGGCTATAGTCAGGAAAGACAACACTGGTATTCTACTGTTCGGAGCGTGGAATGGTAGATCCCTTAATCTGGTAGGTAGGTTAGAAAATTTAAACGAAAAATGTATAGTTTGAAGTTAGAAGTAGTAGGGATTAGTGAAGTTCAATACAAAGAAAAACAGGAGTAGGTCTATTAATGAAAAAGAAAATAGGAATGTGTGTAAACTACTAAGAGCAGCAAAGTGATGATATTATCATAGTCAAGATAGATATGAAGCCAGCACTGACCACAGAAGCACACGTTCATATTCCCACTAGCTCTGCTGATAATGAGGAGATCGCTAAAATGTTTTTTTTTTTTTTTTTTTTTTTTTTTTTTTTTTTTTTTTTTTTTTTTTTTTTTTGGAAATAAAAGAAAATATTGACACAGTTAACGGAGAGTTCGGCGTTAGGAAAAGGAAGGGAATGGAAAATATTAGGTGAATATGGACTGGGAAAAAGGAATGAAAGCGGTAGCTGCTTTGCAGAATTTTGACGTAACATAATTTAATCTTAACGAATACTTGGTTCAAAAATCGTGAAAGAAGGTTGTATACGTGGAAGAGACCAGGAGACACCAGGAGATACCAGATAGATTTTATGATGATAAGACATAGATTTCGGAACCAGGTTTTAAACTGTAATCTATATTCAGGAGCAGATCTATAGACTGTAATCATATCTTATTGGCTACGAAGTGTAAACTGAAATTGAGGAAACTGTAGAAACGTAGGAATGTAAGGACATGGGACCTGGATAAACTGAATGAACCTAAACTTCCTGAGGATTTCAGAGGGAGATTTAGACAACAGTTAATGGAAATGAGAGGGGGGGGGGAATAAAATAGTAGAACAGAAATGGGGTGATTTTGAAGATGAAATAGTCAATGTGGATGTTACAGGAAATACTGAATTAATTGATGAAAGGAGAAGAAATAGAAATACAGTAAATGAAGCAGGTAAAATGGAGTACAGATGACTAAAAAATGACATTAACAGAGAGTGCAAAAGGGTTGAGCAGCAGTGGCTAGAAACAGCCAAATGCAAGCCTTTTAAAGTGTATAACTAGGGGAGAAAATAGATACTGCCTACAGGAAAATAAGACACGTTTGGAGACGAGAAAAATAGCTATGTGAATATCAGGAACTCAGATGGAAACAAGTTGTAAGCATAGAAGCCAGGCAATGTTGAAGAGTGAACAGATTATACACAGAGGGTCTACAAAAGAAATGAACTTGAGATAATATTGTACAAAGGGAAGAGGAAGTAGAGGAAGATTAAATAAGAGAAGAAAATCCAATTGGAATGTCAATAATGGACGATAGATAACAACTTTCCGTTACGAGGGCCACAGAGCTGCTGACACACGAAAGTAGATAATGACATAGGCTACACACAAACTTAAATTTTCGGCCATGGCCTCCCTCAGAAAAAGAAACACATTCATTCACGCAATCACAGACACAGCCATCAAGTCCAGGCACTCAAGCGCCACAAGCATATAGACTGTGAGTGAGGTGGGGAGTGGAGGGGGAAGGATACCAGGTAAATGTGGGGATGGGAAGTTCTGCATTGCATAATGGATTTTAAAGGCTGTGGCTTGAATTGTGTCAATGAATACAGTGAAGCGAAGGGGTGGGAAAGGATAAAAGGGGGTTGTAGAGGAGTGTGGGGGATTTGTAACGATAAGAATAATAAGGAAAAAATAAAAATAGAAGAAAAGGAGAAAGATATGAAAGCTAACTAAATGAAAATGACGAGTAATTAATGAAGGGGATTTTGTAGGTGGTGACACAGTAGCAAGGAAGACATGAGATACAGGATAATGAGTGGGGAAGGAAGAGAGTGACAGATATTAGGCATAGGGTGTAGGAATGGGAAGTTATCCTACGCTGAGGCCAGGATGGTAGCGGGCCCATAGAATGTGTTTTAGGGACAATTCCCATCTGCACAGTTCAAAAGAGCTGGTGGTGGAGGCAACGATCCAGATGGCTCGGGTAGTGAAGCAGCCATTGAAATCTAGAGTGCTGTGCCCAGCTGCATGCTTTTTGCTTTTAGCGGTGGCCATTCATCGTGACGGACAGCTGGTTCGTCGTCATACCAATATAAAATGCTGTACATGCCGAGAGCAAGACACGTCGGGACAGTATGAGTCCCGATCCTCCTGCGTTCACGTCCCGCCTCAGACCAGTAGGCGCACGCCCCGTAGTGCTAGCGTTAGGGAAAGGTGGGTGCACAAATTATTACCTGAAAACAAAAACGTATCAGCGTATATAAGAATCAGATGTCAAACAGGGTTTCTATGTAATAAAAATGGAGCCGAAGTGGCGAAATTTGACAAAAAAATTCGCTTAGTGGCAGAAAACGGTTTTTCTCAAATAAATAAAAAACGAGAAGACCAACGGGAAAATGTTTGATTAAAAAGTTATAGGTGTTAAGATTATCTATCGGTTATTTATTGTATGTATCGATTGCTTAGAAACTTTTCGAGATATATAAAAAGTATAAAAGGACACTTAAAAACCATTACTGGCGCCTACTGGTCTGAGGCAACACGTGGACGCAGGAGGATCGGGACTCGTACCGTCCCGACGTGTCTTGCTCTCGGCAGTGTGATGTCACCGCCCCCCTACACACGCTCTCAGCCGGCGGGAGTAAGCTGCGAGTGTGGCGGGAAGCGAGCGAGAGAGGTGGCCGCTTTGAGCAGCTGTAGTCGAGCTACCTGTGAAAGCAGCCATGTGATATACCAATCATTGTACAGCATTTTATATTGGTATGACGACGAACCAGCTGTCCGTCACGATGAATGGCCACCGCTAAAAGCAAAAAGCATGCAGCTGGGCACAGCACTCTAGATTTCAATGGCTGCTTCACTACCCGAGCCATCTGGATCGTTGCCTCCACCACCAGCTCTTTTGAACTGTGCAGATGGGAATTGTCCCTAAAACACATTCTACGGGCCCGCTACCATCCTGGCCTCAGCGTAGGATAACTTCCCATTCCTACACCCTATGCCTAATATCTGTCACTCTCTTCCTTCCCCACTCATTATCCTGTATCTCATGTCTTCCTTGCTACTGTGTCACCACCTACAAAATCCCCTTCATTAATTACTCGTCATTTTCATTTAGTTAGCTTTCCTATCTTTCTCCTTTTCTTCTATTTTTATTTTTTCCTTATTATTCTTATCGTTACAAATCCCCCACACTCCTCTACAACCCCCTTTTATCCTTTCCCACCCCTTCGCTTCACTGTATTCATTGACACAATTCAAGCCACAGCCTTTAAAATCCATTATGCAATGCAGAACTTCCCATCCCCACATTTACCTGGTATCCTTCCCCCTCCACTCCCCACCTCACTCACAGTCTATATGCTTGTGGCGCTTGAGTGCCTGGACTTGGTGGCTGTGTCTGTGATTGCGTGAATGAATGTGTTTCTTTTTCTGAGGGAGGCCATGGCCGAAAATTTAAGTTTGTGTGTAGCCTATGTCATTATCTATTTTTGTGCCTGTCAGCAGTTCTGCGGCCATCTTAACGGAAAGTTATTATCTATTCTCCATTATTGACATTCCAATTGGATTTTCTTCTCTTATTCAATCTTCCTCTACTTCCTCTTCCCTTTCTACAATATTATCTCAAGTTCATTTCTTTTGTAGACCCACTTTGTACAATCTGTTCACTCTTCAGCATTGCCTTCTCTCCTTACAACTTGTTTCCATCTGAGTTCCTGATATTCACATAGCTATGTTTCTTGTCTCCAAACGTGTCTTATTTTCCTGTAGGCAGTATCTATTTTCTCCCCTAGTTATACATTCCTTTACAGGCTTCCATTTGGCTGCTTCTAGCCACTGCTGCTCAGTTCTTTTACACTTTCTGTTAATCTGATGTTTTAGTCGTCTGTACTCCATTTTACCTGCTTCTTTTTCTGTACTTTTATATCTTCTCCTTTCATCAATTAATTCAATATTTCCTGTAACGCCCACATTGACTATTTCATCTTCAAAAGCTGTCCATTCCTGTTTCACTAATTTATTTCCCCCCATTTCCATCAACTGTTTGCTAAATCACCCTCTGAAATTCTCAAGAAGTATAGGTTCTTTCAGTTTATCTAGGTCCCATCTCCTGACAGACCTTTCTGCAGTTTCCTCAGTTTCAGTCTACAGCTCGTAGACAATAAGATATGGTTAGTCTATATCTGCTCCTGGATATATCTTACAGTTTAAAACCTGGTTCCGAAATCTATGTCTTACCATCATAAAATCTATCTGGTCCCCAACTTTCTTTCATGATTTTTGAACAAAGTCTTCGTTAAGATTAAATCATGTTATGTCAAAAATCTGCAAGGTAGCTTCCACTTTCATCCTTTTCCCCAGTCCATATTCACCTAATATTTTCCATTCCCTTCCTTTTCCTACCACCGAATTCCAGTTCCCCATCACAATTAAGTTTACCTCTCCCTTAACTGTGTGAATAATTTCTTTTATTTCCACATACATTTTTTTTATCTCTTCGTTATCAGCAGAGCTATTGGACATATAAACGTGTACTTCTGTGGTCAGTGTTGGCTTCGTTTCTATCTTGACTATGATAATATCACCACTTCGCTGCTCTTAGTAGTTTACACACATTCTTATTTTCTCTTTCATTGTTATACCTATTCGTGTAATACCCACAACTGAGTTTGTATTTACAATTCTGTACTCGACTGTCCAAAAATCCTGTTTCTCTTTCGACTGAACTTCCCTACTACATCTAACTTGAAACTATAGATTTTTCTTGTGATCCCGATTAAGGGATCTAACATTCCACGCACCGAACAGTAGAATACCAGTGTTGTTTTTCCTGATGATGTGTTGTTTTTTTGAGTAGTCCCCGCCCAGAGATCCGAATGGGCGACTACTTTACTTCTGGAATATTTTACTCAATAGGATGCCATCATCATATATTCATAAAGTAGAACTCCATGACTTTGGGAAAAGTAACAACTGTATTTTCTTATTTATTTCAGCTGTCCACAGTAACTGTATGGCAAAGACAAATTAGCAGACTTTCAAAGGTAGATCAGTCAATCATCCAGACTTTTTCAAAATTAGTTTTAAGGTGTAAAACTACTGAGGTCATAAGCGCCCAACTCAAATTGTATCAATAACTTGCGCTAAAAAGAGCAAAGACGCTAAAACTAATCACCTTTAAAACGGGAGCACTTAAAATGAGACAGCTATAGTCACCTGAGGGCAGGAGGGGAGGAGTTAAATTTCCCTCGCCATATTTGCACGACGGATAAAAAGTAAGACAGGATCAGCTAAGCGTTTGTTATCTTCTAAAATATCAGATAAGTCCGATGGAAAGCACAAACCGACAGAGATGGTTACAAAGTGGACATTGGGCCAGAAAGTGGCTGACAGTCAGGGGTAGTGAAGAGTGACCACAAACAGGTCCAAATGTTTGTTAAGCTTAAGGGACTTAACTACGGGGTCATCAGTCCCTAAACTTACAAACTACTTATGAACTACTTACAACTAAGGACGGCACAAATATCCATGCCCGAGGGGGGATTCGAACCCCTGACCGTAGTGCCACAAACAGGGGCTCGGTCGCCGCACAGTAAGTGACGGTGGGAGAAACGGCAGTGTGCTAGCCAGGGTAAGGAAGCTGCTTCTTTGGCAGCAGTATCTGCACACTCATCCCGACATGAGCAGGAACCTACAGGAAACCCACAGCGACTCCACTGACACTGAGTAGAGGCATTCCTGGATACACTGTTCTATGTGTCGCTTGATGTACAGAGTGGCCTGATAAATAAAAAATAGCTCTACGGTAAAATTTGAACACTGGCCAGGAGGAATTGTCATCAAGGATAAAGGCTCAACCGACTCCAAGGTTAGTTTTTCATCCATTCGTGTAGATGAAGATGCTGTCCCCGAACTAGGTGAAGAGAGCAACAAACTCGTTGCAGTAAACTAGGTCAGGGGTAGTGTCTTTGGGGAGTGAATGGGGATCAAAGTTAACCTGCACCTCGGGATGAAGCCATGGTCTACATCTACATCCATACTCCGAAAACCACCCGGCGGTGTGTATTGGAGGGTATCTTGAGTACCACTATCAGTTCTCCCTCCTATTGCAGTTTTCCTATTGCAACCTCTCTACATACTACAGCATCATCCGCAAAAAGCCTCAGTGAACTTATGATGTTATCCACAAGGTCATTTATATATACTGTGAACAGCAACGGGCACACGACACTCCCCTGTGACACAATCTTACTTGGAAGACTCCTTTCCATTGGGCATGACATGCTGCATTCTGTTATCTAGGAACTCTTCAATCCAATCACACAATTGTTCTGATAGTTAATGAGTGTTGGAAATTGTATCAGACACCTGGCGGAAGACCGCGGTGGAGTAGCTGAGCGGTCTAAAGCGTCACGCTGCAGGGCGCGCGTTTGCTCGCCTTGGAGGTTCGAGTCCTCCCTGGGGCTTGGGTGTGTGTGTTTGTTCTTTGGTTAGTTTACCTAGGTTTCAGTAGTTTCTAAACTACAGACTGATGACCACGCAGTTTGGTCCGATAGATTTACAGACAGACCTTGCGGAAGTCAAAAACAAGGCATCTATCTGAGAAACCGTGTCTATGGCCTTCAGAGTCTCGTGGACAAATAGTGCGAGCTGGGTTTCACACGATCGCATTTTCGAAACCCATGCTGATTCCTGCAGAGCAGAGATCTAGTCTCAAGAAAAGTCATTATACTCCTATATAATAAGTGTTCCAAAATTCTACAACTGACCGACGTTAGATATATAGGCCTAAAGTTCTGCACATCTGTTCGACGTCCCTTCTTA